>CM021105.1:239695299-240015910 GCA_007115665.2 Sequoiadendron giganteum | reverse complement strand
GAATATTCTTCAAAGAGAAAGAAGGGACATATAATCTTCTATCATCAAGTCGTTAGAAGTTTGTAAAACAAGTTTTACATAACTTGGTCTATCCTTTTCATATCCATGGATGAATAAAATACAAAGGAATATCCCCCTAGACCCATGCTCTATCACTAGAGTTTAGTGATATGATGTGGGAGAAATTACTCCCAGTTTTTGCCTGAGATTTTCAAATTGACCCTTAGGAAGAGGCTTAGTAAAAATTTCAGCTACCTGTTCTTTTGTGGGAACATACTCCATGTTGAATTCCTTGTTCGTAGCCTTCTCTCTTATGAAGTGATACTTAATTGAAATGTGCTTTTTCCTAATAGAGCTTCCAAAATTTTGCAAGAACTTGGAGAAAATCTGTGTTTTGATAATGATTTATGAGCCATTGTGCCCAAGGATGAGTTAGGGCTTTGGTATAGAAACCCTCTTCTTACAAATTTGTATCATAAAAATTGGGCATTTTAATTCTTTATTGACTTGTTACACCTAGTTTCCGGTCATTTAAGTCATGACTTGAGCCATTCATAACATGCTATCACTGGCCCTTTTGATCTAGTTTGTTGGTCACCAAATATTTGGTTGCTTGTTTCATATTGCCTAGGTCAGGTTAAATATTTCAAGATAATGACTTTTACCTTAGGTATTTTTCCTGAGGGTTTGGGCTCATCGACCTAGTCATGGCCCCACCTTTAAGACTAATATTTTTGGCATGTGCAAAAATTTACACTGATCAATCGCTACATCCGATCTTGGCTGCTCCCTACCAACCCCATGTGATTAAAATAATCTATTGCGGGGTTAGCGGGTAGTGGACATGTGTCCCTTGCTGGTGAAAGACACATGGTTCATCGGCCACTTGTAAAAGGAGTGGTTGGAGCCCATGAATGGGTATATTAGCACCCGACTAGATGGATATTGTCGGTCTAGAATTAGCCAGCGGTAGAAATTGAAAACTCAAATATGTTTAACTCAATCTAAGTCATCTGATACACCACCTCATTAGGAGATCAACAACCTGCATTTAAAACCAAAAACACAAGTATGATCACCATTTTGTTTTGTGTGAATTGACACTAATGGAAAGAGACACTTGTAGGATTAATTAAACTCGATCCTTATGTGTGTGAATGATTACTCTCTTGTACTCATTGAAGTTTGTATGTAGATTTCCATGCACCTTGCCTAGGTAATTAACGACTATGATGTGAATGCCAGTGGTTTATCATTTTCCTACTTGTGTGGCATTCATTAAGAATTGATGATAAACTTGATCAAATTACTCGATAAATGTGGGTGATGGATTTATTTTTTTCCATTGAAATCAAGAGCTAAAGTCTCCAGGTTCATGAAGAGTGTTTTTCATTTGTGAAGTTTTGTCCTTAGTAAAAATGAGAAAGTCAGTTTTTTATGCTTCCCCAATGTGAAATTCTCCAAGGCTTAATTTGCAGGAATCTCACTGTAATTTTCTAGAGGATGAATATGGTATGCCCAGAGGTGTTTCAACTTATGAGCAAAAGGGTAAGAAAGAGGTACGTGGCAAGATGACTATGCAGATTATTGTGAGGAGCAACTACAAGTTAAGGAATTGAGTTGTGATTGGAGAAATGATAGAGGTTATGGAGAAGGAGCCCGCAAAATTTGTAAGGGGAATAAGGAGAAAGATCAAGTATGGTCAATGTTCTCTGGGATGGCATAATTCTCCTATTGAGATTTTAGACATTCCCTCAGATAGTGAAACTGAGATGGATTCTATCTATCACCAGTATCTTATGGCTATGACTAAATTTCCAAATGAGGATGATGAGGTGGTAGTAGTTGCCTCAATTTCAGTGAAGACACCGAGTGGGCATATCCATTCTGTTGCTGGAAAGGACACTAGTGAAAATGAATTAGTGGCTCCCCCAGCCTCTACGAGGACACAAAGTGGGCATGTGTACTTTGGCTCTAGTTCTCATTGATCATGATGGCATATGATGTCTAGGTTCTCGCTTTGTTGTTTGATGGTAATGTTGCTCTGATGGAGTTTTGTGTCCCTTATGTTAATCCAGGTGGTTTTTTGATAATATTCAGAAGAAATTTTTGGGCTTGACATGGTCGTGTACGGTAATGGCTCATTAACAACTAATGGTGATTTTGGTGGCATCGACCATTTCTTCTTAAGAAAAGGGTGAAAAATTTTGCTTTCCCTATTCTTCAAATGATTATGTCTAACCATTTGGGAATATTTTAAGTGAAGATAAAATTAATATTTGAAATAAAATTGTAATTGTAATTAAGCTAAATGATTGTTTCTCTCTTGTTATATAAAGGTATTTCAGGGCTCATTACAGAGGGGTTTTATTTTTGGGTCTCATTATGGTCTAGGTAGAGGCTAAGCTTAAAAAAGAGTATGTTGTAGAAAGTTTCAATGAATGGGACAATAAATTGTCTTGGTTATGGGTCATATATGTAAGAATCTTAAATTGGTTTTATAGAAGCTACATATATGAAAGAAAATGCTAGTTCTCGAACATGTAATCCCTTGTATTATTCTCTTGCAGGTTATAAATCAAAATGATCAATGATCTTTTTGTTCATCTTTAGTTGTTTTAATTGAATGTGTGGGTTTGTCTTGGCTTCAATTCAAAGAATTGAATAAATTGCTTAAATAAATTCATACTTCTATGAGTGAGGAGTATAGGATTTGGTAAGAAGTAATGTTTTAGATGCATTGAGTTGAATACTACAAGGTAGTATGATAATAGTCCATCAATTTTTGAATTAAATGGCTTATATATTACTATTTATTGCATATTTGACTCCATTATCCCAATTGATGAAGCATTGGTCAATTCATTAGTAAATCCCAAAGATAAATGAGCTATTAATATACCTAACTAGGGATTTGAGATGAAAATGACAATTATTAAAAACTTTTAATCACAAGAAATGTATTTGAAACACCACTTAATTCCTAGCAATAGATAGTAATTTATTTAAATATCTTCCAAGCCTTTAATGAATTATGTCTATTTGCACTTAGTAGGAAGTGATCTATGTATGGAAGTGTTCTTGAAGAATTCAATATCAGGTGAACATGATAAGGAACACCCTCCTAGGTCCCACAGAGCCTAAAGAGTAGGAGTGAATGTTTCACAATCCTTTACTCATTTGTTGTCCACTAGCTTTGAGGATTCTCGAGCATAAGGGTTGGCTACCCTTTAAAGAATTTCAAGGTTTTTCTAGAAAAAACACCAACAAATTGGTGACTCTGTTGGGGATAATTCACAATCTCTAGTCGTAGATTGTTGTATTTCAAAGTCAAATATTTGGTGAATTTGAACTTTGGTTCAAATGTTGAGAAGCTCTTGGACCTGGAAATGTTTTGGTTACAACAAATTTAAAAGAATTTGAGTGTGACTCCACTGATGGAGAAGACCTAAAACGAGATTTACCTTTGAAGCAACTTCATATTATTTGAATTTTAATCCTCTATACAAGAGGTGGCAACTTTGTCTAAAGAACCTGATAAAGAAGACAACAACATCCCAGATCTTGCAAATTTTTGGTCGGGAAAGAAACATTGATGGTTGCTGCCAACTTTCATGTATTCTCATAAATCTAAAGAAAATATTATTGAATTTACAGACAATTTATGGGAAATCTTCAGGATTTAAGATGTAAATCGTTCCCAATTTGGTGAAATAGCACTAAGGGAGGGAATAGTAAAGGAAATTTTAAATGCTTCTAAAGTATAATTTGATACTCATGTGTTATGCCAAAGGAGTATTTTGTATCTTTGACTTCTACTTACTAGAAGATCTTAAGTAGAATATAGGGTAAGGTTTATATTTTAAAGGGGGTTTGAAGTTCTTGTGAATTATAATGTAGATCCGACAAGGCTTGTAACAGTGTGAGAGAATGCATTATCAATCTGTGCATCCTGATAGGGAACCTAATATAACAATGTATAATGGGCAGCCTCTACCATGTCAAGAAAATTTCAGTACCGAAAGGTACAAGCCTATATATTTTAGTAACATTTGTGGTTATCCAAATGTTGTACCATCTAAAATCATAGAAAAGGTTCCAAAGTTCACTGGTGAAAAGTTTGAATCAGCAAGCAAGCACTAGCAAGATTTTTTTGATGTGATGGGAGATTATGAAGTAGATTTTGAAGATGTCATCATGAAATTGTTTGTTTAGTCTCTAGAAGGAGATGCTAGAGTCTGGTTCTCATATCTACCAACATCCTCTATAAATTCGTGGGATGACTTTAAAGTAGTGTTTATGGAGCAGTTTGGTAAAAGGATCGATCCAGTCTTAATAAGAAAAAATTTCATGAGCATGGAAAAGGAAGAGGCCGAATTAGTCCCCTCTTTTAATCTGAAATTTTCAAAGATAATAAGAGAGATCCCTGAAATCATAAGACCAAATGATACAGAAGTTTGGTCATGTACTTAGGTGCATTTGATAAAAATATGAGTTATCTATTAAGAGATAAAGAGCCCATAACATTGCACCAAGCATATCAAATTGCTATAGATATTGAATAACTTGAAATATTCAATTATGAAAGGATCTCTAGCCACTAGTATTGGTCATCCTAGCACATTTTAGGCAAATAGGACTAGTGGATCAATTAATGGAGATATCTTTCAAGATGATAATGCATTTGATGTTCCAATTCATCCATCACCACAATATGGAGATCATAATAAATCCCAAGTTGAATATTCACAAGATCAAATAAAAGTTGATAAGGTATCCCCTATTAGAATATTGTATAAAATGAAAAGGCACAAAGAAGAATCACCTTATGAATTATTCTCTAGGTTTTTGGACACTTTGTTGGAGGTACCCAAAAATGTTAGATGAGAAGATTCAAGGTGCATTGATATATTTTGTGAAATGTATCAGTCAGGACTGAGTACCTTTCCTAAGGAATTCAAGCCTCATAGTTTAAGCCAAGTAATTGATTGGATAAAGATTGTGGAGGCCAAGAATGATTATGCACAACATGTAATTCCCCTGAATGTTAGTGGGAATATTCCTACTGAGGAGAATCAAGAAACAATGTAGAGAGATGAAGAAAAGGCACTAGAATATGAACATCCATTTTGTTGTATGGGAGAGCATAATGATTGTAATAATTTCAAAAATAACACATATGCATATTAGTATAGTAGTGATGGGGATGAATATTCACAATATGATAATAGAATGGGTGTGCTTGAATTGTGTCCTTGGGATGTCTTGGATGATGAAGAAATGGAGGAGGTACAAGAGGTTATCCCATCTCATGGTTTGATCAATAGTAGTGGTGCTAATGTTGATGATGTTTGGTCACAAACCAATGATAAAGGTAATGAAATGAAAACTTAAACATCCAATCTGAGGAGCCTGAATCTAGTCTCAGTATTGGTGAGTTTTCATGTTGTGGTAGTTGTGATGGCATTGGGTCATGTCATTCCTTTGTTGATCACAATTTCTCCTATGAAGTGGGGATTGAATCTTCTATTTCAAATAGGAAGTGTGTTGATAATAGTGAGAAGGTTTATATGCTTGGGAGTGAACAATTTTCTTCATGTGAAGGGTTTTTAGAATGTGCATCGATGATGTTGACCAAAAATGATGTGGAAGAAGTTGAAAATGCTTCTATAAGCTCCTCAGGTGACTACAATGATTTTGACTGTGATGATGATTTGAAATATTTAGATCTGCATCCTGAGGAGGCATAAGCTTCTACAACAACAATGAAGATAATGTATAACCCTTTCTTTGATGAGCCTCCATCCCCACCACCTAGTAGAAGTGATGATCCATATTGGTGTAGAAATAATCTACTTTTTGATTATTTTGATAAAGCATTTGATGCATGGTCAGGATATGGCCATGAGATAATAAAGCAGTATAGTGATAAGGTTTTTGAAAGTAATGCATATGAGCCTCACATTCCATATTGATTTTGTAGGTAAGATTAAGCATCATGAGGAGATTGAAGTCTATGAGACTTTCTCTCAAGAGTGTAATTTCCTTTATGTGGACAATCTAGAAGTGCTTCAGTTACTTGAAGGATGCAATGATGCAAGCATCCACAATACCAATTTCTCACAAATAGATGGGAATACTACATTTGAAGGATACTTGGAATGTGATTTGGGTTTGCAATCAATGGAGTATGTCACTGGAGTGAATGATGAAGAATGTGAAGATAAGAGTGTCACTATTTAGGGTGTTAACCTTGAAGACAATGCTAGAAATGATTAACATATTGATGAATATACTTATGCCCTCACTCCTTATGGGTTTTTATATGGAGCGGAGATGAAAACTTATGTGGCATAGGAAGAGAATGATGTGCACATCGATGAAAGAAAAGTTTCATTATTGAATGATCAAATTATGCATCTTGATACACATATGGATCATGGGTTAGCAATATTTCCCATTGCTAATGAGAACCCATTTGATGGATTGCTAGATATTGTTGACATGGAAAAGTGTTATGAGATACATGTAGAGAAACTAAGTGATACAAATGACATGGGGTACGATGTTAATAAATATGAATGTGTAATGGAGTTTCTTGTTGATGCTCCTCATCTTCTTAGCATGATTATGAACATGTCTTTATCCAATAAGGATAGAATTTATGTGGAAGAGGACAATGGCCTTTGTCCAATTATTAGTGAACAACACTTAAATCATGAAGGATTGGGTATGTACTCATGTTACAGTGACAAATACAAAGATTTCCCTAAATATGCCTCTCTTTTTTTGATATACCACAGAATTATTTGCATAGTGCACCACAAAGAATGTATGAATTTTTTTAGTTTCGTATGCAAGATGTCAAGGGTTATGATAGCATTAATCAAGTGGATTATGAATATTTCACTTTTCCAGTTCACAAAGAGAGAATGCAGTTTGAGCAACCTGGTGAACAGGTGGGTTATACATATTATGGAATGAATGGGTTTCAAATGTTGTTTGATTACAATTCTCAGATAGGCACTTGTTGTGATGATGAGGGTAGTTTAGAAAATAGGACATGTCTAGTTGATCGTGTTAACTATAAGGGAGTTGATTGTTGTAAAATTGTTGGTACAATTGGTGATCCATTACGGACAACAAAAAATAAGGTCTTTGATAGGGGTAAGAGTTGTTTGTAAGTTTGGGGGGCTTGGGTCCTCCAACTTAAGGAGTAAAGCCTATGGTTCTTTAAGGGGATTCTCAAATTCAAAATAAGATATTGTATAGCCTTGTAAATACTGTAAATAGGCTCGGTGTGTTTCCTTTTGGTTTTGTCTGCTTGTCTTGTTTGGGAAGGTTCCTAGGTTTTTTGTCCTTCCTTGTTGGTTTGATTCAAATTGAGATCTTAATTATTGCCATACCCACCAGGGGTATGTGGCCCTGAGCATTAGCCATTGATAGAGCTTCCAAAATTTTGCAAGAACTTTGAGAAAATTCATGTTTTGATCATGATTTACGAGCCATTGTTCCCAAGGATGAGTTAGGGTTTCGGTCTAGAAACCCTCTTTTTACAAATTTGCATCATAAACCATGGGTGTTTGAATTACTTATTGACCTGGTACACCCATTTTCTGGTCATTTAAGTCACGACTTGAGCCATTCATAACATTCTATCACCGACCCTTTTGATCTAAGTTGTTAGTCACCAAATATCTGGACACTTGTTTCATATTGCCTCATTCGGGTTAAATATTTCAGGATAATGAATTTTTTCTTAAGTCTTTTTCTTAAGGGTTTGGGATCATCGACCTAGTCATGGTCCCACCTTTAAGAATAATGTTTTTGGCATGTGCATAAATTTCCACTAACCGATCACCAGATCCGATCTTGGCCGCTCCCCGCTAGCCCCACACGATTAAAATAATGGGTTGTGGTGTTAGCAAGAAGTGGATGCATGTCCCTTATGGGTGAATTCCATGTGGATTCCTTGACTGCTTGGAAAAGGAGTGGGTGGAGCTCGCAAATGGGTGTGTTAGCACCTAGCTGGATGGATATTATAAGCCTAAAATTAGCCAATGGTATCAATTGAAAATTCAAATCTGTTTGATTCAATCTGAGTCATCTGATACAACACCTCATCAAGTGATCCATGACCTGCATTTAAAACCAGAAATATGATTATGATCACCATTTTGTTTCATGTGAATTGGCACTAATGGCAGGAGACACTTGTAGGATTAATAAAATTCAATCCTTATGCATGTGAATGATTACTCTCCTGTAATCATTGAAGTTGGTATGTAGATTTTTATGTACCTTTCCTTGGAAATTAATGGTTGTGATGTGAATGTCAGTGGTTGATCCTTTGCTTGCTCATGTGGAGTTTGTTGAGCATTGATGCCCAAACAAATCAAATTGCTCAATAAATATGGGTTTTGGCTTTAGTTTTTTCCATCGCAATCAAGAGCTAAAGTCTCTAGGTCTATGAGAAGAGTGTTATGCATTTGTGAAGTTTCATCCTCAGTAAAAATGAGCAAGTTAGTTTTTTACGCTTCCCCATTGCGGAAGTCTCCAAGGCTTAATTTGTAGGAATCATACTATAATGTTCTAGAGGATGAACATAGTATGCCCAAAGGTGTTTCAACTTCTAAGCAAGAGGGTAAGAAAGAGGCTCATGGAAAGATGTCTACGCAAATTGTTGTGAGGAGAAACTACAAGTTAAGGAACTGAGTTGTGATTGGAGAAATGACAGAGGTTATGGAGAAGGAGCCTAAAAAATTTGTAAGGGGAATAAGGAGAAAGATCAGGTATGGTAGAGGTTCTCTGGGATGGCATAATTCTCCTATTGATATTTTAGATAGTCCCTCAGATGGTGAAACTAAGATGGATTCTAGCTATCGCCAGTATCTTATGGCTATGACTAAAGTTCCAAATGAGGATGATGAGGTGGTAATGGTTGCCCTAATTTTAGTGAAGACAACGAGTGAGAATATACATTTTTTTGTTGGCAAGGACATTGGTGAAAAAGAAGTGGTGGCTTGCCCACCCTCTGCAAGGACACAAAGTGGGCATGTGTACTTTGGCTCTAGTTCTCGTTGATTGTGATGGCATCTAGTTTCTAGGTTTTGGTTTTGTTGTTTGATGGTAACGATGCTTTGATGGATTTTCATGTCTCTTATGTTAATGTGGGTGGTTTTTTTATAATATCCTGAAGAAATTTTTTGGCTTGACATGGTTGCAAAGGGTAATGGCTTGTTAACAACTAACTGTGATTTTGGTGGCATTGATCGTTTCTTCTTAAGCAAAGGGTGCAAAAATTTTATTTCCATGTTCTTCAAATGATTACGTTTAGCCATTTGGGAATATCTAAAATGTAGATGAAATTAATTTTGAAATAAAATTGTATCTGTAATTGAGTCGGATGCTTGTTGCTCTCTTGTTCTATAAAAGGGATTTCAGGGCTCATTACATAGGGGATTTTATTTTTGAGTCTCGTTTTGGTCTAGGTAGAGGCTAAGCTCACAAAGGAGTATGTTGTAGAAAGTTTCAATGATTGGGACATTAAATTATCTTGGTTATGGGTCATATATGTAAGAATCTTAAATTGGTTTTATAGAAGCCAAAGATATGAAAGAAAATGATAGTTCTTGAACATGTACTTTCCTGTATTATTCTCTTGCAGATTATAAATGAAAATGATCAATGATATTTTTTGTTCATCTTTAGTTGTTTTAATTGAATGTGTAGGTTTGTCTTGGATTTAATTCAAAGAATTGAATAAATTTCTTAAATAGAGTCACAGGCCTGTGAGTGAGGAGTATAGTATTTGGTAAGAAGTAATGTTTTAGATGCCATCAAACAATAGAACCAGAACCCAAACACTTTTTCTTGGGGGTCTAGGAACCAATTCCCACATTTTGTTCTTCTCAAACTGATTTAGCTCTTCCTCCATGGCCTTCGTCCATATCTCATCAATGCTGGCTTCAGTAAAGATTTTTGGCTCAACTTGAGATGGGAGAGAAAAAATTACTTTCTCCTTATTCCTTGCAAATCTTCTCCTAGTCTGAACTCCTTCATTTTTGTCCCCAATTATCTGGTTTGCTAGGTGATCCTTCTACACATACTTTGCAAGTGCCTTCTCAACTTCTTCCTCATATTCTTCTTCATTATTTGTAGTATTGTCCCCATAATCTGAATCATTCTCAAACTCATTCTTATAAGATTTATTTTCTCATCAATTCTAACATTGATACTTTCCACAATCTTATTTAGCCTTTTGTTGTAGCATTTTTAGGCTTTTCTTTGGGTGGAATATCCTAGAAATATTCCTTCATCGCTTCTTGACTCAAAACTTCCCATATTTCCATCTTCCCTTTTAACATAGCACATGCTGCCAAATACCTTGAAGTACTCAACATAGGCTAGTCTATCATACCATATTTCATAGGGAGTATTGTCACTGTCTGCTTTGATTTGAAATCTATTCAAAATATAGATTGCAGTATGAATTGCTTCCCTCCAAAACATATCTGCTAACTTGGCCTCATTTAACATTGTTTTGGCTATGTCCTTAACCACTCTATTCTTTCTTTCTACAACTCCATTTATTTGTGGAGTTCTTGGTGTAGAGTATTGTCTTTTAATTGGGTAAGTTCACCAATCTATGACACAATTTTGGCTCTTAAGATGACACTTTTTCTTTCTTCTAAAATCAGCAAAATCTGATTTGCATGAGAAAATGAAGATAGTTATGCTAAAAATTTCAAGATGCAAAAAGAAAAAAAGTTGAAGTGATTTGAGTCTAGTTTCTAAGCTACTATTTTTTTTTGAAATTAATGAAGATTAAGGGTCTCAAAAAGGGAATAGGTCATGTTTTTATAAAAAAAAATTGCATAGCACCTGAGGGCTCCCCCCTTTTTGATTAATTTTTTTTTAGAATTTCAAAAATCCCAAGGGTGAGAAATTAGCTAACACCATGTAGTTTATCCTTGTTCTTTCAGATAATTTTTTTAATAAATATATAATATTTTATGAATTTTCAAAGTGGACACATCCTAAAAAACTAAAATTTGAGCGTGCTCCCCCCTAAAGTTTTTGAAAACTAATCAAAAATTGATTTTTTTTTTTCATCATATGTAGAATGGAGTCTAGTTCCAAAAAATGTAATTTTTTTCATGTTTTGATCAACGAGTAAAAATCTATCCTAAAACTAGCACATGTTGGTTTTTGACAAAAAAGAGAGGCATTTACAAAAGGAGTCATGGATCAAAACCTTAACTAAATCAAAATGAAAAAAGAATTATATATTTAGATAGCTAAGAGAGATGTTAATGCTATCATGGTTCTTTTATATAGTTGCATTGAAATACGTGCAAATGAGATGGGGCACACAAATGAAAATACGAGGAAATTTGCAAAATCCTATCAATTAACATGTCTAAAGCAGGTCGTTTAGTGAGCACCAAATTTGGCGCTTGCCAAATTACCTGGTTTGCATAAAACTTGAATTTCCCCTCTTTTTGGTTGACAACTTTGATAATGCTTAGAGTGCACAATTTAAGATCGTAGATGGATAGTTGAGGTTTTACCTTTCATACGCTCTCTAACTCGTTACCATAATTGGATAACTCTTTATCCCTCTAAAGTCTCTCTCTCTCAAGTCTCACTCCCTCCCACATGACCTAGACTACTCTCTCAGTCCAATCCCCTCTCTTAGGTCTCTTTCCCTCCCACATAGGTACCTAAATAAATTTATCTCACTCCAACCCCCTTCTCACTCTCCCTCTCTTTCTCCCTCTTTGGTCTTTTTGTCTCTCTCACTCCATCTCCCTCTCTTAGGTTGCTATTTTTATCTCTCTATCTCTCTTTCTCAAGTCTCTCCCTCCTACCCCCTCTCCCTTTCTTAGATCTGTCACTCACTCTCTCTATCTCTCTCCCATTCCCTCTCTCTCACTCACTCTATCTCTCTCCCTTTCTCTCTCTCTCTCTCGTATCTCCATCCCCCCTCTCTCTCTCTCACACACACACACTCTCTCTCTCTCTCCCACTCCCTCTATCTCTCTCCCACTCTCTCCCAATCTATCTCTCTCCCTCTCTCTCAGGTCTCTCCCTCCCACCTCATCTCTCTCTCTCTCTAAGTATCTATTTCCTACCCCCTCTCCCTCTTTGTTTTTGTCAAGTCTCCCCCTCCTACCCCCTCTCCCTTTCACAGTCACTCCCTCTATCTCTCTTCCACTCCCTCCCTATCTCCCTCCCTCTATCTATCTCCCTCTACCTCTCCATCTCTCTCAAGTATCTCCCTCCCACCACCTCTCCCTCTCTCTCATGCCCTTTATCTCTCTCCCCCTCTCTCTCCCTCTCCCTCTCTCTCAAGTCTCTCCCTCCCTCTCTCTCTCAAGTCTCTCCCTTCTACCCCCTCTCCCTTTGCCAGGTCTCTCTTTATCTCTCTCACTCAATCCCTCTATCTCTCTCCCACATCTTGTCTCTCTCTCTCTCCCTCTATCTCTCTCCCTCTCTCTTAGGTATCTCCCTCCCACCCCCACCCCCTCCCACTCTCTTTCCCCCTCTCTCTCAAGTATCTCCCACCACCCCCTCTCTCTCTCTATCTCTCTCTCACTCCCTCCATCGCTCTCCAATCCCTCTATCTCGAGTACTCCCTCCCACCCCCTCTCCATATCTCAAGTCTCTCTCTCACTCCTTGTATCTCTCCCATCTCTCTATCCCCCACTCCCTCCCTCTCCTACTCTCTTAGGTCTCTCCTTCCCATCCCCTCTCTCCCACTTTGTCTCCATCTCCTTGTCTCTCAGGTGTCTCCCTCCCACCCTCTCTCCCTCTCCCTCTCCCTCTCTCTTATGTTTCTCCCTTTGCCCCCCTCTCCCTCCCCCTCTCTCTCTCTCAAGTCTCTCCCTCCTACCCCCTCTTTGTCTTTTTGTCTCTATGTCTCTCCCTCTCTCTCTCACTCCCTCTATCTCTCTCCCACTTTTTATCTCTCTCCCTCTCTCTCAGGTCTCTCCCTCTTTCTCTCTCTCTCAAGTATGTCTTTCCTACCCCCTCTCCCTCTCTCTCTTTGTCAAGTCTCCCCCTCTTACCCCCTCTCCCTCTCATAGTAACTCCCTTTATCTCTCTTCCACTCCCTCCCTCTCTCACTCCCTCTATCTCTCTCCCTCTCCCTCTCCCTCTCTCTCAAGTATGTCCCTCCCACCACCTCTCCCTCTCTCTCTCAAGTAGAGGGTTCAAGGTTTAGGGTTTAGGGATTAAGGGTTAAGGGTATAGGGTTTAGGGTTTGTGGATTATGATTTATAGTTTAAGGGTAGAGGGTTTAAAGGTTTAGGGTTTAACTTGGTTAAGGGTAGAGGGTTTAGGGTTTAGGGTTTAAGGGTTGAGGGTTGAGGGTTGAGGGTAGAGGGTAGAGGGTTTAGGTTTTAGGGTTTATAGATTAAAGGTTAAGGGTAGAGGTTTTAGGGTTTAGGGATTATGCTTTATGGTTTAAGGGTAGATGGTGTAGGGTTGAGAGAGAGAGGGGGGTGTTGAGGGTAGAGGGTAGAGGGTTGGGGTTTATAGTTTAAGGGTAGAGGGTTTTAAGGGTTTAGGGTTTAGCTTGGTTAAGGGTAGAGGGTTGAGGGTTGAGGGTTTAGTGTTTAGATTTTAAGGGTTGAGGGTAGAGGGTAGAGGGTAGAGGGTTTAGGGTTTAGGGTTTATGGATTAAGGGTTAAGGGTAGAGGGTTTAGGGTTTAGGGATTACGATTTTTAATTTTAAAGGTAGATGGTGTAGGTTTGAGAGAGAGAGAGGGTTATTGAGGGTAGAGGGTAGAGGGGTTGAGGAACTAAGTGGGTATAGGGGTTGAGTGATTAAGGTTTAAGGGTTGAGGGTTGAGGGATTAAGAGGGTATAGCAGTTGAGGGTTTAGGGTTTAAGGGTTGAGGGTTGACGGTTGAGGGTTGAGGGTTGAGGGTTGAGGGTAGAGGGATTAGGGTTTAAGGGTTGTGGGTTGAGGGTTTAGGGATTAAGAGGGTATAGGGGATGAGGGATTAGGGTTTAAGGGTTGAGGGATTAAGAGTGTATAGGGGTTTAGGGATTAGGATTGAGGGATTACGAGGGTATAAAAGTTGAGGGATTAGGGTTTAAGGATTGAGGGTTGAGGGATTAGGGTTTAAGGGTTGAGGGATTAAGAGGGTATAGGGGTTGAGGGATTAGGGTTTAAGGGTTGAGGGTTAAGGGACTAAGAGGGTATAGGGGTTGAGGGATTACAGTTTAGGGGTTGAGGGTTGAGGGATTAAAAGGGTATAGAGGTTGAGGGATTATGTTTTAGGGGTTGAGGGTTGAGGGATTAAGTGGGTATAGGGGTTGAGGGATTAGGGTTTAAGGGTTGAGGGTAGAGGGTTGAGGATTGAGGGATTAAGAGGGTATAGGGGTTGAGGGATTAGGGTTTGAGGGTTGAGGGTTGAGGGTTGAGGGATTAAGAGGGTATAAGGGTTGAGGGATTAGGGTTTAAGGGTTGAAGGATTAAGAGGGTATAGGGGTTGAGGGATTAGTGCTTAAGGGTTGAGGGTTGAGGGATTAAGAGGGTATAATAAGGGTTGAGGGATTAGGCTTTAGGGGTTAAGGGTTGAGGGATTAAGAGGGTATAGCGGTTGAGGGATTAGGATTTATGGGTTGAGGGATTAAGAGGGTACAGGGGTTGAGGGATTAGGATTTAAGGGTCAAGGGATTAAGAGAGTATAGCGGTTTAGGGATTAGGGTTTAAGGGTTGAGCATTAGGGGTTAAGGGATTAAGAGCATATAGGGGTTGAGGGATTAAGAGGGTATAAGGGTTGAGGGATTAGGTTTTAAGGGTTGAGGGATAAGCATTGAGGGATTAAGAGGGTATAGGGGTTGAGGGATTATGGTTTAAGGGTTGAGGGATTAAGAGCATGTAGGGATTAGGTTTTAAGGGTTGAGGGTTGAGGGTTGAGGGTTGAGGGATTAAAAGGGTATAGGGGTTGAGGGGTTAAGGTTTAAGGGTTGAGGGTTGAGGGTTAAGGGATTAAGAGGGTATAAGGGTTGAGGGATTAGGGTTTAAGGGTTGAGGGATTAGGGTTTAAGGGTTGAGGGTTGAGGGATTAAGAGGATATAGCAGTTGAAGGATTAGGGTTTAAGGGTTGATATTAGAGGGTTGAGGGATTAAGAGGGTATAGGGGTTGAGGGATTAGGGTTTAAGGGTTGAGGGATTAGGAGGGTATATGGGTTGAAGGATTAGGGTTTAAGGGTTGAGGGTTAGGGGTTGAGGGTTAGGGGATTAAGAGGGTATAGGGGTTGAGGGATTACGGTTTATGGGTTGAGGGCTGAGGGATTCAAAGGGTATATCTTTTGAGGGATTAGGGTTTAAGGGTTGAGGGTTGAGGGTTGAGGAATTAAGAGGGTATAGGGGTTGAGGGATTAGGTTTAAGTGTTGAGGGTTGAGGGTTGAGGGATTACGAGGGTATAGGGGTTTAGGGATTAGGGTTTAAGGGTTGAGGGTTAAGGTTTGAGGGATTAAGAGCGTATAGGGGTTCAAGGATTAGGATTTAAGGGTAGTGTAAACTTTATTTCATGAACCACTAGCTTTCACGGTTATCTTTCCTTCATAGATTTGCCTTGTCCTTTATCACTCTTAACTTCTTAGTGCTTGCCACATGGCCTCCAAACAAATATTCCTACCGCTCTATATCACTTTACTTTTTCTGAGTTCCATGTGCATGACGCGTGGCTTTCTCTGGCCGTTTTCTGAGCTGGGCCCACTTTGTAGTTATCTTCACTCAACGTCACCCACATGGCTTCCTCACAGGGCTTTTTGTTGAGGCACCCCTCATTCTTTTACTAGGCTTCGTTTTCTTGATGCATGGCTTCTTCTTGTGTGTCGATTTTCTGGAAGTTGTTGCCTAAGCCGATTGTTCTCGCTTGCTGCCATGTTTTCTTCTTCGGTGCCACGTGTTCATTTCTGCTACTGCATGGCCTTCTCTTCTCTGAGATGGATTTATTGGTGCACTGCTGAGAGATCTTTCTATTTGGTGGAAGCTCAAGAAGATTTAGGGCGTCGATGTTTGATCAAGGCATCTTTCTTTGTGGTTTTCAGGAGATGAGCTGGCCTATACAAACAACCCTGCTTCTCTTTTATTAGGTTGTTGTTAGATAGATAAAAAACTCCCGAGCATTGGGAAATGGCCTTTGTAATATTTTATTGAACTTGAAATCTATAGATTGTTCCAATCAATTCGGCCTTTTCTATTTTCATGTTTTTGATAAGATGGTTAGACTGTGCGTTTATTTTCCTACAATATATGAATGCCTTTTTTTTTAAATTTTGTAATCTACTATAACTTAATAAATACAGATCATGTTTTCTACTCCTCTGTGTTGACTAAAGTTGTATTAGATTATGCTATGCAGTTAGAAGGTGTTCTTATGTTTTAAAGTTCTTTTCATAAAATTTATTTAATAAACAACATTTAGTGGTTCAATCCTTTGCATCCCGCACTATGCTTAGGTAATTTCATTCATGATTTGGTGCATCACCTTTAGTCTAGATTTAACATTTTTAGTTATCTTCCTAACCCTTTACCTCCCCCACTAAAACGAAGAGCTGGCTTTGATAAAACTCGAAGGTCACTTAGCTAGCACACTATGTCCCCCAATAGCTAATTTTCCCATGAGACGGCTGCCACCCGCAAAATATTGCATCAACAGTTCTTTTTCTAGCACACCCAGTGGGATGTGAACTAGCATGTTCACTTGATATATAAGTGTGTATGAGACATAGGCCTATAACTAGGTCACAAACTACAATATTCCTTGGCCTACTTGTACCACCATTAGTTTTTGTTCGCCCGAGAGGTCGGCAAGTTAGTCCTTCACCTCTGTCTCCTACACCTATGGCTGCTAGAAATTATGTAGCCTAGGACACTGGTAGTCCTTTGGTAGTGCCGGTACCTCCCGTAGCATGGGCTCCCATTCCATCCTCTGCTTTAAAAGATATTCCTAAGTTTTCTGGAGATGAATCAAAGACTTTGATGGAGCACTTGTAAGATGTAGTAGACGTATGTCTGGTGCATGGAGTTTCTAATGAAAATTTGGCTCTAAGATTACTCGCTACCTCGCTCCGAGGAAAGGCTTTGAACTGGTATAGGGTTTAGGGATTAGGGATTAAGGGTTAAGGGTAGATGGTTTAGGGTTTAGGGATTATGATTTATGATTTAAGGGTAGATGGTGTAGGGTTGAGAGAGAGAGGGGGTTGAGGGTAGAGGGTAGATGGTTAAAGGTTTAGGGGTTTAGGATTTAGGGTTTAAGGGTTTAAGGGTTAATGGTATAAGGTTTACAATTTAAGGGTCCCACTCCCTCTCTTAGGTCTTGCCCCCCACCATAACTAAATAAATCTCTCCCTCTCAAGTCTCTCTCTCTTGGGTCTCTCTCCCTCCCATGCTATCTAGACTAATCTATGTCACTCCAATGCCCTCTCTCATAGTCCCTCTCTATCAAGCCTCACTTACCTCCCACCCTACCTAGACAAATATTTTTTACTCCAACCCCCTCTCCCACACTCCCTCTCTCTCTCCCCCCCTTTGGTATTTTTGTATCTCTTAGGTCTCATCCCTCCCAACCCCTCTCCTGTTATCAGGTATTTTCCCCCATTGTAACTAGATAACTCTCTATCCCTCTCAAGTCTTTATCGCTCTTAGGTCTTAGTCACTACCACACTACCTAAACTAATATCTCTCACTCCTATCACCTCTCTCTATCTCGAGTGTCACTCCTTGTCGCTCTCCAAATTTGGTGAGTGCCAAATTTGTTTTACCTTGAAACAGTAAAATAGGGGTTGACCCCATGATTTAGGCCCACATGCCTCTATATTTGTCTAGTTCGATGCTTTATCCAATTCATAAATGCCCTTTTTTATGCAGTTGACTTCATATTGTACCAATCTATGCTTGATCCATTACCTTTTTACCACCAATCTGCATGGTAGACAATGTAGAAGAAGACATTTTGAAGCTTCTACATCATTTTACATTATCTGAGGTAATATATTCATTTTGTTAATATTGAAATGTTTATATTTAGTATATTTGTTTATTTTTGACAATATAAACTAAATTTATTTAATGATTTTATTAATCATAAAAATTGGACATAGAATTCAACATTTAATTAGATGGGATTTGCATAGAAAAGTTTAATTTTATGAGTTTGAAGAACAAAAAAATGAAAAACATGACATTTACTTAACACAAATTAACTTATGAATTCTATTTTCATTTCTTATAGTAATCCATTTCCATCATGGCTAATGGAATTCACTCTATTTCATTTTATTTTCAACTAATTTGGAAAACCTAATAGGTTTCATCAATGTTAATGCAATTTTCCATTATTTTTTTTGTTCCATAAAAAAATCACCTTCATTGAACATGTGCTTAGATAAATTCAAGTGAGTTGACATAGTTGTTAATGCAATTTTCCATTCATTCATCCCATTTACCTTTCTAATAAATAAAAAAAGGAATTTTTTGTGCAATTGAGAATGCTTATTGTCTTTCTAAGTTACTTCATTGCCAAAAGAATTAGTGAATAATTATAACATATAGCATCACAAACCCTTCTTTGAATTCATATTCTTCATGACTTCATTAACAATCATAAATTTAGTTTTGAGAACAATAAACACAAGATTCTCTAGTTTTCATTTAGGTGGAAACAACTTATACCCTAGGTTTGTGATGCAGAGCAGGGAGAAAAAACCTTCAACAATCATAATTAGATCAGTTTCAAACAATCTTCAATCTCAAAAACCTCAATTCAATGCTCAATTAACCAATTCACATTCACTTCCTTGTAGCATTCACAATAGAGAAAATTGTTCATATCTTATCATATCTTAGTCACTAGAACCCTTTCTAATGTGTCTAAATACTAAACCCTTGCTTTAGGCCTTTCTATTCTTGTAACAAGGAGGGTTTATTCAAAATCAAGCTTCCAGGCCTCTGGTGTAGGAGCACCTTGTAAGCTCAATTTTTTCAAAAAGTTCATCTTTAGTGAGCATGGTCAAATGTTAGGTTTTTAGTTAATGTTGAGTATTTTGTGTTCAATAAGGTCAATTAGACCATTTTATAATGTATTTGGAGCTAAGGGAGTTTAGTTTTGTCATAGCTTGCAATTTCGAAAAGTGTGGGTAAAAAAGTTTCTAAAAGATGCAAAAGTTGCAAAGTTAGGTGCATGCAAGGTTAGGTAAGTAGAATGTCAGTTCTAGGCATTTTTTTATGTTGTTATGAGTCCATCAATGTGAGGAGAACCTCGTGGAAGAGGTGAGAGTATGGAAAAAATGAAGAAGATCAAGAAGTATTCCCTATTTTTAGTGAAAATTTTGACTTTTGACTGGTAAATCTATGTTTTAGACCAGTGTATGACACCATACAAGTGGTTCATGGTCTAAAAGCTATGGGAAACATTAAAGGCATGTATTACCTTTCATTTTTAGTTTGTTTGATTGAATTTCATGGGTCTTTGTAAGATGATTTGAAACTGGTTGGATTTTGTAGATTAATGAATTAACTTTCATTTTCACCTATTTAGAGGTTCTAACTCTTTGTATAGAAAAAGTTATCTTGTTTTTACTGCTGCTACCTACTTTCACAGTGTTCTTGGATTGAAGGGTTTCATGATGTAATTCGACTCATTCCACTTTTTGTGCCTACTGTAACTTGTGGAATGAGTCCTCTAAACTATAAAATACATGCCTAACCTATTTAGAATGTTGTGGGGCCAAGGTTGGGTGTTTGGGATGATGTTCTAGGACTATAGCAAGGTATTTTCATGGTGAAAATGAGGGCTTCAAGTGGTTTTTTGAAAAAATGTGGGAAGGAATGTCAATATAATGTATTATTCACCACGTGCAAGGTTTGGTAAGTGTGTTTGGTGCTTTGCATGGGTCTGGCAGGTCTGGGAGATAGGAGTTTCATTAAAACCCCAAGTATTTTGCTTGAAATTGAGGGTTTTGTGTATTAGGGGTCTAGAGGCCTTGGACTTGGAAAAAAATCAGGAAATTAGAGGTTTTGACACATAACATATTGTTGTTTTAGTAGTTTGAGTGAACATCTAGTGTTTAAAAGGTACTCTCTTTGTAAAATAGGCCAATTGAATAGTCTTTTCCAAGGTTGGCCTATTGGAAGTCAATGTTGGTCCAAAGGAGTTGATGCTGTGGTTTACCTATGTTTTATAACTTGCAAATGGGTATCTTAATCATCCATTATTTTGTCAAGTGTTTTGGAAAATCTTGGTGAAAAGGCCCTTGAACCGGGTTATCTATGCTATAAGGGAAAGCTTGGTAGAAGTTGGGATTTTCAGTTGAACATCTGATTTTGCTTTGGAATCTGATTGATTCTCATTGATTTGGTGTATTGAACGGTTTCCACCCCTCTCTGCATCAAAAATGGTGTTTCTTGGTAAGTTAAGTGATCAAGTTGTGTGTAAGTTTATTAAGAGTCTTCCTCTAAATCTTTGAACAAGTTCATTGTGGATCCCTACATGTACTGCATCAGCCTCTAGCTACTTTTCCAACTCTTCAAACACTCTCAAAATCCCTACTCTAATATCTAACCCTATAGACATCTAACTCCATCATGTATGAAAAATGTTGTCTAGCATAAACATGTTTGATAATTCCAAACAACTCGCTTCCTTCTTTCATAAAATGCTTTGGTGTGTTTCATATTTAATTTCATGTAATCAACGATATCAATATTTTCGTAAAATGCATTACTTACTCTTTTTTTATGTGTTTTTTTGAACATGTAGCATTCAAGGTCATGCCGAGGAAATGACCAAAGCTTCTAACACTGGAAGAACGTGCAGTTAAAAATGCAAGGAGAAAAGAATAAAAAAATGTAGCTCGTGAAGCAAAGGAATTTCAGCCCATACAACCAAAAATTCTCGTGCAATCTAAGAAAGATGTCAAATTGGAAAAAAAAAGGGCACGAATGAGGAAATTTCATTGAAGGACAGGAATGGATACCAAAGTTGGGGGCACATCATCAACAATAGATGAAGCTCAATGCACATCTCTAGTTGAAGACACATGGGCAACAACATTTGGTTTTCCAAGTACATCGGAAATCACATCTCCAATTGAAGACACACCATCAACAACATTGTGTTTTGAAAGTACATTAAAAAACACATCTCTATTTGAAGGCACTCCATAAACGACATCTCAAGTTGGAGGTACAACATCGTTTACATATCAATCTCAAGGTATGTCATCAATTGCACCTCTGATTGAAGGTACACGATCTATCCCCGATGTTGTTGACCTTCCCAATGTTGACACAAATTTACATTTGAGAACTCCTCCTAGATTTTTGGTTAGAAAACCTACATTTTTTATTGATATTAATTCCAATATTTTGAAATGGATGCCTAATAAGATTCCAAAATTTACATGTCAAAGATATGCACAGAGGATATGGAGTTTATTTTTTGCAAAGCTAAGTGAGGGTGGAAGATGCCAACTATTTGTTGAAATGATGAGGCAACTCAAATTTAGGCCCACCATGAAGGATCTTGGGATAATATTTTTGAATGACTCAAGTGAAAATTTCATTGTAAAGAGCTTGATGAGTGCATACGAGAGCATGGGTTCTACCTCATGCATAAAGGATAGTTGTGCCACATGACATGTGATGATAATGACATTGTTAAGCAGTCAAACAAGGAATAAGGTGAACCTTACAAAGGCAAGTAAGAATTTTAAAATAAGTATATCATCTCTAATGAGATCCAAAGGAAGGCGTGAAAGAGTGAAGGATCCAAACAACAATGAGTTATGGCCATTCTCGGGTAGAGTGCCACAGAAAGATACAAGAATTGCTGAAGGCTTGAGATCTTTAATAGTGAATTATTGGAAGGATAACACAAGGACCTCTCCTAATTAAAGAGATGTTGTAAGAAGGAGAATTGTTAGTAAAATCTATGAGCCACATCCAATGAATTATTTGAATACCACTCAAACCCAATTTTTTGCTGATTTTGTACAAAAGTTTCATGAAATTAAAATATGCCAAAGCTATTTTGAAATGCTAAATCCTTTTTATGTCAAAATAAATCACACATGCACTACTTGTTGTTGTAGGGTTAATATTGAGTTTTCTAACCATTATGATGTTTATCGACCTATATGTGTAGATATGCATACTATCAATGTTTTGCAGGAATGTAACCTAATCCCTCCACCTAAATCGTCAAGGAAATTTTGTCTTCCATTTTACGTGAAAGAGAGGATAGTCAAATTTTTTACAAGTCATGTTTGGATGGCACATGTGATCATTGTGGTGGCATGCAACATTTTCCAATTTTTCAACACATGGCATGTACACACACAATTGGAGACAAAATTGTGGAGTTTGGAAAATATAGGACAGTGGCATACAGTCTAAAAGATGGGAAAGAAGCAAAGAAGTGTGAACTGGCTAGTGATAAGATTCCAGTGTATCAATTTATGGGAATTTTATGTGATCGGGTGGTCTATGATTATGCAAGACATACACACAGAGCACAATGGTTGGACTCATAGTTCAAGTTATGCAAGGACACATTTCCACTTCATCATATCATTTCAGTTGTCGACTTCCCTAAGAACTACACACTACATCCACAAAACAAGGTGTAATCATAGTACTACAACTCCATGCAAATTGCTATACTTGTGCATATAAAATTCAATCATGCAAATGATAGTATAGAGGAAAATAGGAAAGTATTGAGGGAGTATCATGTTTACATCAGTGATGATCTCACACATTCTACAGAGTTTGTGCAAGGGTCCTTTCATATGTTCTATGCTAATCTAGCTAGCAGGGGCATATCATTTAGTCAACATATCATATGGTCAAATAATTGTACATCACAATTCAAGAATGCTAGAATATTTTACTAGTTGAGAAGGATGCATAGGATCAGTGGTGTTCAACATATGTGGAACTTCTCAGAGGTTAGGCATGGAAAGGGGGAGCATGATGGAGCAAGTGCATGTATCAAAAGAGCCCTAGCACAAGAAGAGTTAAAGTACATAGACATTGTAAAGTTTACAGATGCAAGATCAATTATCTAGTGAAGTAATGGTGCAATGGGTCCAGGTAGTGAAGGTAATTCTTTAGTTAATAGATTTTTTCATTTAGTAGATTATACTAACATTGCAAAATATGAGAATTTTTGTACACTAATATGATCGAGCGAGCTACACTCTTTTAGAAGCTCCAATGCAGGTACATGTACTATCCATACGTGGAAGATGGTATGCTTTTGTTCTACATGTACAGTTCAAGCATGGAATGATTGTGAGTAAACAGAGTGGGTTGACAAATGATTTGTAAGAGTTCTAACAACACTTGACACTTATCAGCTCTTGATGGCTCTACAAATCACAAAGATACAATCATCCATTGACTTTGATCATGTATCAGACCTACTAGAACCAGGTAATATATATTACTTATAGGTTTTATTATGATGCTTAGTAAATACATCTAACAAGATGAACATATTAATGTAGGGCACGTTTATGTGGTGATTGCAGATGAAGACAATGAAGAGGGTACAAATTATTACCTGTTTTGTTGTATCAAGGCCAAAAATAAATTGGAGGCCCTAGTTATAGATGAAGAAAACATAGAATATCCTACAGGTTCAGTGGTTGTTACTAGAACATGGCTTCAAAGGTATCCAGTTAAGAATGTTGCAGTTTGGTTGTTTGAGGACTTCAACACACATCAAAAGATTCTTCACTACTCGAACCTTGTCATCACCACCAATGTTCATTTGATCAAATATAAGGGAAGACCTGCAAACAAGAACTTGTGGAAAGTGTGTGATTCTGACCATGAGGCAATACTTGACACAATAAAGAGTAGAGAAGACCCAGATGGTTCCCTGGATTGATTTGTAAGTATGCACATTGAATTTGGAAAGTCATGTTATTGATCATTGCTTTCTTTCAAGCATTTAAGTGTTATTGTATAAGGGTTAGCAAAATTGCATTAATGTAGATATGCAAAATGATGGTTATATGATTGGTTAATTGCACCATATTCCCTATTAGTGTTTGATGTCATATGCATTTATGACTATCATTGATCCTTTTCTGATTGTGACTGTAAGTAATACTGAAGTTTTTCAAAGTGTAATAAAATAACAAAATCGGTTGGTGGTGCAAGTGTTTAGTGGTATGAGAAACATCAGTTGCTAGTGCATTTTCTAGTTGTCAATATTCTCTTTCTTTTCCATCTCATAGATTTATCATATTCTTATATGCTACATGTTTTATGTTAATTATGTCAGTGATATATTTGAAATTTATATGTAGGATCATTGAGAGATGAGAAAGTAGCGAAGGGCCACATCACCATTGTAGGACCTTCAATCAACTTCCTTATCTAGCATGCATGAAGGTGATAGTAGGTCTCGTTAGGTGTATGATGGACATTATTTAGTTATTTCTCTTTTAATGATTTTTATGTGAGTCCATGTCTAAGATTGATAGGCTTTTGCGGGTTTTTTGTGGACCAAATTACTATGAAAGTACACAACCATAGAGAGGCTACTACCCATGTGTTTCATAGGGAGCAGGGGATGTACATGTTTTGAAGCATTTTGGAATGCAAATGACTAGGGCAGCAGAGGTGGATTGGAGAAACGAAAAATTGAGTAGCAACTCCTTTTGTTTCTTGTACAATATATTTCATGATTTGTGCTGCAAATGGGAGGATTATTTCCCTGCATGTATTGCTACAATTATTGACAAATGGGAATATTTTCAAGATGTTCTTCCATCACTATTATAATATTTGTCATTGACTTAGTGTATTTTTAATATACAAAAATTATGAAAAATTAATACATGCAAATGTGTATATTCCTTAATATATTCCTCAATTAAATGTGTATATTACATTTAAAATTATTTGTAATGTTTCATGGTTTACATTTAAAGTTGTCTTCAAGGAAAAACATGTGGATTTATGAGTAAGAATGAAATAATGTCCAATATAATTGTAGAAAGGCATATTTTATTGCCCCTACCTTGTCAATCCTACCAAATTGGCAAGCTAGTGAGCTCACTGGCTTGCCGATTCCATAGGGTTGACAAGGTAGGGGCAGCATATGCCTCATAGAAATTGATGCAACCTAGTTCATCTTTAACATACCTCTACCAAACCACCATTGGGAAGCATTAACCAGTCTTCCAAACCACCAATTCCTCCACTTTTAGGGCATGATAAGCCCTCTAACATAACAAACCCCAAAACCCTCTTCATTCACAAGTTAGGCAAGGGTTTATTGAAAAACGATACTCCAAACCTTCCCATAGCCAACCAAAGCCTGAAACACCTTCAAAAAGGTCTACACAAGCTTAAAGTTCAAGAGATATCGTTGCCCCCAATAATTTCTTCAAACCTTAGCACTAAACCACCATTTTCCACTAAAAAATGCACCATTTGACATCTAAGGCATCACCTAAAAACCCTCTATTCGCCTCCCTTGCACACAAAACTTTTCACACATGTTTTATAACCCTAACTAAGCCTTTCCATCAAGTTACAAAAACATACAATGGGTGGAAGGATTAATATGACATTTTAATGCACTCAAAACCCTTAAAACAGGGTATATAGATCGACCCTCAATAATTGGCTTCTAAAATGCACAAAATCACTTGAAATCCAACCAAACCAAAACTAAAAAAGAGTTAAGTCTTCTTCCCACCTAATTCCATTGAAAAGAGAGCACAATTTATCTGAGCTACGTTCAATCGACTTGATCCCTTAAGGGTCCAAAGTGCAAAAGGGCAGAAATCTTTAACAGGATATTACTCATAAATCGTGGTGATTATGAAATCTTTGTCTGAACCTACGAGATCATGTTGGAGCCCTCTATAATAACCTCTCTCAGTTTTTTTATCTCCAAGGCATTTTCTTGTGGTGTCCAGTTTTCACTTGATGGAAAAAGTCTCAAATGAAGTAGTTGAAAGTTGCAAAGTGGTGCAACTTTCATTCTGCAGCTCGTGTGACCAAAAAGACTATTCCAACACATCTCAATAGGTACATTTATGCTAGACATGGTCCTCTTTCACACCCAAACATGCAGAATCGCTCTAAGCTACGTTCAACCAGATCGATCCCTTAAGGGTGCAAATTGCAAAATGGCTGCAAACTTCAGCATGCTATTACTCAGATATCGTGATGCTTAGAAAATTCTCATCTGATCCTACAAGATTGCGTTGGGCCCCTCTACAGTAAAATCTCTCAGTTTTTTCTATCTCAAATGCATTTTCCTATGGTGGCGAATTTTCACTCAGGAAAAAAGTTGTCAAATGCAAGTAGTTGAAAGTTGCAAAGTGGTACAACTTTTGTTCTACATCTCATGTTACCAAACAAACTATTCCAACGTGTTTGGGTGGGTAATTTTACGCTATGAATGGTCCTCTTTCCCACCCAAACATGTGGAATCGCTCTGAGCTACGTTCAACCGGATCGATCCCTTAAGGGTCCAAAGTGCAAAATGGCTGAAAAATTCATCATACTATTACTCGAATATCGTGATGCTTAGAAAATTCTCATCTGATCCTATGAGATTTCATTGGGCCCCTCTATAATAACCTCTCTTGGTTTTTTCTATCTCATAGGCATTTTTCTGTGGTGGCGAATTTTCACTTGGAGAAAAAGTTGTCAAATGCAAGTAGTTGAAAGTTGCAAACTGATGCAACTTTTGTTTTGCGGCTTGTGTGACCAAACAGACTATTCCAATGTGTCTAGGTGGGTACGTTTATGCTAGGAATGGTCCTCTTTCACACCCAAACATGCAGAATCGCTTCAAGCTACATTCAATCAAATCGATCCTTTAAGGGTCCAAAGTGTAAAATAAATGCAAACTTCAACATGTTATTACTTAGATACTGTGATGCTTAGAAAATTCTCATCTAATCCTATGAGATTATGTTAGACCCCTCTACAATAACCTCTCTTGGTTTTTTCTATTTCAGAGGCATTTTCCTGTGGTGGCAAATTTTCACTTGGGGAAAAAATTGTCAAATGAAAGTAGCTGAAAGTTGCAAATTGGTGCAACTTTCATTCTGCAACTTGTGTGACTAAACAGACTGTTCCAACGCATGTGGATGGGTACATTTACACTAGGCATGGTCCTCTTTCGCACCCAAACACATGGAATCGCTCTGAGCTACATTCAACTAGATCGATCCCTTAAGGGTCCAAAGTGTAAAATGGCTGCAAACTTCAGCATTTTATTAATTAGATACCCTGATTCTTAGAAACTTCTCATCTGATCCTATTAGATTTCATTTAGCCCCTCTACAATAACCTCTCTTGGTTTTTTCTATCTCAAAGGCATTTTCCTGTGGTGGCGAATTTTCACTTGGGGAAAAAGTTGTCAAATGCAAGTAGCTAAAAGTTGCAAACTGGTGCAACTTTCATTCTCTAGGTTGTGTGAGCAAATAGACTATTCCAATGCATCTGGATGGGTACGTTCACACTAGGCATGGTCCTCTTTCACACCCAAACACACGGAATCGCTTTGAGCTACGTTCAACCAAATCGATCCCTTAAGGGTCCAAAGTGCAAAATGGCAGCAAAATTCAACATGCTATTACTTGGATACCATGATGCTTAGAAACCTCTCATCTAATCCTATGAGATCATGTTGGTCCCTTCTACAATAACCACTCTTGGTTTTTCTATTTCGGAGGCATTTTCCTATGGTGGCGAATTTTCACTTGGGGAAAAAGTTGTCAAATGCAAGTAGCTAAAAGTTGGAAAGTGGTGCAACTTTCATTCTACAGCTTGTATGACCAAACAAAATATTCCAATGTGTTCATTTGGGTACCTTTACACTAGGCATAGTCCTCTTTTGCACCCAAACACATGGAATTTCTCTGAGCTACGTTCAATCAAATCGATCCCTTAAGGGTCTAAAGTGCAAAATGGCTGCAAACTTCAACATGTTATTACTCAGATAACATGATTCTTAGAAAATTCTCATCTAATCCTATGAGATTGTGATGGGCCCCTCTACAATAACCTCTCTTTTTTTTTTCTATCTCGAAGGCATTTTTTTGTGGTGGCAAATTTTCACTTGGGAAAAAAGTTATCAAATGCAAGTAGTTGAAAGTTGCAAAGTGGTGCAACTTTCATTCTGCAACTCATGTGACCAAATGAATTGTTCCAATGCATCTAGGTGAGTACATTTATGCTAGGCATGGTTCTCTTTCACACCCAAACATGTGAAATTGCCCCGATCTACATTCAACTAGATTGATCCCTTGAGGGTTCAAAGTGCAAAATGGTTGTGAAATTTAGCATGATTGTATTCAAACACCGTGAGGCTTATAAACTTATCATATGAGTCTATGAGATCATCTTGGGCCCCTCTACAATAGCCTCTTTCAGTTTTTTTCTATCTCAGAGGCCTTTTCCTATGGTGGTGATTTCTCACTTGGGGAAAAATTTGTCAAATGCAAGTAGTTGAGTGTGTAAAAATGACTTTTTAGCCATTCCACCCATTGTATCCTAGTGTAACTCAGTGGAATGGAATAATTAGGGGTAGGGAACATATTTTCATAGTTTCTAGAGCAGGGAAGGTGAGTTTAGTGGTTTGGTGTGATGCCCTAGTTGGCAATTTCATGAGTTTTGGTGAAATTCAGTGGTTTAAGAGTGGAAATGGTTGAAATCCTTTGGGGCAGTAGTTTGTGAGGACTTTTAAGCATGTTTGATGCATTGGGAAGGTGTTATGAGTTGTGGGAATAGGATTTTCAATTAACCCATCCATTTTAATATTTTAGCCATAGCAACAAGGCAACAAACTATTTGATAAAATGATTTGTTAAACATGTACGAAAAATGTGGTAGCATAGACAAGGCAATGAATTGTTTGAAAAAATGCCTCAAAGAAACATGGTCTCATGGTAATGGAATGTCATGAAAATACATAGATGTGAGGATTTGTGACTTGAGGATTTTGATTAATCATTGGAATTGTGTTTAGTGAGATTTCAAGACCTCCCCTACTACATTAATGTTTTAGGGTTTTATCCATAATAGCAAGGAAATTAAATGTTTGATATAATGCTTTGATAGAAATGTATGAAAAATGTGGTAGCATAGAAAAGGAAGTGAACTCTTTGAAAAAATGCCTCAAAAAAATTAAGTCTCATGGTGATGGAATGCCATGAAAATCAAAAGCAATTTGATTGTCATGGAATTCCGTCACCATGAGACCACATTTATTTGAGGCATCTTTTGAACTAGTTCACTGCCTTGTCTATGGCTTGTCATGGCATTCCATCACCACATTTATTTGATGCATTTTTTCAAATATTCCATTGCCTTGTCTATTTTATTTCTTACTATTATGCTTCTGATATATATTTTCGAAGCATCCATACCTTGTTCGAAATCACTTGTTTTAGGATTTTATCCATAGCAACAAGGCAGTGAACTATTTGACAAGATGGTTTGGTAGACATGTATGAAAAATGTGGTAACATAGACAAGGTAGTGAACTATTTAAAAAAATACGTCAAAGAAATTTGGTCTCATAGAATGCCATGATAAGAAAATGCAATTGGTAGTTGCTCCTAGTTATTAGTTATGCAATGTGAAGAAATAGCATAACTGCTTCGGTTGACTTTGTACAAGCTATATTATAATTGAAATTTTGTCATCTATTAGCATCTAGTTATTAGTTATTCAAAGTGAAGTAATTCTTTGAATTTGAAAGATGTGCAATGCAATGCAATCAACAATATGAATATAAACTACAAAAATCCATTTTTTACAATTCATTTGTTAAAATATTTATTTTATTTTCTCTCTATATCTCTATATGCTATGGAAATACCTTTCAATTTAATTTTTTTTTTTTTTATCTCTTGTTCTATAATTTTTCTCAATTTTTTCAAAAACTCTTATACTTTTGGTTTGTCAAAATTTTCCCCAAAAGATTTTTGCTACTATGCATTGGAAGCATGAAGCATACATGTGAATACACACAATATAGGTGAACTATACATGTGAATAAGTGAGGCACAAGTAATTGAAGCATTCGAAAGGATACAAACCACCACGAATGGAGCTTATTTACACAATACACTTTAGATGGGGCTTATTGATAATTTGAGAGTAATTAATTAAGCATTAGATGTAAACAAAATCCATGCCTACAACATTCAAGCATACATTTTACATGATACACATGATAACATCATTCAAGAATGGAAGTAGCAAAATAAGATTTTCTTTAATCAAAAAGCCGAAAGACTATACAATGATATATATTGATAAAAGTATATACAATATATCCAAAAAAATCATACAGGCTTAGTACAAAGGAGCCATATAGACATAGAATGTTACATATATATCAATAGTACAAAACATATGATCCAAAATGCCACATAGGCATACAACAAACAACCCTAATACATAGTCATTTCCCTCTAGAGGAAGGAAATAGATCTCGTGTTGTCTTTGGAATTCGGCTGGATGGAGTGAATGTTGCTTCTCTTGTCTTTTGAACATGCTTGCTAGTCCTTCTCTCTTCACTCTGGACCTTCAACTGATACAATAAAAAGTAAAGATGTTAATACATAGAAATTGAATTGTGGAATGGAATATAACAAAATATAGAATCACTTACTGCATACGTATAGTCATCATGGACATTTACAGCATCACCATTTCCACGATCTAGAGTGACAACCACCTATAGCAACCATCAAGATAGAAATTTAACTACATAAAAGTATCATGAAATTTTTCTATAATAGACCATAAAAGAGAAAATATAATGTCAAATCGACTAATCTATTCCATACCTCTCTCAATGGATCAGAACTGGCTATTGATGCAACAACTCCATGGTCCATCATGTTACCAACATCACCAGGGGTGTCTCTTGTTAACAACTACAAATGAAACAATATCTCAGGCATCATGTTGATATAAAGACCAAGAGGGGATAATGGAACATAAGGTGAAATAAGAGAGGGTAATGGGATGGGAATAGAAGGGTGATGCAGAGAGGGGGCTCAAACTCATTCAAAGTGACAAATTACATTCAAGAGGAATTTAAAAAGATTAAAATGGCCTATTAGAGTAATCCAAACAATCCTCAAAGCTTGACAACAATCGGGGGTGTAATTTTTCACTTTCACCCATGTAACCTAGCAATAGTGCAAACTGAGTTTTTGGCCTTTAACTCCCATGCTTTCCAAAACACTTGATAATAAAAAGGTGGATTTAGATACCCATTTCAGAGTTATACAACATATATCTTAACTAGATATAATTCTTTTGGACCAATCCCTTGAAATTAGACCCTCAACGTTGTCCTAAGCCATGAATTAGGCCAGATTTACAAAGAAACATACCTTTACACTTAAAAAAAACCCTTGAAACCTTGTGGAAACATTTCCTATGCCCTTGAACCTCTAAAACCACAATCAACACCCAGGGTTGACACCTCCAACATAGCAAATGCCAAAACCCTCAATTTCATGCCAAGTCAAGAGTATTTATTAAAAGTCCCACTTGCACAACCTCCTAGACCATGCCACCAACTCAGAAATGTATATTTTGACCCCAATATTCTCAAATATTGGACAAATCTCCACACTCTAATTGATTTCCACAAACCCTAGACCCAAGGCTCCATCTTCATGTGTTTTTCTTCACAGAGCTCATCAAGACAACAGGTTTATCTCCTTAGTTCCTTCTCCACAACTCTAATAATGCAACCTAAAACCTACTCAGACTCCTTAGGTCCTATTACACTAGTTACAAAAGGTATAGTCGGTTTAAGGGCCCTTAAATCATGATTTTGGTTACAAAACCCTCAAACAGTATGTCCCCGATATGTGACAAGAAAACAAGGATATTTACCACAAATCACAATGGATCTCCCTCAAAATTGTTCCAAAAGATTGTTAACACCTACCACCACAAAGTAAAATGATTTGCATGGCACAAGCAATCTGTACGAGCTCGTACAGGCTGCAAAATGACAAGAAAACTCATAAATTTGATGAAAAATAGAGATATTCTTATTGCCAATGCTTCAAACTTCAAGCCAATGCTACAAAATGAGTTGTCATGCCTTTTTAAAGGATTATCCTCATAAAAAAAATTCCCAACTACCTTACAAAATATTTTTAAACCTCTCATGACTGTTGCATTACAAATTTGTTGCATTTATACAACTCACAAATTTGGCACTCTCAAGTTTTGACTCTTTATTGTTTCCTAGACCCTCTTAAATGCCTAAACTATTAAAAATAGTCTAATGAGACCTTATTCAACTAAGAAATCATGACTTACTCAAGAAAACATCATCCTATCTACTTTGACACCCCTTGTCAAATTTGACAATTCCTTCCACATGATTTGCAAACCTTACAAGATGAATACAAAAGCCCCTCAAAGTTGATCAATTATAATAGAATGGTCACATTGGACCTTATTAAGACTCAAGGACTCAACTCAAACATCCTAACACACCTTGCCTATTAGAAACTTAATGAAGAAACATAGAAAAGAGTGGTGCCCCTACACCAAAGGGATTAATGGAACATAGGATGGATTAGTATAGATTGATGGGATGGATTAGGATGGGATAATAAAATATAGGGTGGAAAATTAGAGGTTAATGGGATGCATTTATTAGGGAATAATGCAACATAGGGTGAATTAAGAGGTGTCTAGTGTTTGACTATAGTACACGAAGTGTGAACTTGATCTGTGTGTATCAATAATAGAGAAGAGTTATCTAGGATGGAACGTGGATAAATATGGTATAACATAGGATGATATAAAGGAACATAGGGTGGAACATAGGGGATCATGGAACATCTAGGGTGAAATAATAATGGGTACAATAATATGGGAGTAGAAGGACATAATGACACATAGCATGGACTAGAAGACATTAGTGGGATGGGCTAGGAGGGGATCATGGAAAATAGGGTGAAATATTAAATGTTAATGGTAAGGGATTAGGAAGGAATAAAGGAAAAAAAAGTGAATTAGGAGAACATAATGTGACACGATCAAGGAATAAAAATGTAATTTTTGTGTTTCTCATCAATTTTTTAGATTTTTATATACGCAAAATTATGAAAACTAGCTAACATATATTTACAACACCATTAATGAATAAAGGCTACTTGAGTGTATGTTGTTTGAGGATATGAATCATGAGGTGTGGAGGAAGAAGGTGCACTAGCAAACTGTTTGAAATCCAAAGTATGTTATGAGACAAACATTCAAATATAACATTCAACTGTTCAAATGCAATAATAATATCTTTAATAATAGTTGCATACCTATGGACTTATCGCCGAGAATGTATAAGGGTTTGTAGGAATAGAGCATGCCTCATGAATAGTGCCACCCTAAAATATCATCATATCAAAATTCTACTAATTTAATTATTCTTAAATTTCAAAATATAATTTAATAAACAACATTAAAATAACTTGCTAAATTTTACTTGAGTGCCAATGTCGAATGTATCATTCAGATTATCATCTATGAAATCCATCGCCTCTGCAACTAATGTAGGCTGTGTAGCTACATCACGAGCACTCTGATAATTGTACATGCAAACAACACCACAAGCACCACAATGGTGGGGTGAAGCTCGGGGCCTACACATCTCCACACTAGGCTCTACTAGAGGACTCGAACACTATAAAATGGTCTAGGTGAGTGAGTCAATCAACTTCAGTTTGTCCACCTCTACGTTGTCCTTAACAATGGAAGGAACAATGACATGCTCCACCATGGGTCTGGCCAAGGCTCTTGGTGCCAACTGTGGATTACGTCATGCAATAGTTCAATCATGTGTGGAGCCCCCACCTCTACCCCGAAAGTCTAAGATGTCAAAATAGTTTGTCATTTTATTGAGGACAAACTCACAATAGAGTTTCCTCAAAAATTATTGCGGAACCTCATGGTTATTGCATGGAGGTTAGTCAAATACCATCCACCACTGCTCCCAATTTTTTTTTTTAATTAACTCATGGTGGCACCAATGGATCGGGAACCTCCTGCATGCATGAGACAAAGGTTCATTGGTTTTTGTGTCTATAAATAGGGTACACAAGTTGGCTTTGCTAATTTTTAGTTTTTTGAAATCTACATATGACAAACCACTAGCATAAAATTGTCTCATCTCATGTCTCTTATTTGACCAAAAATTCATTTTCTCGCTCATTTATCCTACATGAGTTACAATTGACTTCAATGATTCAACAATCCCTCTCCTATAAGGGTTGGTTTCGTCATGCTCGGTTAATCTTGCAATCAATTGTTGAATGTCTCTTTTATTATTTTCAATTTGATTTTGAATATTTTCTTATGTTCCTTGAGGATGCCTATGAATTGATGGAGGGGTTTCAGGTTGTTCTTGCATAGGAGGCTCTTTGTGAGGGGGTGATTGTGAATTCTCAATCTTTCAAGGTGGAGATTCATTCCCTGAGAATTAGAACAAAGTTTTATTAGAAAAACCTATTTGAATTTACATTCAAAATAAATAGAATAAAAATACATACCTCTTTGCAATCTTTGACCTCTCCAACATGTTGGCAGAATCCTCATGGAAAATGGCAAGCTAAGGATGCAAACAATGGACGAGATTTGGCAAGCACAAGTTGTAGACCTGAAATCCTCTTTCTCAAGCTGCGGGTTGAAGACAAAATGAGGCTTTGAAACCTGGTTTCTAACTTTTATGTCTACTTTCTCATTTGGCGCATACCAAATGGCCTATTTTAGACTTTTTTTGAATTTTTTTTCAATTTGGCACCTAAATTATGTCATAGATTGGTTCACTTACCCAATTCCATGTGTGTCACAATACTCAAAAAATTCACTTGAAGTAAATTCTCCTCCTCTGTCTAACCTCAAGCATTTGATCCTTCTTCCTATCTCCTTTTCCACCATTTTCTTGAATATTCTAAATCTTTCAAATGCTTGTGAATTATCTTTTAGAAAGGTTTCCCATGTTATTCTTGTGTAGTCATCTATTAGCGTCATGAAGCATCTTTATCCTTTCAATCCTCTTATTCTTGTGGGTCCACATAAATCAATATGAACCAACTGTAAAGGCTTGATAATTGAATATTCTTTAGCTGGAAAACTAGCCTTGGTTTTTTTTCCCCGTTGACATTCTTTGCATATGATATTTGCAGGCTTGGTTATTTTAGGCATGTGTCTTACCAGACTTCTTGAACTTAATTTAACCAAATGATAAAAATTTACATGCTCAATTCTCCTATGCCACAACCATCTCCCATTAGCTTGTCCTATCAGACAATTTTGACCTTTTACTTCACAAAGGTTGTAGAGATTTTTGTCAATTCTCAAACCTTGTGCAATTTCCTTTCCATTCTTTCTTATTTTTCATCCTTGTAAATCAAATGTGACATCGTACCCATTCTGACACATCTGACTCACACTTAGTAGGTTGTGTTTCATCCCTTTAACATACAAGACATCTTTGGTGGGATTTTTTCCACCTAGGATCAATATGCATTTTCCACACATCTTAACTATTGTAATGTCACCCAAACTCATAGATACTCCATTAAATTTCTTGATTTTGATGAACTTTATTTTGTCTCTAGTCATATGCTTAGAGAAACCACTTTTTATCACACATAAATTTTGTTTCTTTGCATATAGTGTTGTTTGGGAAATCATAGATTGTGTGGAACTCTTTTCTTTTTCTTTCCACACTTTCTTAGGCTTCATTTTAGTCCTTTCTTTCTTCTCTTTGATTACCTTTGATTCTTTGTTTATCTTAGGAGGTGGATCTTTCTTTTTCTCATTATTTACATTTGGTCTTACAAATTCATTTCTAAAATTTCTTGCTATATGACCAAAGTTGTTACAATTGTAACACATTACATTCTTATCAACTAAAGGAGCAAAAGGATTTTTTTTTACAAAATTTGTACTCCTTTTAGGACTAACTCTACATTTTCTAACTCTATGACCAAACTGATTACATTTATAACAATAACCATAGAAGTACAAGGAATACCTGGACATATTATTCTGAGTTGGATTAGGTGGTCTTCTATGCATCTGCTTCCTTGTGTCTCTCACCCTTATGAATCCATTAGTGTCAGTCCTCCATTTGTTATGTTTTCTCTTTTGATAATTAGGGGCTGATTGGTTATCCTTCTTGTCTACAACAGGCTTCTTATCTTCATTATTTTTCTCTACCTTTGTAGGTTTCTCTTTGGATACACTCCCTTTTCAATCTCTTTCATCAACAAAATGAGACTTTTCTCTTGCCCTGAATCTTTTGCATAACTTTGCAGAAGAGTCTATGAAGTTACTCTTACCTTTCTCAAACCCTAGTATATATTTTTATTTGGTTGAGGGCTTTTGTGTGCTTAATAATGGGTGATCCCACAATACTAGTTTCCAATTTTTGGCCAAACTAGACACTTAACTGATTTTTTCTAACTAAATCTTCACTTTTGGGAACCTATAGCGGCTAAACCGTGAGGAATTTGAAGATGATGCAAACTAGTGATTTGTGAAATTTTTTCTATAGATTCTAAATATATTTTTTTCAAAAAAATTGGAATCAAATTGCACTTCTTTTTCCATCTCCTTCGAAAACTATTTTTTTTAGTAAACACCATTTTTAAGGAGTGATGCTCACCGTATACAACATAAATTTTTTCCATGAAGGATAAAATTCCATTTATTTCAAATTTAGATTTTTAACTACGATATCTAGTGCTTTCATTTGGTTTCATGGTGTTTTATTGAATATTTTTTTATTAATCAAGTTTTGAAGTAAAACCAATTAAGATTCAGACATAGGCAGATTGTATACAACATAAATTTTTTTATATGTATCGAAATTCATATTTTTTTATTGGATCAAGGATTTCAATATCTAGTGCATTGATATTTTTCAAAATGTTTTTTTGATAATCTGCTATTTTTCCACATGTGCAGAACATAGAGCTTGATTTTCGGTGAAAAATCTGCATTCAAAATCTCCCAAAAATTGTAAACCAGCATTGTGGGATCACCCTAACTCATCTAAAAAATTTGAGTCCTTTATCTATTTTCTCTCTTTCCTTTTCTAAATATTTTCTAAGAACCACAATTTCTTCCTCAAGCTTCATACATTTTTCAACCTCAAATTGCATCTTGGATTTAATCACATCTTATGCTCTCTTGGCTTCCTCCATTTGTAACTTCAAATCAGCCACATTTTTGGTAGATTCTTCAAGATCCTTGCTTAGTTTTTTTGACTCTTTTTGTGCAAGTTTCTTCAGCTTCTTGTTTTCCTCTTTTAACTCCTTAATCTTATCTTTGAGATCATAAATCTCATCTAGAGCATAGATGAGTTCTCCTTCTAGATAAACCTCACCTTCCTCTTCTCCTTCTTCATGGAGGTTTTCAACCTTTCCATCCTTTTTCTCCTCAGACTCTTTTTCCATGAAGAGAAATTCATTTTCTCTTACAACAAAATAACACTCTTATTCATCATCTCAGCTATTATATTCATCTGATACATCACTATCCTCTTGGATGTATATAATTTTATTCTTTTTTTGATAGCTCTTTCTCTTAGGGTAGTAGGGTTTTTTATTTATCACCTACCTCTTGTTCAAATTTACCTTTGTTATAGGGACATTTAGCAGAAAAATGACCTACTTTTCCATAGTCAAAGCATTTGAAGGGTAACTTACCTTAATACTTCCCAGAGCCTCTTCTAAGTCTTCTGGTGAAATTTATCTCCTCTTAATTAGTCTCATCATGCCCAAATATAGTGGTTTGAACCTTATATTTCTTGGGTGCTTCATCCTTTTCCTTGTTTGTGATCTTAAATGTGGATTATTTCTTGGATGGCTCTCCATCTCCCATTCTCATCTCAAATGTAGTGAATATCCCATGTAACTCATCAAGAGTGATTTTGTCTACTTATCTTCCTTCCTTTATTGTAGATATATTTGGATCATATTTGTTTGTCATTGATCTCAGAACTTTTTGAGCCATTAAATTTTCTTTTATTTCTTCTATGTATCCTCTGATAGAGTTTACTATATCTTCAACTATTAGAATATATTCTACAATCTTCTCCTCTTTTGTCATCTTCAAGCCTTCAAATCTAGCTCTTAGAACTTGAATATTTTCCAACTTTACCTTGTCATATTCATAGTTTTTTTCAACTTGTCCCAAACATCATGGGAAGTATTACAATGCATAAACTTTGCAAGAACTAATCTAGAAAAATTGCATATAATGGCATGCCTTGCTCTTTCATTGTTCTCATAGTCCTTATTTCTTGCAGCATCAGTGGGTGGAATAGGAGGAACACAGTTCTTCTTGACAACATCCAGACATCAAATCCTAGAGATCCCAAATATGAATCCATTATTAATCTCCAAAAAGAATAATCTATTCCATCGAACCAAGGTGTCTTGTTTGTAGAAGAACATTCTTAATTTTTCATTGTGTTCACTCTGCCAAACTCTACCCTAGCTAATTAAGCTTCACCTAGGGAACCTGGCTCTAATACCAATTGTTAGAACACAAAATTCTACTGAGAGGGGGGTGAATCACTAGATATTAAAATTTCACTCTATGTGTAGATTAAAATATAAGATTTAGAAACATAATCAAACACACACATGAACACATTCACATAACAGAAGATGCACATGGAAAACCAAATATGGGAAAAACCACAATGAGAAATGGTGCTAGGAGTTGTTGTCCTAATCCAACCACACAATAAAAAGCTTTGTTACAAATTTCAAGGGAACGAACCCTAAGGAGGCACCAATCCCTAGATTTAGAAGCACCTACCCCAAGGAAGCACCAAATACCTACATTGAGAACCTACCAAGATTTTTGATGGCACCCACAAATCAGATTTACAACACCAGTATTACAATATGTTCCTAAGAACTCAGTTCAATGTTGCAACTTGATTTACAACTGCTCAACCCTCTATTGCATCCTTTGCAAAACTCATACTCAGCTCTACACAACACTACTAGGTTCTACACCTTAATTCATTAGTGCATTATTTATTTTCCTCAAGAGACCACAATACACCCTCTATAGCTCTTCCTTCTTTTCTTTTAGTGAATTATATGATGTTCTATATTGTATCATTTACACTAACATACTACATATGCCTCGAGATCATTTCACATGTATAGATCATCTTTTATTGTTTCTACAACACCTTTTATCAATATTGAGCCACTCACACAATTAATACTCTGTATAGGTTCAGTGAATTTTCTAAGTATAGTAACCTGCAAACTCTTGCAATCTGATATGCATTAAATGTAATCCTCTATTTATCTAATATGAATCTGATCTCAATATTTGTCATTGTCTATGCCACCCTTATCCCTATCAAATCTTTATTCCTATTGGTCATTGGTGTAGTTGAACCAATTAATTTTGAGCACAAAGTCAGTTTCAAGTTGAAACCCTTGAACACACAAACATGGTCATTATAGATCTTCATTTTGAATTTAGGTTATTGTTCTTTGTTCTTCACACCATGATACTACGATTTGTGTCTTATATCCCATCTTCAAATTCCAACTATTAGATAAATGGTCTATTACATCTACATCTCCACCACAAATCTCCTTCATATATCGCTTTCCATACGTGGGTTCCACCACGACACACATCCTAAGCCTGCTACCCCATGAGCTCTGACCATGGGCCCACTGAACCTCAGTGGACTGGAAGTCTATCACCACCTTTCTACATCATGTAACTAAAAACAATGATGTTAGTTTGACTATCATCCAAACACATCACCAACTTCCTTTATCGCCTTCATCACTATTTGGTCCCAGTAAAAACATCCACGGTCATCATTTCACCTTTGTGCATCAATCTCCACCATTTCCCACTATCCCATGGAACTTATTCAAGACCCAACACAAATACAGTTGCCTAGAAGGGAGGCTGTCAGATCTTACAACCTCAATCATAGTTGTTGATCTATGTCAAAAGAAAATATTTCACAAAAGACTTAGGAAACATTGAAGTTTAGAAATATTTGCTAGGCCGATAACACTTAGAAAAGGGTGTGTTGTACACCTTGCATAATGTATTTAATGTAATTATTCTTGGGGCCACTTTATGTTGTATCTGACATTGGGACATAAGTTAAAGTTGTAAAAATGTAATTATTTAATATTGGGGAAAATAATTAAATAAAGTACCCAATATTAAATGTGGGAACATGGTTTTGTGTAATACCACTTGGTGGTTTTGTGGGAGCTTGTGTCTATAAAATAAACCACAAGGGTAGTTGTTTTAGGTTGATCATTTTGGAAGGTTAGCTCTGGTTAGCATTTGTGGAGGTTTGAAGAATGGCATGGGATGTTTGGTTGCATACTTGTTCACATGGATTGCATGGAGAGGGCTTGTTGCTTCAATGGTGTTCATGGAGACTCTAAAGATGTATTATAATCTTTATTGGTGAATAATACATGAGAGATGGATAATTTTGGAGGCTGGATTTTTCCCTCTTTAGGGTTTTACCAAGGTATATCTTGTGTCATATTTTCATGGGTATGTTTTCTATTCTCTTGCATGTCGATTCTGAGTAATTATTTGCATAGATCTTTTTTGGGTTATGTGGAAATTATCTTTAAATGGTTGTAAGTTTCCAACAAAGGGTTTGGTTGCCCATATGACACCATAGGCTTAAGTTACCTATAACCTATGATAACCAGTCAATGGCAAAGTAGAAGGTCTATTGAACGCCATGACTGCTATCATAGGGTTTAACTAATAAGACCTAAAGCCTATTCGAGTGCATAAATAAATCTTCTCCATGTGCATTCTACATGCTCTGGACCTGCAATTCACATTTCTGATAGGATCTCAAAAAACCCATATCAAATCTAGCCTTTGATTTCTCTTGAGTTACCTAGAAGAATTCTCTACATCATCATGACAATAGTGTATGACAAAAATGAAACAATCTAAGTAACTTTTGAAATTTCCACCCTTCTTCTAGAACTAGATCCGAAATCTTGTCAAGAATCAACAACAACATTTTGACATCAATCTCAACAATATTCCAACACTCCCTTCTTATAGAATCAGTTCCTTCTCACCGTTGATCCCCTTTTGGCATCAATGACAACAATGTACCTATAGTGAATCTCTAGGATCTTGAAATCTAGCCTTAAGAAAAATTACATACATGATATCTGGTCTAGTAGGAATTAGATAGCATTCCACCAATCATTGATCTGTACTTTCTCTAATTAGCCTTAGGGGATTCATCATTCTTACTCAGTTTGTAACTAGGAACCATAGGAGTACAGACTAGTTTGGAGTCTTCCATTCCAAACTTCTTCAACATCTATTTGACATATTTTGATTGTGAAATGAATAACCTTTATTAATTTGATTGATTTGTAGCCTAAGGAAGAAATCCATATCCCCAAACATAGACATCTCAAACTCTTTATGAATCTCTTCTACAAAATTATTACACATAGCTTCATTTCCTCCAAAAATTATATCATCAACATACACAACAACAATAAAGATTCGATATTTTTCAACCTTAGAGTAAAGATTAATATATGCGGTACCTTTATTGAATTCTTGTTGTATCAGATGTATATCCAACCTTGCATACCAAGCTCTTGGAGCTTGCTTCAATCCATATAATTCATTCTTCAATTTGCAAACTATATTTGGTTTATCTGATAGCTGAAATCCTTCTAATTGTTCCATGTATACTTCTTCTTCCAATTCTCCATTCAAGAAAGAATACTTCACATCCATTTGATAGACTTTGAAATCCTTATGTGCTAAAAAAACCAAAAAAATCCTAATAGCTTCTATTCTTTCCACCAAATCAAATGTATCCTCAAAATCTATTCCTTCAACATGTGAATAGCCCTTACAAACAAGTCTTGCCTTGTTTCTTACCACTTATCCATTCTCATTCAGTTTGTTTTTGAGCACCCACTTAGATCCAATTATGTTTTTATTTGAATGTCTTGGGACAAGTTCCCAAGTTTTATTCTTCTCAATCTACAATAGTTCTTCTTCCATAGCCTTCATCCAATTTTCATCTTTGCATGCCTCAATCACTGTTTTAGGTTCAACTTTAGAAATTAAACACATATTTACCTCTTCTTTCGTAGGTTTCCCTCTTGTCAGTACACCTTTACTCTTGTCTCCAATAATCTTTGGAATGATTTCTATGCACATACTTAGGGGTTCTTGGGGTCTTTTCCAGAGCTTATTCCTCTTCTTCAAACTATACTCCCTTTTCCTTAGCTTTTTATTTTTCTTTGCATTAAAGTTCATTTGATTCATACCCATCTATCACACTGAGTTCTAAATATCTTCATCAACTTTGATACTTTCACTTCCACAATATTTATTTATCTCTTGTTGTAACACTAGTAGGATTTTATTTTAGTATATTATCTAAGGAAAATTCCTTCATCAGACCTTGCATCAAACTTTCCCAAATTTTGTTCATCTGTTTTGATATAACACTTGCTTCAAAACACTCTAAAGTATTTAATAGTAGGTATCAATCCATACCACAATTCATAGGGAGTCTTTGTGTTGTTTTCCTTTGATTGAAAATTTTTAGAGTATGTAAACAATAGTTATAATTGCTTCTCTCTAGTAGACTTTTGATAGGTTAGCTTCTTTCATCATAGTCCTTGCAACTTGTTGAATAGTCATATTTTTCCTTTCAACCATTCCATTTTTTTAAGGATTCCTAGGGGAAGAAAAGTTCCTCTTTATGCCATGACTCTTACAAAAAATGTTGAATTAATTGGAGGTGAACTCTCCACCTCTGTCAAACCTCAAACACAATTTTTATATACATTTCATTCTAAACAATGAATTTAAATGCTTTGAATCTATCTAGAGCTTCATATTTTTCTTTAAGAAAATTAACCCATGTCATTCTTGAATAATCATCTATAGAAAGCATGAAATACCTATCACCTTGAATAATTATTGTTCTTTTAGGACCACAAAGGTTTGTATGCACCAATTCCATTAATCCAGTAGAAGATTGTTCTTTCCAATCTAACAATCCTTGCAGACAACATTGATAGGCTTTGTGATCTTTGGTAGATCTCTCACTTCTTGAATTGAACTGATTCTTACCAAATTATCAAAATTAATGTGAAACATCCTCCTCTACCATAACCAACTTCCATTGATCTGATTCATGAAACAATAACCATCAACTCCCTTGAGTTGATAAACATTTTCATCTATCCTTCTTCCAATAGTAATCAGAATTCTAGATCCTTTTCTGATCTCACATCCATCATCCTGAAACATAATATTATATCCTTTGCTACACATTTTTCCAACACTCAATAGGTTATTCCTTAATCCTTTAACATGGTAAACATATTCAGTATTATGTTTTCCATCAAAACTAATTGAACCTATCCCACATATCTTAGTTCTTGAATCATGACCAAATCTAACAAGTCCTACATCATACTTTTCAAGTTTAACAAAATTACTATTATCTCTAGTCATATGATTTGAGCATCCATTGTCAATGATTGAATATTTCTTATCTTGTCTAGCATGAAAAGAAGATACCAAAGTACCTTCATTCTTATCCTTTCTCTCTGGAGGCATTTCTTCACATGTTTTAGAGTTAGAATAAATAGATTCACCTTTTAAAGCTATGAAAAAAATTCATCATCATCATCTCCATAATTAGATTCATCATCAAAAATACTTGCATCTTCTCTATCGTAGTAGCTCTTCTTAATCATCTTACTTTTCTTCTCCTTGTTTCTATCATTCACAACTCTATTTGGACATATTGAAGCATAATGAGCTCTCTTTCCATAACTAAAAAATTTGAAAGGTAACATACATTTGTACTTACCAATACCCCTTCTCATCCTTCTTACAAAGTTAGCTTCCACATCATCGAGATCTTCCTAATCTGGTTCTTCAATCTTCTCTATTTTTCTATCCTTAAAATTAGTCTCAACTTTTGCAACATTATTTGGACCAAATTCTTTCATTTTAAATGTAGTTAGAGAGCCATTCAATCTATCTCTAGTATATTTATCCAGATTTGAAAATTCCTCAATAGCAAACAATTTGTGACTATAAGCTTTATGTAGGGTTCTAAGAATTTTATTTACCACTTTTGATTCCTTGACTTTACCTCCAAGACCTCTAATGGAGTTGACCACCTCATCTACCTCTACATGTATCTTGTAATGTTTTCATCTTTAGACATCTAGAAGTTCTCAAATTTGGTCTTTAGATTCTACATCTTAGCTTGTTTGAACATATCTCCATAAATACTTATCCTAAATTTCTTTACCAGTTCAATTTCAGTGCTTGAACCATTTTTAGGCATAGTGTATCCATCCTTAACTAATTTTTGGATGTCATATCCTAGATATTCGAGAAAGCCTCCCATCCTTGTCTTCCAAAATACATAGTTTGTTCCATCAAACATCGGGACCTCCTTCTTGTGCACCATCCCAGATCTATCTTAAGTTGTTAATATTTTCTTTAAGGAACCTTTCTCTAATACCAATTGTTGAATGCACAAGACAACTAAGAGGGGGGGCGAATCAATTGTACCTTAAAACTTCAAAAACCCTCATTAACATTCAAATCCATATTCATTCATTAAACCCTTAATTTTATTATGATGAATTAGCATGAAAATAAAATAACAAATATTGAAAAAAACTTAACACCATACACAAGAGAACACCATATTTACATGGAAAACTAAAGAAGGGAAAAACCATAGTGAGGATTAGCTCACAATATAAGTAATATCAACATCGAATATAGTAGGGCTCACTATTAGAGGGCTCACTACTAGAATAGAAAAGAAGATAGAGAAGGAATTTTACATAGAGAAAAGCATCTAAATGAAACAAAGAGTCCACCATAATGACTTCAACATCTTTGCATGTGAATTGAAGAATTATAGCCACCTTCTACTCACTGCATCCAATAAACTAACACTTGAAAGATAGCACAACACTTCTCAATTTCACACTCTACAACTCTGCACTTCACTGTATTTACATCTAACACGCCTATCTTCATATCCTCTCAACAATTCAACTCACACTTATACTATATTCAACCTTGAAACCTTCTTCGAGGTTAGCTATGCATTTCAAACATCACTCAACCACATGCTTCCTTAGATAAATTTCATCCTTCACATATAGTGTAAACATCAGGTCAGTTGTTACCCATGTAAAAGCCATTAAAATTCTAAAACCACACACCATGCTTGAAAATGATCTAGAATATTCCATGAACACCCTAAAATTTGACAAAATCCTTCGCAAAAACTTTCACCTAAAGAATGTACACATCAATTACACTCATACAATACTATCATACATTGTTACTTGAAAAACCATCTTCCAAAGTATAAAATCTCAAACCCTCTTGATTGAGGTAAACTTCCAACACCATCAACAAACCATCAAATTTGTAAGACTTGAAACATAACTATGGAGAAATACAGAGTGAAACATTTCTCTCGGACAACTATGCAATACACAATCACACATTGGTAAACATAAATTCCACTGTACATCAATCCAACTCACGACCTCTTGAATAAAAAACCTTTGAACACCTCTCACCAACATATCCAAATTGCATAGGTAGATCTTCAACCTAGAATAAATACAGAGCCAAACTAGAACACAACTCTATAACCTAGAACACCATTGCAACATATTATTTCCTCTTTTTATCAAATTTTCTTACTTGGACCAAGCACTAGAGACACATCATCAACATCTTAAACACTTCCAAAACCATAGGAAGAAGCTTATTAAGGAAACACTAGAGGTTTACACCAGTAGCTTTACTAATGACAACATAATACAACTAATAAAAGCATCAACTATTCATACTCTTGCAACTATTTCAATCAACTACAAGAATTAATGACAACATAGACCTATTGAAATCAATGAAAATACCAACTACTCAACAAACTAATCATACTTGCAATATTTTTTGGGTCTTTCCCTATCCTATTGAGAACCACATTGAGTAAATTCTATTTGAGGATGTGTTTTCGGGTTGACTTGAAACATGCTACACATTTCTTCTACACGTATATTTATTTCTAACTTGGCATGTTGTGTTCCAGTGTGTTTGATTTTTGGGATCACATTGGAAGTTATAATAAGTTGTTTTAGGTCCTTTATATCTCTTGGATAAGACTTCTTTCACCATAATTATATTTTTTGGAAGACTTGTTGAGATTATTGTGTGTCTCATGTGTTGGATGACCTAATTTGGTGTTTTCTTTTCTTACAGAGGATATAAATAGAAGAACAATTTAGTAGCAATGTGTATGTACAAGGAACAATGTAGTAAGTTTCAAGAGTAACTATTGAATGATGTAGTAAGCAATGTGAGTTTTGAAAATACAAGTCAGATGTGCTTCAATGCCTCAGTGAATAGAGTGTATTGTCAAGACATATGTTGTAAATCCAAATCTTTATGTATCCTTCTTAGAGATAGTGAGTCTCCCTATTAGGTCCTTGTATCTTTCCCTAAGGTTGTGCACCTCAGCCTGCAAGTCCTTTTTATCTTTCCCTAAGGTTGTGTACCTTAGTTTTCAAGTCCTTTGGGGAGCAGTGTGCTTCTTCCTTAGGCAGTGAGCCTTAAAACAAATTGTAATCTTATTAATATATTGTGAGATTTATCACCATGGTTTTCACCTTCTTGGGTTTTCCATGTATATCTAGTGTTATCTTGTGCATGTTTTTTCATTTCTTTATTTTTCATTGTTGTTTATTAGATTGAGAGTTGTTGATCTATTTAAAGGTTTTTGATCTTGTTAGAAGTCCAAAATTGCATTGTGTTGAAGGGGTTAAGTTTTGAAGATATTGATTCACCCCCCTCTTAGTATCAAGGTGTGTTTAATAATTAGTATCAAATCCAACTTAATCAAAAGGAGCTTAACCTCTTGAGGAAGGTTCAATATGGCACATAATGGATATTGCAAGGGCCCTAGGTTTTATGGAACAAATTACACCTTTTGGAGAGTAAGAATGGAAGGTTATCTATCCTCTCTAGGGTTTGGTGCTTGGAAATCTGTCAAAGATGGTTACACTGATCATGTGTCTCCTCCAATCTATCTAGCTTAGATTAATTTGTAAGATAAAAATTCCAAGGAAATGAATGCTATAATGTGTGGGTTCACTGATGTTGAACTCCTGAAGGTGATGAATTGCATTTTTTCTAAGGATGTTCAGGAAAAACTTAGCAACATTTATGAAGGTGATAGTAAAGTGAAGAAATTCAAGATAAAAAACTTCAAGATAAAATTTGAGACCTTGAGGATGACAAAGGATGAAGATATTATTAGTTATATGCTCTATGTGGATGAATTAGTTAATGGAATTAGAGGTCTTGGTGGAGAAGTGAAAGAAGATGAGATTGTGAAGAACGTTCTTAGATATCTCCTTAAATATTATAGTCATAAGGTATTTGCTATTGATGATTCCAAGGACTTGGATAAATATTCAATAGATAAATTTTTTGGTTCTCTCACCACCTTTTAAATGAGAGAGTTTTATAAATATTCTCCAAAGGAAGCATCATTCAAAGTCGGTAAGAAGGCAGAAGATGAAACAATTGATTAGTATGGTGACTTTGATGAGGTAGAAGTGAAATTTTTGAGAATATTGAAGAAGGGAACCAAAAAATACAAATGTAAGTTACCTTTCAAGTGCTTCAATTGTGGGAGAATCAGTAATTTTGCCTCTAAATGTCCTTTAAAAAAATAAAAGGATAACAAAAAAAGAGAGAAGTTCAAAAGGATTCTTTATCCAAGGAGAACATTTGTTCCTCAAAAGATGAGGATCATGATTATTTAAATTATGAAACACTCTTCATGGCCTTGAAATTTGGTGACAAAAAGAGTGATACTGAAACATGTAAGAAGCACGGTACCTTGTAGGCTGACAAAGGTAATGAAAAATCAATGGTTCTGTGGACTATATTTCATCTAAAGGAAGAAGAAAATTCTTCGGTGATTGATAGTGGTTTCTCTAACCACATGAATGGTGGTAAGGGAAGGTTCATCTACTTTAAGAAGTGGAATGGTGGAGTTATCAAGTTTGGTGGTGATGAGTCAACATAAATTTGTGGAAAGAGTGTCATAACCATTGATGGAAAGAACAAGATTGAGGATGTCCTCTATGTCAAATGGCTGAAACATAATCTTCTTAGTGTTAGTTAGATGTGAAAAAAGGATACAACCTTACATTTCATGCCAAAGGTTGTGAGATACAAAAGGTAGGGTATGGAAGATTAGATGCAGTAGGTACTAGAAAAAATGAAAATATCTATCATCTAAAGGAGGAAAATGGGAGAACGTGTTAATTGGATCGATCCAATGAGTTTTGGCTATGACACAAGTAGATGGGACACATCAAATTTCACAATATGGTGAAGATAAGTTCTACTCATATGGTGAGAGATATGCCTAAGATAACCAATCCTACAAACACATTATGCAAGGAGTGTCAAATGGGAGAGAATACAAATCCAAGTTTTAAGAGAAAGGAGTGTTATTCTATAATGAAATTGAAGTTGATTAACATTGACCTATACGGACCTACAAAAATAAAGAGTCAACAAGATGAAAGGTATTTTATGCTGCTTACTAATGATTACTCTAGAATGACTTGGGTTACACTTTTAAGAGAAATAATAAAATATTTTGATAAGTTTAAGATTTTCAAAGGAAAATTTGAGAATGAAATGAATTCTAAGATCAAATGCTTAAGATCTAATAGAGGAGGTGAATTTACTTCAATTAAATTTGGAAAAAATTATGAAGATCATGGTATTAGGAGACATTTTTCTACTCCTAGGACCCCTCAATAGAATGGGGTAGTGGAGAGGAAGAATAGGACTATGAAAGGGATGGCTAGGGAAATGTTCAAAGATGTAAATTTGTCAAATATGTATTGGAAGGAAGTAGTTCACTCTAATGTCTACCTGCTTAACATAGTATAATTAAGGGTCAATAGCACTAAGACCCCTTATGAGTTATGGTATGGAAGGCCTCCCATTGTCAGATATTTTAGGATCTTTGGTGGAAAATGCTACATCAAGAGAGATGAAGCAAACCTTGGAAATTTTGAATCAAGTTGTGATGAAGGGATATTCCTTGGTCACTAAACCAGAAGCAGGGCCTATAGATGCTACAACATGAGATTGGGAAAGATGAATGAAAGAACAAATATTAAGGTAGATGAATATTTGTGTCAAATCTCACAAGAACTAGAGGTTTGAAAATCTAATATACCTCCCTACAGTGAAGAAGAAGAAGATGAGAATGAAGAGAAGGAACAAGAATTAGAAAAGGCACCTAAGAATCCAACAATATATGTTTAGAGGAACCATTCACCACATCAAATAATCAAAGATAAGAATGAAGGTGTGTAGACCAAGAGAAGGCTTGCAAAAGAAAGTAAGAAAATGAATTTTTACTTATTGTCAAAAGTAGAGCCCAAGACCTTTGTAGATGTTAGAAAAATGAAGGATGAATGAAGGAAATGGAAGAATAATTGAATCAGATAGAAAAGAACCATACAAGGGAATTTTCTCCTAGACTAGTTGATAAGAATTATATAGGAACAAAGTGGCTTTTCTAGAAAAATTTGAATGAATATGGTGAAGTTATGAGGAACAAATAAATATTGGTATGTAAGGGATATTCACAAATTGAAGGTATTAATTTTGAGGAGAATTTTTCTCCAGTATCCATAATGGAGGAAATGAGGATTTTTCTTTCCTTTTCTACTCACAATAATTTAAAGGTCTATCCAATGGATACCAAGTCAGCCTTCTTCAATGGTGATTTAAAGGAAGAGGTCTACATTGAGAAATCACATGGTTTCTAGCTATCAAAAGATCCGACCATGGTGTGTTAACTCAAGAAAGATTTGTATGGAATCAATAAATCTCCTAGAGATTGGTATGATCAGTTGGATAAGTACTTAATTAATAAAGGTTTCAAGAAAGGTACCACATAAAGTAATATTTACATTAAGATAGAAGAAGATAATATTTTGATAGTTGTTATATATATATTGATGACATCATCTTTTGTGGAACGATAATATGTGTATGAGGTTTGTAGAGGAAATGCAAAAATATTTTGAGATGTCTATGATTAGTGAGTCATCTCTCTTCCTTAGGCTTTAAATTGTTCAAATAGATGACGGTATATTTATTTCTCAAGCTATGTATGTTAGAGATATGTTAAAGAATTTTGATATGGATGATTCCAAACTAGTAAGTACTTCTTTGGTTACTAGTTGTCACTTGAGTAAGGTTGATGAGTCACCTAAGTTTGATCACACTCTTTATAGGTCTATGATTGGAGGTTTACTGTACTTTCATGCTTCTAGACTTGATATTATGCATGCAATATGTTTGGTTTCCAAATATCAGGATAATCCTAAGCTAACTCATGAGAAGGTAGTTAAAATAATATTCAAATATTTGAAGGGTTCTCCAAACTATGGTTTATGGTACAAGAAGGATACTAATTTTTCCTTGAGTTCTTATATTGATCTTGATTAGGTAGGATGTGTGGATGACTAGAGAAGAACTAGTGGAAGTGCATTCTTCTTAGGAGATAGATTGTGTTGGAAGAATGAGGAGATGTCATTGATGGTGTTTTTGGCAACATGAGCATGTCGAATAAGAACAAGGCACATATAGATATGATTTACAATGTTGGCATTGATGTATACATTCTATCCTAGTACAAATACTATGGTGCAAATCAGTTTGGATGCCATGATCATGATTAAAGATGATTGTAAAATAATTTTGCAAGAAGGTTTGATCTAATGAAGAAAATTGTGATGAAAATTGATAGTGTTAATACCAGTGATTCTATGTATAGGGATCGAGTAATTGGGTATGCATTGGTTCAATGTTAATATTTTATCTATGATTATAGCATAATTTTGTTGGCTAGTAGGAGAACTTAATTCTATAATTTTAGCTTTTTTTTGTTTCTATTTTTGAAGTTATGAGTAACAAAAGTTTGGTTTGGAAGTTTCAAACATTTTCAGTTCAATATATATGAGTTGATGAGTCTACACTTCTCCATAGATTTGTTTTTCCTTTGTAGAGTTGTGGAAGTATTGACAGGTGTCAGATGAGTGCATATTCTAGTTGGCATGAAATTTAGAGGTCTGTGTGTCCGAATATGGGTATACAATTGGAGAATTTTTGTTTTAGGTATTTTGTGGTGCCGACCTAATAAGTTTGAAGGTATGCAAAGCCAAATTAAGTATTACAGAGTTATTTCAGAGCTACTTTAAGTCCATTCCAACCTATTTCAAAGTGTTTTGAGATTTGATTCTTGGCACGAAGTGTGTGAGCATAGATGTTGATCCAACAAGGCCTATTTTGTATATTTTGAGTGGTACATCTAATTAGGATGACCCAATTGATAATATGAGTGAAACGGATAGATAAGTTAGATATTTTTCAATATTTTTATGATGATGAGATGTGAAATGAGTTAGTGAATGTGAATTATGTGAAGTTAGTGAAAATGCGGAGTAGGGTAGAGAATTAAGTCAGATCAGTATAAAGAGTTTGGAGTTTGTATTCTGAGCCTCAATGGAAGTTTATTCCATCATATTGTAGATGCATTTTTTAGCAGTTCAACATTTGGCTATGTGCCATAATCTCTTATATTTTTGTTTTCTTAGTGAGTAGTAAGCCCACTTTAACAGTGATTCCACCTATAGTGAGTACTTTTGTAATATACTATAACTAGTTATAATATTTTGTGAGCTAATACTCATCGTGGTTTTTCCCATTTGGGGTTTTCCATGTAAAAATTCTTATTGTTCATGTGTTATGTGATTTTTTTGGATGGTTTTCTTTAATTATTGCAATTGAATATGCTATAAGTTTTAGATTTTTAAATGTTTAAGTGGTTTAAAAGAATATTGATTCACTCCCCCCTCTCAGTATTTTAGGTGTTTAACAATTGGTATCAGAGCCTTGGTTCCTTGGAAGGAGCTTAACTGCTTGGGGAAGATCTTAGAGGTTGAACACATGATTGTTAGAAGATTACCTACTCCTCTAGAAGAGATTACTATTGTTAGATATACAAAAGAAGATTGAATATTTGATATGAATGGAGAACTCAAAGTTTCTCTTGAAGATCTTGAAAGATTTGAAGGTTAAAATAGAGATCTGAAGGAAAATGTCAAAGAAGCAAATGAATATATCAAAAAATTGAGGGAGAAAATCAAGAAATTTAGATAAATGATAAGGAGGTCATTGAGCAATTTAAGTAATCAAATGAAATAATTACATCTCTAAAGGTGCAAATTGAAGAAAGAAAGAGAATTGAAGAATGTTTGAATACAATGGTGAAAGAAAAATTTGAAGAATGCACAAGGCTTGAACAAGAAGCTGTGAATCTAAGATCAGATTTGTACAAATAAAGGAGTCATGAAGACAAATTCAAAATGATTTCTATATTTAGCTTGATGAAATGATTGCAAATAAGAAAGGCTCTAAATCTAAAGAAGGTTTATGATTTGAAAAGGGTGAAATTTCAATATCATATCAGACATCAAATGCTAAAAAGAAGACAAAAGACAAGAACAATGGTAAGTAGATTTGGAATCAAAGGAATGTAGCTAAAAGACCATTGGTTAGATAACCAAATGCACAAATTACCGATATATTAATTTTTTTTATTATTATAATAAATTTGGATATAGGGCTATGGAATATAAAAGAAAAATGAATCAGAATGTTCCACCTTTTTCTAGTCAATTTTTTACTTGCAAGAAATTTGGTCATATAGTGAGTGTAGAAGTCAAATGATAAATGACTATAATAATGGTAGAAAGGTTAAATATTCTAATGGATACTATTATACATGATATGGATTTGGGCATAAAGCTAATCAATTTAGATCTAGAATGAATAGAAATAAGATTTTTCAAAAGAATGTCATATGTTACAATTACAATAGGCCTGGAAACATTTCTATGTTTTACAGAAGAAAAAATATGAAGAAGGATAATTCAATAACGAATAATGATCTAGTACAAAGATTGATCTAGAAGAAACAAAGAAGGAGATAGATAAGATTTAGATAAAGAAGGAAGAGATCGAGGTTAAGAATGAATCTATACCAGCATCCAGTGCAAATGTTTCCTCCAAAAACTAAGTTGAGAGCTTTGGCTTAGGGAGAGCTTTAATGAAAATATTTTATCCCCTACCAAAGAAAATGGTGTTAATGCTTCATCACGAGGATATGTTGTGTAGTTCAACATGCTTGATATTTTGGAGAAAATTCTAGTAGAAAATGTTGAAATGCAAAAGATTGTGGAGTACTTGAAGGTGATTGTGCAAATAGTGAAGGGTTTGACAACTTTACCAAATTAAGCATTTATGGTGAATTAGGTCATGGAAAAGGGATTATAAGTGAATACACTTAACCTAAAATCATTTGCAATCAAGTTTTTAAGTGAAGAAGAGTAGATGAAGAGAAGAGAAGTGTAGTTGAAGCATTTGAGATCTTGGTGTGTGCAAACCCTAGTTGGAAAAGCATTGAAACATATTTTGTATTTTCTCAGTTATCCTAGTTTCTCAGATATTTATTTTAAAGGTATTTTATAATATTTTGACATGGTTACACTAAGGTTTGTTGATGTATCTAAGAAACCACGACCTAAGTTTAAAAATAATCCCAAAAAATCCATGGAGGTCAACCCTATAGGTGCTTTCTCGAGGGTTCCTTATGGAGTTATACACACAAAAAATATTAGAATATATATCCATAGTAAGCTTCAAGAATATGACCATTCCAAATTGGGAGATGTATGATAAAGGAACCAGTGACGACTTCACACTAAAATTGGAATATCAAAACCTAGTTCTAAAGAAGCTTGATGTCTAGCAAGGGTTTCCTAACTTTTTCCACGATGATAAATGAGTGAAAATTGTTTTGAGACATATTCATGATAAATTCTTGTGGATAGACCTACTTGGGATGATTACTAAGGAAGTCATTAAGGAAGTCATAGGATTATGTGCCACCAGACTCATTCCAGTATTAAAATATGTCAAGAATGAGGTTTTGATGCAAATCACTAGTGGCACATACAATAAAAGTGCTTTGACAATGAATAAGATAAGAAATCTAGCTATGAAGTATACATCCACAATGATAGGCTACAATTTGTATTTAGAACTACAATTAGCAGAGCCTATGAAATGGTTAAAAAAAGTGTTAATTATGACCTTTTAGAATTATTGAGATAATAGTCAATTAAAAATATAAAATAGACAAAGGAGAAGAAGTATGCATTCAAGTATGGTAGTTTTATTGTATTCTTGCTTTTCTATTTCTTGAGAGAACTCCTTAGAACCAAAAGTGTGACATGGTTGAAAGGAAGACCTGTTGCACATCAGATCAGATAATTTTTGAGAGGTCTTGGTGATGTAGAGGCACAAGATGAAGCACTTGAATCTTTCTTTGTAATATTTCAAAAAATAATGCAAGAGAGAGAAATAATTATATGTAAAATGGTGGAAAAATACAAGAAATATATTGTTTTTATGGTTTCTAAGGATGAATGTATCATACAAGTAGTTGAACCAAGAATAGTATGGATCCCAAAGATGGGATATGAGATTATTGAGCAAGAAATTACATCTATGCAATACATGCTTAGCAAGCCTAAAGACACCATAGAAGGAATATATGACATCTATGAAGAAAAATCAATGGAGGTGCATATGGAGTATAAGAAACCAATAATAAAGAAGGTTGAAAAGATGGTTGTAGAGTTTGCAGAGGACATGGGCACCACAAAAGAGAAAGTAGAGAAAGAAATAGAAAAGGTTGGAGCTCCAGGAATCTGATCAGGCACTAGAAGATCTAGTAGAATAGCTACCACCCCTCCAACTATTCAAAAGTCTTATGGGACTAATTCCCCTACAAGAGAAAAGACAAAATAAACTAAAATTCCTCTAGTGAAGGAGAAGTCCCCTCTGGTTGCATAAAGTACAAGGCCTGAGAAGAATAAGGAAACTTTGATAAGACCACATGCACCTAACAAGAATAGAACAAAACAAAAAGAAGTAACAAAAAAAGTCACAAGTGTAAATGTTGAAGAGGATGAAGAAGAAGAGGGCAAAGAAGGACCACAATTGGTCCACAAAAGGAAAGGTGAAGAAAGTGCTAAAATATATTTTATATCATTTATATAGATAATGAAGAAGAAATAGAGAAGGAAAATAAATATTTTGTAGTCCACATGTGAGAGAAGAACAAAGAAGCCACCAAGAAGGTGTCATCAAAAAAGAAGAAAGAAAAAACAAGTCAGGAGAAGACACTTGAAAAGAACAAGAGAAGAAATATCTAGTAAGAATCCACACTCCCATGAGGTTAGAATAAATTTTTAATGGTATATTACAAAGTGATATGTTAGCAGAAACTACAGTCCTATATAATGAATTGGATGAAGTGGATAAGGCCACAATTGTAGAAGCTATAATTAAGTATATTTTTGTTCTTGAGGTTGACATGCAAAACAAATAGAAACAAATACCTGAGAATTTATGGAATGTTTTGATAGAAAGAAGACAAGGCACTATATATGAAGAGGAAATGTTAAGAGGTATGCATTGGAAAATATAAATGTTCCTCTCTCTGAGGAAAATAAAGCCACTTTGACAACAATGTTCAATAAGGAACTTAAAACTAAGCATAGGCTGATAACCGTTATGGGAAAAGATAAAAATGATCTTGAGAGACTCAGGAAGGTTGGGAATGACCCGAGAGAGCAAAGAGGAAGTGATGTGGAGATGCCTGCTCTAGAAGAAAATATTGAAGGTGATATGTAGATGTATGATGCTCAACATGAACATGAGGAAAATAAAGAAGATGCATAAGATAATACACCTTTGGAAGTAGAAGAAATGATAGAGAAGAATGTTAAGGAAGCTGTGATCAAAGAAGAAATTGCAAAGGAGGATACTCATCCTTCAGTATCTAAAGAAAATGTTGAGAATATATAAGGAAAATCAAAGATAGTTACTCCTCTAGATAACACATACCAATTTATTGGAGAAGATAGTGCAACTAAGGATGGTGAAAAGGAGAATGGTGATGTAGAGAAGAAAGATGAGGAAAAGAATGAAGATACAAATTCTAAAGTAGGGACACAAGTGAGCTCTGGTAAGATGAAAAAGGAGTTGAAGGATAAGATCATAGAGGGTATGAAGGCTACTGGTGAATCTTCCATCACCTTTAGAGATTCATTAAAGAACTTACTAAGCATGTAACTCAATTTCTAGTCCGGTGTATCAACCCAACTGTTACAATTACCTATGCAACAAGGGAATGTGGGCCTTGATAGGATTTCTCCACTCCACAAGCTTCAGTTGGGAGATGTATTAAATGCGTCAACCTAAAAGAAGTTAATAGATACTCACTGAAAGAGTGGATAATTAATTGAGGAGGTAGAAAAGACACTACAAGATGCCATACCCAAGACTACAATTGATAATTCATTGTTAGGTATGGAAAACCTTAAATTTTTGATTGATTCATTTAAAGAATATGCCTTTGGTTTGGAAGAAAAATTAAAAAATGATTTGGAAGGAGAAATGGACAAAAATATGAGTGAGAAGAGGCTATTGGAAATTAAAAAAAAGTGTGCACATACACAAAAAATTCCAAAATAGTCTTAAGGATGCATAGGCTTGCTTCGTTGAGGCCAAAGCCTTGTTTCAATTTTGTATGAAGTGGCCTAGATCCACAAAGAGTATCAAGGATGAAATGGACTCAATAGAGTCACAAACAGATAGAGCTTCCAATGCATATGATCCTACACAAGACCTAGATGGGAGCATGAGATCAATGATTGAGGACTTGCATGAGAAATATTTCTAGCTACAAGGACAAAGGGAAAAAATTATCATGCAATTTGGGAACATCAGGGACTTGGTCAACTCAAAGTTCACATTAGTTTCTAGTGCCCTAATGAGTGCTAAGAAAGCTATCAAGATCAATCTGGTACCCAACACTCTAGAAGAAGGAAATTTTTTTTTTATGGAGCTAGAATCTCAGTGGAGTTAGAGGCTCAAAGATTCATTCTCCTCTAGTTGATAGTATTGCTAGTTTTATAAATTTTCAATTTATTGTCTTAGAATTCAATGTACATATTCAGACTATGTATAGAGTGTTCCAATACAAGTTCTTGATAATGGTTTTGGTGCATAACATTCTTAGGGGGAGTTACTTCAATTTTTAGTTTGTATATATGAACATATTTATCATTGGGAGATCTGGTGTAAATGAAGAATTGATACACATGCCCTTTTCCCTTGATGTCAAAGGGGGAGATTAATTCTAGAGAGTAAATTTTGAGATTTTTTGGCATGTTTCCATCAATGGAAAAGGGGGAGATTATTAGAAGAATGATGAGATATCATTGATTTTGTTTTTGGAAACATGAGCATCTGGAGTAGGCACAAGGTACATATAGTTATGATTTACAATGTTGTTGTTGATGTCAACATTGTATCCTGGTACAAAGACTATGCTATAGATTAGTTTGGGTGTCATGAGCATGGTTGAAGATGATTGCGAAAGAAAATTTTACAAGAAGGTTTGATCTGATGAAGACAATTGTGATGAAAATTGACAAAGTGTTAATACTAGTGATTATATGTATAGGGGATCTGATAATTGGGTTTGTATTGGTTTTTTGTTGAATATTTTTCTGTATGCTTCTATTATAATTTTTTTGGCTAGTAGAAGAACTTAATTCTAGAATTTTAGCTTATTTTAGTTTATGGTTTTGGAGTTATGAGTAGAAAAATTTTGGATTGGTAGTTTCAAAAATTTTTAGTTCAGTATATATGAGTTGATAAGTCTGCACTTCTCCGCAAATTTGTTTTTAGCTTTGTAGAATTGTGGAAATGTTGGTAGGTGTTAGATGAGTGCATATGCTAGTTGGCATGAATTTTGGAGGTTTGCATATCTGAATATGGGTATATAGTTGAAGAATTTTTATTTTAGGGCCTCTATAGTGTTGTCCTAATAAGTTTGAATGTATTTGAAGCTTAATTGAATATTGCAGAGTTATGTGGGAGATATTTTGGGTCCATGGAAACCTATTTCAAAGTGTTTTGAGATTTGAGTGTTGGTACAAAGTGTATTTTGAGCCGACAAGTCCTATTTTGTGTATTTCAAATGGTACATCTAATTAGGCCAACCTAATTGATGTTATGAGTGGAGCAGATATATAAGTTAGATATTTTTTGGCATTTTGATGATGATGAGATGTGAAATGAGTTAGTGAATGTCAATTATGTGAAGTTAGTGCAAATATAGAGAAAAGTACAGAATTAAGTCAGATTAGTATGAAGAGTTTTGAGTCTATATTTTGAGCCTAAATGGAATTGTATTCCAACATATTGTAAATTCATTTTGTACCAGTTCTACACTTAGTTTTATGTCATAATCTCTTTTATCTTTCTTTTCTTAGTGGAAAGTGAGTCCACTTAGATAGTGATTCTTCTTATAGTGAGCACTTATATAATATACTATAATTGATTATAATATATTATGAGCTAATCCTCACCTTGGCTTTTCCCATTTTAGGTTTTCCATGTAAAAAATCTTGGTGTTCATGTGTTATGTGATGTTGTTGGATGTTTTCATGCTTTATTTTATTATTGCAATTAAATATGCTATAAGTATTGGATGTTTAAATGTTTAAGTGGTTTAAAAGAATATAGATTCACCCACCTCACAGTATTCTAGGTGTTCAATAGATTGATCTCTTGTTTTAGTAAGAAGCATAACTCAATGTCCTTATCCATAGTAGAAGATGAGTATATTGCTGCAACATCTTGTTGCACCCAATTTCTTTGGATGAAGTATACTTTGAAGGATATAAAGGTGGTGTATAATGAACCCGTTTCCATATTGTGTGATAATACTAATGCAATAAAAATATCTAATAATTTGGTGATGCATTCAAGGACCAAACATATTTCTATCCATTATCACTTTCTAAGAGAGAAGATTGAAAAACAAGAAGTCAGATTGGAGTATGTTCCTACTCAGGATCAAATTGTAGACATCTTCACTAAGGTGCTTCCAAAGGATAATTTTGAGTGTTTTCAATAGAAGTTAGGGGTTATCTATCCTCCTTCAAACTAGATGCATAAATAGTGCATCTATCTAGGGGGATAAATTAATGTCATATCATTTTCTCTCGGATTGATGTGAGCTACCTCTTAGAGGGAGTATGTAGTTGGTTGGTTGTTGTTGATAGGGAGAGCATAAATAATTTTCTTAAGGAGAAGTGTAGTTGCTGAGAATGTGTTGATGATTTAAATGAATACCTTTTCCCTTTATCCTTGATGTCAAAGGGCGAGAATAAATAGGTGTGTGTTTCCATCAATGGAAAAGGGGGAGATTTTTGCACATATGTTACCTAAGGTTATCATTGATTTCCACACTTATTTTGATTTTCCATTGATGTAAACACTCAGTTTAGGCTATCATTGATACTTAAATTTGTATGTTGATGGTATACTATGATGATGTGCTAAAACTAATATTGTTGATGTTCATGGTTGGATTTCATGCCTTCAATATGTTTGTTGTACTAGTAGAGATAATATCGCAACGCTATATTAAGATGAGGATTAGAAGTATTAAGATGAGGATTAGATATATTAATATGCAAATTAGAAGTAATTTTGATGGTCTTTAGTGTGTTTTATGCTCTCTCCTATTGTTCTTGAGGGATTATGTATTGCTATAAGGAAGTTTTGGTCTCTAGATGTTGGTAAAGGTTTTTTTTGTAGGAAGTTGCTTTGAAGATTGATTGGGATAATTCTCTGCATTCCTCTGATTTTGAAGATATGGTCTTGTAGCTTGGGATTTAGTTTTTATGATTTGTGGATGTTGAACTCTTATCATTTCAGGTCACTAATATTATTAAGGAGGTCTCTTGTAATTGTAGTGGGTTGGCAGCTTGGTTGCTTGTTTAGACTGATCCAAACAATCCTCCGCATTTATTTACATTGTTGTTTTTATTCCTATGGCTTGGTGGACATGTTCTTAGTGTTTGTGCAGTGTTTCATTTCAGTTTCATGTGATGAATTTTACCACAAGTTGGTTTATAAATTTCATATCTCATGATTGTATCTTCTGGGCTTCTAGGATGAAGTTTTCTATTTTTGATTTGTTTGTGCCAACTATTTTTGGCATGATAGTGAGGAATAAGTATATGGGTATGTGCAGGATCATGATGGGCTAAAAAATGGCGATATGTAAGTGATATGATGGCCCGTGTGGCTAACGACTTTTTTTTTACCCAAAATTGATGAAACGAAAAGGGTTTTTAGAGGAGATTCTCAGCTTTCTACCAATATAAATTATGCTTTACTTTGAATTTAATAAATAATTATTATTCATTTTCTATTAAAATTATGAATAAAGTCCTAATTGATAGGCTGATTGAAAAACATCTATAAATTTCAAACGGTATCACATTTTTTGAATCCAAAACATGCGTCACATTCTATGCTTTGTATTCTATAGGATTAAAAACAAAAATTGAATTTCATAAATTTTTGACCAAGTTAATGTGGTTAGACAAGCGAGCTTTTCTATTTTTTAAAAGTTGTAATAAAAAAATCATAATTAATTATTGACTTGGAAAAAATTTATAAAAAAATATGCATCGCATTGGGACATGAGTCCTCTACTTATATCTAAAATCTTATAAAAAATGTTGTCATTTTATTGTGGTTAGGGTAGTCAGACAAACACCTACTTTTTATTTTTACCCTGAAATTTAAGTACTACTGCATTGAAATTTAAAATTTTCACCAAATAGATTTTTTTTTTATAAATAAAGGTCTAGTATTTTAGAGACTACATTCAATTTTCTATAGGTTATTTTTTAACGTTTTTTTGAAATGATATAGATAACTTATTCAAATTTTTACGTCAAGTTGTCTAACTCTAATTTTCTGAATTTTTATTGCCACTTAAGGGCTTATTTTTTCCATGATGATCCTACACATACCCATATGGAAGTGTTGTTGGATGTTCATGGAACATATGCTTATGATCTTCACATCAATGGTTGATCTCTTTGGTGCTACATATTGTTTGAGTTGGTTTTCTGGGTAATTTTTGGTTGTCTGGTTGATAGGGCTTGTTCTCTTGCTTGCACTATGTTCTTGGGGGTTCACACTAGTAATTAAGGTTGTGTTCAGATGTGTTTGGGTCCTAACCTATCCTATTAAGAACCAAATTGATTAAATTCCATTGGAAGATGTGTTTTTTGGTAGATTGGTAATGTGCCACATGTTTCTTCCATACATTTCCTTGTTGTCGACTTGGGATGATGTTCACTAGTGTGTTTTATGTTTGGGATGGAATTTGAAGATTTAATAAGTTTTTTTAGGTCCTCTATATCTCTTGGATTGTACTACTTTAACCATAAACATATTTTGTGGCTGACTTGTTGAGATTATTGTTTGTCTCCTATTCTAGCTGGCCTAATTTGATGTTTTCCTTTCTTGCAAAGGATATAAATGGAAGAAAAATTTATTTGCAATATGAATGTGCAAGGAACAATGCAATAAGTTGCAAGAGTGTGTTTTGAATGATGTAGTAATAAATATGATTTATGAAAAAAAAAGTGAGATGTGATTCAATACCTCAGTCAATAAAGTGTATTGTTGACATATGTTGTAAATCCAAATCTTCATGTATCCTACTCGGAGATAGTGAGTCTCCTTAGTAGGTCCTTGTATCTTTTCGTGAGGTTTTGTACCTTAGTTTGCAATTCATTTGTATCTTTCACTAAGGTTGTGCACCTTATTCTAGAAGTACTTCAAGGAGAAATGTGCTTCCTTAGGTAATGATCCTTAAAAAAAATTATAATCTTTAATATATTATGAGATTTCTCACCATGGTTTTTCCCTTCTTGGGTTTTCCATAGATATCTAGTGTTATCTTGTGCATGTTTATTCATTGCTTTATCTTTTATTTTTGTTAATTAGATTAAGAGTTGTTGATTTGTTTAAAGGTTGTTGATTTGGTTATAAGTCTTAAATTGCATTGTGTTAAAGGGTTTAAGTTTTGAAGATATTGATTCACCCACCTCTTAGTATCAACATGTGTTCAACATAAAGGTTTTGAAGAGAACTATACAACTATAGCCTACCTAATTTTCAATATTTTTCTCAAGTTCAATTTATATCAAAATTTGTAATTTTGGTTATTATGAGACTATTGAGCATTTTATCTTGGAAATGGATTTGTAAATTAACTAAACTATATATATCCAACCTTATAATATTTGGGGGGGTTATGTTTGATATTAAAGAAAAGGGTGGGAGTGTATTAGTGTTATTTTTGGTGTTTTTTTGTAAATCATTTGAGGATTGTATCATGGGTTTTGTGTTCACCCTTTTGTGACAATCTTGGATAAGGCCAATTAGGAGTCTTAGAAAAAAGGCATTCCGACCCATCTTTGATGGCTCAAAATTTTACCTTACCTTTATGGGATCATGCTTAATCCAGACACGTTAGGAATGAAATCATTATGGTGGAATTAAATTGATCTTGTTTAGGATTGGTTGGTTCTCATGTTGATAATGGCACTATATGGTATATTATGGACATTTATTTTCACCACACAATTTAGACTAAGATTTAGGATATTCTTGGAGACCCTCATTTTTCTCAATTCCTAAATGACCCTACTTCAAATTTTCTCATTCTTGGTTGATGATGTAGATAATATTCCCTTTGATGATGCTAATTTAGAGGAGCTTTATTTTTTGTAGGTCTTGAATGTTCAGATGAAATCGAGACTTCTCTTCTTTCTTCTCATCCTCACATTGATATCTCATCAATAATACTTGTTGCATCTTCAAATATTAGACTCTTCTTTGAGAGCCTCTAGATATTCTTTATAGCAGGGTCAATTATATTCCTTGGATTCATTTCATTGGACTAATTTATAATAGAAATCTCATGTGTATTTGTAGATTCCCTCATTTGGGATATAGATGACACTATTAAGGACATAAATATTCTCTTTGAGGGCCACTCTTTTTCCCTTTCATCTATTTCCACTATAGAGTCCAGTGTTACTTCTTTGAAAGCCTTTACCAATTATTTGCAACAAGACATCCATATTCTTTCAAATTTGTGGGATCATATCTTAATAGGTATTTAAGATTTGTTTATGGAGACTATTATGATATTTCTTGGAAATATTTGAAAAATCAGAAATATATTACACCACTTGAAGAGGGTGACCTCCAATAATTAAATAATAACATATGAATTCAATATTGTATGATATGATGATATTGGAGAGAGTCTTCTTCCTTATTTATAGGCTAAACTATGTAGGGACATACCCCTTCATCCTAATTAAGAAGTATTAGTGTATTAACTAATATTTATGTTAGGGTTAAGCATACCACAAGTGCTTATCCTTAGTATTATAATATACTTAGGAATATATGATATTAAGATCATGACATTCTCTTCCCCTTCAAAAAATAATTGTCCTCAATGCTTAAAAACTCTAGCATATTTCATATGAATCACTCATCATTCCATGTTGCATATTTAATTGGAAAACCCTTCCACTTGATGGGGAATTTTGTTGGTGTAGGTTTTATTTTCATGGCGGGTTAATTTATTAGTCCTAGGTTTTTCCTACACTTAATTAAGCTTGCTTGGGATAGTAAAGTGAGTTAATAACTAGGAGATAAGTGATGTGGTGTCTCCATATTCAAAGGGTTGAACACTTTCCACTTTTGGTGGTCCATATCCACTTTTGGTGGTTGATTCCTATTGGTTGGATTTCCACCTGCATCATCTCCTTAGTTCTGTATAAACTCACTACCTAGCTTGTATTTTCATTCATTCTCTTGCATTGATAGATACTCTGGCATACATGCACCTTGATGCATGCCGTCATTATTCTACATATTTTCTTTGAGCTCCTCATGCAATCTTGTCATCTTGACATTTGTACATCTCTTGGAATCTCAAGTCTATAATTGTATTATTTTATTTATAGAACTTTATAGCTTATCTCTCTCATAGAAGATATTAGTTATTCAATCTAATTCATATTTCTAACATGGTATTAGAGCTTATATTTTGAGAGTTTTGAGTACTTGGATTCATGATTAAGATATTAGAGTTTTTGTATGATCTTGTGAATTCTCGTCTACTCTTCTCTTGCACTTTAATATGATCTGGAGAATCAAAAAATAATTATGAAGATCTGTTATCCTATATTTTCATATGTGTTTTTGGTGAGATCAGGTGATTACAACTATTCTTGATATAGTAGAATAATTTTTTATTGTCTCCTTGCATCTAGGAGGCTCAATAAATTCAAATCTAGCTTTCATTTCACTCAATTTGGCCACCATATGACACAACAAACAAGGGTTTGAAACTCAAATTTGGTGAAATTTTTTTTACAAGAGCATTTTCGGACCAAACAGACCTTTTCATTACATTCAAAGGGCCCAAAAACACCTATTCTCATATAGAATTTGTCTATTTTAGGCGAATTTGATTTTTGGAATTGTTTTATTTTGCTAGGGGGTTGTCACTGTAGGCAAAATTTAGCCATTTAAAAGAAACATAAATTTTCACCACAGTGTCTATTTTTGGCAAATGGGATATCATTGGAAAACTAGAGATGAGATCTTTCCATATAAAAAGTTTTTAAAAACAAAATTTTCTATTTTCTACTATATATTGCAGGTTGAAGTTGTTGTTGCATTTTTTATTCATCAGGCCATAATTTTCACCCCAACGCTCCATTTTTTGGAAACCAATGGGCATAGGAAAGGTATTGAAGAGAAATACATATATAAAAAGCTAATTTTTCTATATTTTATCTCAAATTCATTTTGTATCAGAATTTATAATTTTTTTCATTATGGGCCTATTGAGCATTGTATTTTTGAAAAGGCTTTGTAAATGCACTAATTATAAAGTGCCAACATTGTAATATCTTGGGGGTGATTTCTAAGACTAATAGAAAGGGGTGGTGTCTCTTGGTGTCTATTTTGCAACTTTCTTTCTCTTTTTGTGTACTCACAAATAATCTTCTTTTCTTCCTAAAATGGATCAATCAATAGTTCATATATTAACACCCTGCAACTATTTTTATTGGAAAAAAAAAAAGTCACTCTACTTGAAAAGTATATATTGTATAAGGTAATCATGGGACTAGAAACTGAATCAAAAATTGATACAAGAAAGAAAAAATGGTTTAATAAGTGTGATGAAGGATTTGGAACCTTATCTATGTCTGTATCTCTAGATTTTATCTTTCATGTTGAATCTTTGTCTACACCAAATGATGTTTAGACAACATTGGGAATAATCTTTGGTACACAAGATGAATTAATAGTTCATAAATTGGAGAATGAGCTAATAGGTTAATTCCTTCAAGTGTTGATACAACACATGAATTCTTCACCAAAATAAAGTCCATAAGATTGCAATTGAAACAGTGTGGAATTGAGAAAGATGATAAACAATTGATCTTAAGTATTCTCTCTCAACTTGGTCCAGATTATTCAATATTTGTTTCTACGTTCTATGCCACTAAAATTTCCTTAGGAGCATCCTACAAAATTTCTTATCTTTATGTGTTCTCTAATGAAGTCACAAAAGAACAAGACAAGCTGGTTCAAATGGGCACTATCAAATATTTTAAGTCCCATACATTGGTTGCAAGTCAAGGCACTAAATATTAGAAAGATAATGGGAAACAAAGTAAGAAACAAAAGAATAAAGGAGAGAATGCTTCACATGTTTCTTCTTCAAATCAAAAAACATTTGAGAAGGTAAAATGTGCTTATTGTAAGAAAATTTTTCATGATGAACAAAAATGTATGAAGAAATAGATTGATCACCTCACACATATTCTTGAGAAGAGTAATAAAGGGGTAACTGAATCTCCATCTTCATCAAACCAAGAATCTACAAAGAAAAAGGAAAAAGGTCATGCTAGTTATGCTTTTACATCAAAAAAATATAAAGGAAAAGCTCTTTGTGCTACTACAAATCTTAGATTAGGGAAATGGCTTGTAGATTCAGGAGCTTCTCATCATATGGCTTCTTCACTATTCATATTATCTTCTTTTGAGCCTTGTGTTATGCCACCTATTTTTATGGGTAACAATACATACATGGATTTAATTGGGAAGGGATCTATTGATATGGGGGATGACACTAACAATGATGTATTGTGTGTACCTCATTTGTCTAATAATATTCTTTCCATCTATCAAGTTACTCATAGTGGAGTAGGGAAGACATTGAAATTCACTCCTGATTTAGTTCTCATTAGAAATTTGGAGAGCAGAGAGATAATTTCTACTTAGGTGGTTGATAATTCATCTCAATTGTATTCATTTTTTCAATTTTATTCATGATGATGGTTTTGATCCTATGGATGATGATCACACTTCTAGTGTGGATTTTTATTTTGAGGAGAATTTTGGTTACTTCAACTTGGGTATACACACAAGTGATCTAATTTTTGAACCTTGCATTCCATCTACTTAATCTACTATTGCTACTTTAGATTCCTCTATTGCTTCTTTGAAAGTTTCTGGTGATTCTTCGTAGTAGGAAATTCATTTTCTTTCAGATATAACTTGGGATGATCTCTTGATAGGTATTTCAGATTTATTTATGGAGACCCATATTGAAAATTTATGAGACACTATTGATGATATTCATCTTCTCTTTGATGAAATTTATTCTTCTTTAGTTATTGTGAGGGAACACTTTGACCCTCTTTTTAATTCTCTACATGATCATTCCTTAGAGTTTGACATGAGTGTGCATACTTTGAATCATCATTTTGGGGAGACATCTTTAGAGGAGATATCTGAGTCATTGGATGGTGTTCTACATCAATCTCTAGGAGATTCTAAGTTTTCATACTCAGTAGTGTGGCCTAGAATGCCTAATTTGATTATGTTAGCTTTCACCATCAACATGGGGACACTTGAGCTAGGTTAAGAGACTCCATACATCTTGATTTTTCTTCCTACATATTCCTTTCAGGAGTGGGAAGATAGATCATATATTCATTTAGTTTTGTTTCTTCCTAAAGGGAGGAACATTTTTCTATGATCATGGATCATCTTCTACATTCATCTTTAAGCATCTACCATTGGATCTCTTTAAGGGGGATTCTTTGTCCTTCCACTTCATCTCTCTCTCTCTCTCTCTCTCTCTCTCTATTATGGGGGGACCATACTTCCTTCTTGTGGGATGGGACTTCTTTTTCTTTGGGGGGGATTCTATATGTATATGGGTACCTAACATGGCCTCATTTTATAGGCCCCATCATCTTTTATATCCTCCTAAGTTGTGCTTTAGGGGGGTGTTGGTGTAGGTTTTTATTTTCCTAGTGGGTTAATTTATTAGTCCTAGGTTTTTCTTACACTTAATTAAGCTTTCTTAGGATATTAAAGTGAGTTAATAACTAGGAGATAAGTGATGTGGTGTCCCCTTCCTTAAAGGGTGGAACACTTTCCAATTTTTGTGGTTAATTCCTTTTGGTTGGATTTTCCACCTCCATCATCTTCTTAGTTATATATAAACTCACTACCTAGCTTTTATTTTCATTCATTCTCTTTAATTATTGCATACTTTGGCATACATGCACCTTGATGCATGCAGTCATTATTCTATAGATTCTATTTGAGCTCCTAATGCAATCTTGTCATCTTAACATTTGCACATCTCTTGGAATCTTAGGTCTGTAATTGTGTTATTTCATTTACATTTTTATAGCTTATCTCTCTTATAGTAGATCTTGGCTATTAAATTTTTTTCAGATTTCTAATGTTTTTTGAGGTGGCTCTATATTCCAATCTAGTTTTAGAAATTCTATGATTTTTTTGTATTAATTTTTCATAATATTAGTGGAAAATAGATGAGAGAGTCCACAAAATAATTCATTATTAATTATTAATCCAAATTACATCAATGTTATTTATCTTTGATATCCCCATAATGAATTCCACTAATATTTTTGCTTGGTGATGTATTGGAATGCCTGATATTTGTAAGAGGCCTAGAGTCTTTATTATTTCTCATTTATTTTTCTAGTATATCAAACATTCTACCACAAATTTCTAGATAATTCACTTTAATACCTTCCAAAAATATTTTTTTCTTTATAGGATAATAGGTATGAACAAATATTGTTAGACCCAAAAATCCTCTCTTCTTAGGGTCCATCTTAACACCTTTAAGTGACCAAATTTCTTGAGTATTCTACTTGTTTCACCCTAAGGACACATTTGAATTATTTTTCATAGGTTTTATTTTCTTCCAATTCATTAGTAATAGCAATATGAAACTTATCTTTATGAGTTATTTTGTTTATCTTCTTGTAATGTGAGCACATTCTCCATGGACCATTGTTTTTGTTAAGAATAAGCATAGGGGATAAATATGATTTTTTTATGGATGGATAGTTCTTTGTGGTATTAATTTAATGTCATGATTATGGTCTCCAATTAGAGGTACAACCTTGGACTCTTGAAATTCTCGTTGGTGGTATTGGATAATGTCTTGAATTTTCAGTTGATCTTGAGTTATCATATCTCATGCTTCTGTAAAATGCAATTGTGCCCCTATATTATAAGAACCTTTTCTTGAATAATTTCTCCATCCTACTAGAGATAATGATTTCATATGATTGTAATTTAATTCACAAAAGTTCATACTTTTTCTCATGTATCCTAAAAGACATGGATAATTCTTGAAAATTTAAAGAGTTTGTTCCCAATTGTTTAAGCCATTGCACACCCAAAACTACATCCACTCCCCTAATAAGTATAGAAAATATTTTTGAGTCTAGTTCATAGTTTTCCATTGAGATATTTTTATGATGGAATTTACCACCACAAGATAGTTTTTTCGCATTGGCTATCATGACTTCAAAATTTGAGATTGGATAAAGAAAATAATTGAGCTCATTAGCTAATATTCTTCTTCAATTTTTTTTCCATGGATAGCTCTTGTTGTTGTTGTTGTTTTGTAATCTTCTTCCTCATCTTCAACATATAGGATGTCAATTCTTCTTCTTCTTCTTCTTCTTCTTCCTCATCATCATCCACATTTACTGGAGTAAAATTTTCCCTTGTTGCTTTCTACTTAGTTCTTGGCTTCTTTCTTTCAACATTCTTGTCTTTTGTCATAACATTAGTAGTGGCTCTTTTTCTGTTGGGAGATGATTAAGCAGGTTTGAAAGTTTTAACAGTAGCAGGGTTATATTTGTTTGATCTCATTGGTCCTTGTGGAGTGGTGGTGGAGGCTTGTGATACATCCAAAGAACCCTTGCAAATGTCAATAACCCTCTTTATCTCTAACATCATCTGTCCTACTTTCTTCTTTTCCTTTTCATATGTATTCTTTTTCACTTGATTTTTGGTTATTTCATCATAAGTACCAAATCTCTCAACTCTGGTATCCTTAGGTTTGCTGAGCAAGATTTCAGCATATGCAATTTAGTTATTGTCCAAAATTTTTATAGGGTAGATTTGTAATCCAAGAAGTCCTTGGTTCAACCAATTTCATGTAATAATTATCTTTATTAACCCTGAAAGTGATCACATCCTTGTACCTTTCTACAACTTGAGAGGGTATCTTATCGCTCCTTTACATTTCACTTTGTAAGGTTTTAAAGAAACCCCAAAACATTGTATTGCATTGATTGGTGTCTATAAACTTATGCATGTATTCCCTAATGTAGTCCCTTCTCCACACCATAATCTTAATACCTATTAATTCAATCATGAAATATAACATAAGATAAATAATTAGAGAGCCATATTGAAAGTAATACCTTTTTTCCTCTATTTTGTGTAGATTCTCCAATAGTTGTTGCCACATAAGCTCATAAAGATCAAATTATTTTCCTTCCTTCACAATCAGATGTGTTGTATGAATTGTGATGACAGTAGCAAATCCTTCTCTATTTGAGTAATATATCTTGTACGCAATTCCCATTGTAGCATAGAAAAATCCTAGGCCTTCTATGTCAACCACAATGAGTGCCCTTTTATCAAATTTAGCTTTGATGAGCCTCCTAACTTCTTCATTCTTGACATATTTTTGTGTAGGAATAGTAATGGAGGAGTACAAATAAGTTACAACCCTGATAGCTTTATTTTTTATTAGATAGGGTTGATCAATCCAAAATATATCCACATGAATTCAACTTAAAGTAATTTTGACCCATTCATCTTCATAGAAATTTTTTGGAAAGTCCTTCCACACATCTAATCCTTTTAGTTCCACAATTGTATATTAAATCTTCAATTGAAAATCATCACCCAAGAGATGATTGAATCTAAACTCTTCCATCTTTAAATGGTTGTATTCATCCAACATTAAATGAATGTAGATGCAAACATCATCTGAATGTAGTAAATTGATAGGAATATGGGATAATGCTCTATCTTTGTCGGTTTCCATGGATTTGTATGATTGTTTCTTAAATTTTTATCTTTTCCTTTCAAAAAAATCAATGATAATTGGTGTATCCATGATATCACTAGGGTTTTTCATGCAAACTAGATAAATACTTATGAATTTTCTTGTTAGGGTTTGCATGAACATATTCTTCACTTCCTCATCTTTAGCAAACACTTGATATCTTTTGAATGAAATCAATTATGATTAACTTTAGATTAAATATGCTTCATACCAAACCTAATTTTTTTCATTAAATTCCTTTATTGGTTCTTGACATTGGTAGATTTTTATTGTCTATGAAATCATAGAACTACACAATCTTTCAGGACACTTCCATATAAGGTGTATTTTCTTTGAAACCATGACTGACCGAATTCATATCACTATTCACCATTATCTTGAAGGCTTCAATATATCATACATTTTAAGGGCTTGACAAGATCTACAATTTCAATTCCCCCTGAGTCAATGCACTCTCTTTAGTTATCAAAGGACTCATCTGCACTATGTTGAGGTACAAATTCATTCTTCACTTCATTTTCATCCTTATTTTCCAGACTTTATTCATCTCCTTATTTTGTTGACTAATGAAAAACCTCTTTTTAAGAGAAGAAGATATTACACTCTTCCCCTTGCAAAATTTTATAATGTGTCCTAGTTTATTGAAATTGTAGCAGATTCTACTAGCTTTTGATTCAAAATTGTTTCTTCTTGATCTACAATCAACACCCTTATGACTGCACTTGTTGCATGTGTAGCAATAGCCATAGAAGGATTACGAGTTCTTAGTATTATTCCTTATTACCTTACTTCTACATGCATTAGCTTTATGGTCAAGTTTGTTACAAGAATAGCATTGACCATAAAATAATTCAATATTCATAGAATTGTACCTTTAAGGCCTAAATTTTTTTTAACTCATCTTGCTTCTGCATTCAACTGCCTTATGACTGAACTTATTACAAGCATAATAATTACCAATGAACCTTGTGGGAGAATTTTTTTTAAGATTAGGCTTTATGAATTTATCCTTTTTTCTCTAGACGAGAATGCATCCTTCTTCCTTTTTGCTATTATGATTTGTCTTTGCATCTCTGGAGGACATTTCCTTCAGATTTTTTATACAAGCTTTATCCTCCCTTGTCTTAGATTGTCCTTCATCTTTAAAGTTATCATATAGATTTGTAGATCTGCATTGACCTTAGGAATTTTTCCTTTTTCAAAACCAAGTCTAGATTTCTCTTTTGAGGGTTTTTGAGAGTTAATTAACTCATCAAGAATTTTAGAGACTCCTCTTAGTTTTAGACCTTTGTCATTTTTTTCTTTAAATTTTTACTTCAAATTTGAGAAATAACAACATAATTTTTTTAAATCACCATTTAAACTAAACTCAATTTAATTCCACTAACTAAAAACTAATTTTAAACTACATTGAACCTCTTTAAATATTTGTATTTCTGATGTAGAGTGGTAGGGATAGAAAACACCCAACTATGATGGAAAAGACCCTCTAGAACTTAGGTTTCAACAAACACCCAACACTATGGTGATTTAGACCACTTTTTGTCAAAAGGCTAGTAGCCTTACCCGATAGAACGATCAATAAAAAACCCACATGGAGGACTTTCAAGACACAAAATATATGGATTCGTAAATCCAAAATGGACCCCTACAAAGTTCCAAAACCTTTCCTCTCGACTATCAAGGCATCACTCACAATGGCCCTTTCTACCACTACTCCAAGAGGCCTAATTCACAGACCTACACTTGGGTCTTGATTACCTAGGCTCTCCCCTTCACCCCAAAGCCAAAAAATAAATTCCTACAGGTTTTCCAGAATATTACCATAATTCCTAAGTTCCCTTCAAACAGATTCTTCAAAATCAAGCAAAAAATCACTCTTTTTGCTTGTAAAATGGGCTTGCCACATAGAGATGTCAAGCCAAAACGTTGCACCATTTTCATCCAAAGTACCTTAAATTCTCCAAGACCTCTATGAAATAATAGTACACCATAATACCTTCCATCCAACCAACATTTGACAATTCTACAGTGTGGGAATGGAAGATGCATCCATATTTTGCTCAAAACCTTGATTTTAAGGGTTTTCAGACCACCTGGGAGTAAAATTAAGATATCTCCCTTATTACTCTATGAAATATCACCACTCCAACTCCAAAGTAAATATTATTCAATTACCTTTCCAACCATTACACTCTTCAATCATTAAAAAAATCGTAGAGACCGTACCAAGTATGGGATCAACAAATTCTACAAGAAAAACATGGGGTTTGAGATCACCCGGTAGTATAATGGGGATATCTCACTCAATTATTAATGAAATCACACCATTCCAATGAAAAAATAAATTTTATTCAATTATCTATCCAACCATTATAGTCTTGGAGTGTGGAACAACACATACAGGCCGTACAACATAAGGATCAGCAATTTCTTTATGAAAAACTCAAAAAACAGCAACTTCCTCTTTGAAACTCCTTCCAAAATTGTTCAACAACCTTTCCTCAACCAAGAGAGGCATATTTTAATCGTAATAACTCCCTCCAAAATCATCCAACTTCCATTTGAATCAGTTGGCTGTTGGAAACATAATTAGACTTCATTTTTTACTCTTTAATGCCTAATTAAGGCAATTTAACCAAATTTCCTCAATTTGCCTACAAAGAGGCCTCCAAACTATATGAAAGGCATCCAAGTCCACTCAATTAAGAAATTTTACTCCCCTAAAGTTTCAAGATACACCAAAGCATCCTTATTTCTTAATTTTTCAAGTGAACTAGACTTACAAAAGGAGGATGGAGTCCTTGTTTATACAAAGAGTTGGTCACCAAGACCAAAATTCCACCACAAACCTAGGAGACCTATTAAAAAGAATTGAAATGGTCCTTAGGACCTTATTATAACATAGAAACAAGAAACAAAACACAATCAAACATTCTAGGTCCATTAGACCCATGGGTGCTCCTGCACTAGTTTCCATTTTTCATTTTCCTATTTTTACAAGTTTGTTTCAATTTTAACTTCATTGATTATTTTTTTTTCTCATATTTAATTCATTTAATATTCTCAAATCTTCTATTTCATGTTGTTTTTGAGATATACAAATGGTTGGATGAACTCTTCAATTTTTTTTTTTAGGTTCTTATAAATAAATTATTGTTCTCCATACAATTTTTAAGATTCATAAGTTTGTCCATTATTCCTCCAATATGTTGTTGGATTAGGCTGATGGAGAGATCTATTTCCTCCATTTATATTATTTTATAGATTACTAGATACAACATTGATATCTAAAATATGTAAATACATAAATAATGTTGATTGCAACACATAGGGTAGTTGTTATTTTTGTTTTTAGTAAAGATTTATAAGGGGATACCCATGGGACAGTTGGCCTCCATGGGCCACACCCAATTTGGAATAGGGATCCATGGGAGCCAAATATTCTCTCAGCTACCCAAGGGAAGGGCATCTTGTATAGGCTAGCCCTTCTCTTAGGTCGGTGACTTATTTTTTATTCTTTAAAAAATATATATATATTATTATATAAGTGTGTATATATATATATATATATATATGTATGTATATATAACTATATACAAGTAAATTTATTATATTTAGTTATCAATAATCTTGGTTCATTATTGTATAAAACATTCTTTTAAAATATTACTTTAACTTAAATTGTTGAAATATTTTTTTAGTAATTGAGATAATTAAAGATTTAATTAAAGTTCCTAATTCGTTTTGAACAACATTTCATAGTTACAATTATTGATTTTGATGCAAATAGGATAAGTAATTTTACCCAATCCATCATTTTCCACTAATTTATTTATTTTAAACTATTTTCTAAAAGTGACAATATTTTTCACTTGGACAAAATTTTATTTATATCTTATGCACATATGATAACAAAATTGAACAAACTAACTTATCTCCTTCACTATTTTTTGTCTATGAAATTTTCCAACTTTCATTCAATAGGAAAATTCATTATAATGAAGTATCCTTATGTTTCCTTTATTTGCATGAAATTAATGATAAGTACTAATCAAATTTCTCTTCTTGTTTTGTACCATATAATAAATTACACAACTTCAAATTTTTCACAAAAACACTCATGTAAACATAAATATTTCCAAGACCCACACATTCTTTTTGTGAACCTTGACTTGTTGAACTTCCAAATAGTCTTCATTTTTCAATGTATGAACTTGAAAGGTAAACACAACAAGAAAAACACAACATAGTCCAATTACTGTCTACACCCAACCATAGGGTTATAAATTCAACCCACCCTTGAGCTAGGGTCACATAGTTATCCCAAGGTACACGTACACTTCACATTTCCCAAAGAAATATACATATAACATTTATATAATTACACATCTTCACAACCAATAACATCTCACCATACAATTTTTCTCACATCACAACCCTTTTTAAAACCCTCACAAACACAAAAAAGAAACACAATGAATTAAAAATGTTCTTTTCACAAGATATCATTAAAGATACAAAATTCCAACAAATTCATCTAGAAAAATATTGCAAAAAGGTTGAGACCATACCTTGAAAAAGCTATCCCAAAATGGAAAAGCCTTCTCCTCTCAAGCCCATCTTTCCTCATATCACTTCTCTTCCTATCCGCTCTTCCTCTATTCTCCTAGAATGCACTAGAAAAATGATAATCTCCAAAATCACCAAAAAGAAAAAAAGATGAAAAATCCCCCTCTCCTCTCAAGAAGAAAGCATATATAGAAAAGAGAGGAGAATCTACCTCTCCTAACTACCTAGACCAACCATCCAACTATTGGAGTATGATACCACTGAGAGAGGGGGTGAATCAGTGGTATGAAATTTTTTAAACACCCTTGAATTAACCTTTCAAGAATTTTACCTTATAATATGTGAGATCAAAACACTTTAACTATTAAGTGCAACATCATATATGTAGAGCAGTCAAGCTTGTTTCATTGTCAAGAAATTCAATTTGACTTAATCAAGTTTGCACAAATTTATGCTCATGTTATTTCAATGATACAAACATTCATTGATTGAATGCAACATTAGAACAATTAAATGTGAAATACTCGAGCAAACATAAAGATAATTAGAAAAAGTAATCACACCATAACACAATTATTTTTCATGAGTGGAAAACCCTCTAGGGATAAAAAACCACTCGTAAAATTGCCTCACTAGCTTAATCAAAAATGCCTCACTAGTAGAGCCTCACTGGCTACAAAATTCCTCACTGGCAACATAAGCCTCACTCGCTATAAACTGCCTCACTAGCAACATAAGCCTCACTAGCAACATTCATGGTCTTACTAACCAATCTCCAATAAAGGAAGAAACATAAATTTAGGGGGTTACCCTATTGCAATACAATTCAATGAACTATCTTTGCATCAAAAAATCTCATTGCACTCAACAAATTTCCTCATCAATTACTTATAGCATTACAATCTGCACTTAAAGTGCTCACTCATTTGCTCATTACAAATTTTCTCATCAATTACTTACAACATCATAATAAAAATAAATTCATTTCATATCCTCTAGCTATGTGATTTCAGCATTATATACAACCACCAAAATAATATTGCCAAAGATCATTTTATAAAATTTAAAGTTGCTCATAATCATGCTCATAACTGAAAGAACCACCATATAGTGATAGCTTCCACAAAGATACCTATCATCAAAAAATTACAATGCAAGATGCATACCAATGTTAGTTAGGTTAAGAAACAAAACATTTTCGACATTGTGCCACAAAATCAGGTATGCAAAACATTAAAGCAATAAACCCTAACCCACATAATCAATTCTCGATCAACTATAAAAAATATTTTTAAAGCAAGAAACCATGCCATGTAAATGCTAGGGTTATCCAAACCCAAAACTAATTTCCTTTTCTTTCTTAATAAAACGTTAAAATTTTCAACATAAAACTGATTATGCAACTGTAAGAACACCAATGACCAAGTAAGATATCACCTAGAAAAATGATTTCCATAATCCCAAATTTTATGTCGTTCCCTTGAACTATGGTGACACATAACTACTTAGCTTTGAGATTTAGTCTCCCCACTGTTCAAGCTCAATTCATGCTTTGTCAAATAAAAATCCTCATGATTACTTAGTATATTCAAAAATTTCCATAATCATTCAAACCCTAAGTTCAAAACCTCATTAACCAAGCTGCAAACTTTACAAAATAACACACAAAAATGCTTTATGCCTGATATACCCATGTCACCGAAAGTTCTTATTTTCCCTAAAAGGGTTGGTAATCTCTTCACTCACAATTCTTCCTTTTACTTGTTACAAAATACTGATACCTACTGATCAGGTCCATCACTTTAAATGGGATCGAATATAATATGTGATTTATCACATTGAAACCAAAACCTTAATTTAAAATGATGTCCACTTTATGCATAGTGAGTAACTATTATTTCCTTACTTAACATTCATCAACTTATTAGATTCATCAACTTGAATCTTTAAGCTAATAACCTAATTTCTTGCTTCTTCAAACTCTACAGAAAATTTTGAAAAATCTAAACATTTCTTGTCTTTGGAATCTTTTTCTTGTTGAAGTTGGTCTTTTAATTTCTGATTTTCTTTATTGAGTTGCTTGATTGTATCCAGAGCACACAAGAGTTCACCTTATAAATCAACTTCACACTCATGTTTATCATAGTCCCATTCATAGTCATCTTCATCCACAAAGAGATCTCTTTCTTCATCATCAATCTCAACTAAAAATTCATTCTCTTTATCACACTTTATATCAACATTCAGGAGAGACTCATGAAATAACTCATTACATGACTTGACTTGGATTTGTTGTACAACCTTTTGCTTGGCATCTTTCTTTTCTCTATTCCTTCTACACTTTCCCATGGTACTCCACTATCAGGATCTACCCAAGCCTATTAGACTTCTATAGGGAACCTATGATTTGATACCACTTGCTAGAATATGATACCTTGAGGGTGAATTAGTGGTATAATTTTTTTTTAAAACCCTTGAATTAATCTTTCAATAATTTGACCTTATAATATGTGAGATCAAAATAGTTTAACCATTAAGTGCAACATCATATGTGTAGATCAGTCAAGCTTGTTTCATCATCAAGAAATTTAATTTGACTTAATCAAGTTTGCACCAATTTATGCTCATGTTATTTCAATGATACAAACATTCATTGATTGAATGCAACATCAAAACAATTAAATGTGAAATACTTGAGCAAACACAAAGATAATAAAAAAAAGTAATCACACCATAACACAATTGTTTTTCATGAGTGGAAAACCCTCTAGGGATAAAAACCCACTCATAAAATTGCCTCACTGGCTTAATGAAAAAATCCTCACTAGTAGAGCCTCACTGGCTACAAAATGTCTCACTAGAAACATAAGCCTCACTGGCTACAAAAAACCTCACTAGTTACAATGTCTCCTTGGAAACTTTCATGGTCTTACTGAAAAATCTCCAATAAAGGAAGAAACATAACTTTAGGGGGTTACCCAGTTGCAATACAATTCACTAAACTATCTTTGCATCAATAAATCTCATTGCACTCAACAAATTTCCTCATCAATTACTTACAATATTACAATCTACACTTAAAGTGCTCACTCATTTTCTCATTACAAATTTGCTTGTCAATTACTTACATCATGATAATAACAATAAATACATTTCATATCCTTTGGCTATGTGATTTCAACATTATATCCAACCAATAGAATAATATTGCTAGAGATCATAATCATGCTCATAACTGAAAGAATCACCATATGGTGATAACTTCCACAAAGATACCTATCATCAAAAAATTACAATGCAAGATGCATACCAATGTCGGTTAGGTTAAGACAACAAAACATGTTCAACATTGTGCCACAAAATCGGGTATGCAAAACATCAAAGCAACAAACCCTAACCCACATTATCAATACTCAATCAACTATAGAAAATATTTGCAAATCAAGAAGTCATGCCATGTAAATGCAAGGGTTACCCAAACTCAAAACTAATTTCCTTTTCTTTCTTAATTAAAAGTTAACCTTTTCAACATAAAAATGATTATGCAACTATAAGAACAACAACGACCAAGTAAGATATCACCTGGAAAAATGATTTCCACAATCCCAAATTTTATGTTGTTCCCTTGAACTATGGTGAAACATAACCACTTAGCTTCTAGCTTCAATCTCCCCACAATTCAAGCTCAAGTTGTGCTTTGTCAAATCAAAAACCTCATGATTACTCAATATATTAAAAAATGTCCATTATCATTTGAACCCTAAGTTTGAAACCTCATTAACCAAGTTGTAAACTTTACAAAATAACACATAAAAATGCTTGATGCCCGATATACCCATGTCATTGAAAGTTATTGTTTTCCCTAAAAGGGTCGGTAATATATTTACTCACAATGTTGCCTTTTACATGTTACAAAATGTCGATACCCACTAATCAAGTCCATCACTTTAAGTGGGATTGAATATAATATGTGATTTATCACATTGAAACCAAAACCTTAACTTAAAATGGTGTCCACTTAATGCATAGTGAGTAACTATTATTTCCTTAGTTAACATTCAATGCATAATATGCTTCTAGTTGATACTCAACACAATTATGAACACCACACAATTATGGTCCCAACATAATAAGCTCGAGATCCTTCTCAAAGATAATGAATGAAACATTAATATCAAAGAACTATATTATTGCTTGTATTTATTGCAATGAAGTTGACTTCATATACCTTGTACAAAATAACCATATTCTAAATCCATTATACCTTGTAACAAACAATTTGAAATCTATGCCAAATCATTGTCAATGCTAACACAATCAACACAAATACCATATTTCCAAATATGTCACCTAGATGTGTGCCAAACCAATTTGACCATGTCTTTCGTATGTAGTGAATGTCATAATTTTTTCTCATAATCCCTTCAATGAATGCCAATACTATAAATGCCAAAACAACCATTGACATCAATTCCAAAACCAATGTCAAAGGGGTCAACACCAACTCCTATTTTCTCCACTCTTGAGGAATGAAGATTATAAGGTAGTGAAAAATACTTAAAAAGGTATTTATAAGGTTAAATTAACCCCCAACCCCTATATCTAACATGTAGGGGAAATTTAGGATTATAAAAATTTAATTTAATTCATATAAGGAACACATAAATAAAAAAAAAGTAAAAATAATATGAGATAACTCACAAGGGTAATAAAATAAACATTTAAATAATTACATGACCTTACAACACATTAAACGAAATAACATTACATTACATGATCTTGTTTTATCCATACATGATAAAATCAATAGTCATAGAATAATACAAAAGGAAGTATCTATGTGACCACAAATTTTTGAACATTCAAAATAATGAGAGGGGGGTTGAATCAATATTCCTCAAACCGATAATAAAATCCACTTAACCATTATCACAATTTTGACTGAATCAAAAAAAGAGAACATAGAAACAAGACAAAGAAATAATACACATGAACACTAGGATTTTTACGTGGAAAACCCAAAATGGGAAAAACCACGGCAAGGGTTAACTCACAATATATTATATCCAGATACAAAATATTATTGGGCTCACTACCAGGACTCACTATCCTTGAAAATGCTCACAAACCGAGTACAAAAGATGGCTCACTTCCAAGATACAATGATGGTGTCTCATCGCCAGAATGATGAACTGATGGAATACACCTTCAATGTGTAGGGTTTAGTTCCATTGAAGCTCAGAATATAAAGTATTGCATCACTCGGAAATTTTTTATTATTGATAAAGTATTTAGGCATTGATCTTCTCCTTCATTCACATTCACTTCTCACTTGATTTTTCATACAACCACATATCTCTCTTTTTCCACACTCTCACACTTGCACACACTTTTCACTTGCTTCTATCTTATATTTATACAAGTATATCTTATTCATCAATTAGGTCAACCTAATTGGATGAACACAAAATAATCAAAACCTTTCTTCATTGGAATCATATAAGATTTAATCATTTTATTCATGTAGTGCATTATACCAAGTCGACAATTAGTCTTCATAATATATTGCATTGGATGAGTCGGCCAAGACTAAACCACAATTCTCCAAACCAACAAATAATCCTAAAATAAAACACCTTCTAGATCTGAGAACACATTAATTTCCCATCATACTACCAGTAAAGAGACTACAAACAAAACTGTTGTATAATAATATTCACCTTAGTAGAATGTGGAGTCTCCCACACAATATACCTCACACAAAACAATAGTAGGATATAGATAAACTCTATCAGAGATAACTTTTTGTTCATAGAAAAATACATCTCAAGATCCAAGATATAGTTGTTTGAATGAGTCAATAAAACATGGTTAAGAGATCAGAGTCGTATCAAATCTTGCGATGAGTTCTAGACTCAAATACCAACATATTGATCCATCACAAAGGAGTATTATCGGCATAGAACAACTTTCGGTAAACCAAGAAAAATTCCCATATAGTTATCACCATATAGTTATTACCATGTTGACTTCACTGAAAACATAGGAACAACCAACACAATCATCCATACTTCATGCTCATGTTGCAAAGCTTCCAACAATATCCCCCTTTGGCATTGATGGCAACATGTGTAACAAAAAACTTTTAAAGTATACTGCACTAAATGTTCTAACTACTCCCCCTATCAAAATTGTTCTTCACAAAAAGTTATTCCTCTGACTCTTTATCTCTCCATCTTCTCATCTCTTTATCACTCCATATCTTTATCTCTCCATCTCTTTATCTCTCCCTCTTTGACATCAATGACAAAGGAAGGGGTCCGGTATAAATGTACATATGCATCAAAAAGTAGTCAAAAAGATATGAACACTAAATTAACCTAAAGAAGAACCTTTGAGACTCTCTAGGATAGCCTTCAATGATGCTTTACCTTCTTCGCATGAATGTTTTGCATTGACTAGAGTCTTGCAAAATAGCTCAAGTTTAGTTAGAGACTCTACACCATATGTTGAAGTATTGGGATTAAGATTGATCTCTGATAATTCACCAATACAGCCAAGAGCAGAAGAAAAAGAAGTATGTCTAAATTTAATCATGTCTCTGAGTGCCACAAACTCTTGATAACATCTATCCTTGAATTTGCACAATGTAGGACCACCTCTAATTATCTATTTCTTCTGCTAATCTGTATGTATCTGCCTGAGTTCTTAGTTGAGACTCACTCATCCTTATCTCATTTCTCATATTCAATGTATTTCCAAACCAATCTAGACAAAAGGAAAGTAGTTCTTGTGCCTCTTTTTCACAACCTTGTATGCTCTCCAATTCCTTCATTACTCGATCGTGTTCATTCACACATTCTCCTTTGATATCATTCAAAATTTCTTCATCAAACCTAATTCCAGTAGACATTTCAAGTTCAAAGATGTAGACTTTCAAAGAATTAATCATGCCATAGAGATTCTCCACAACAAAAATAGATGAATCAAAATTAGCATCAGGAGTAAACTTCTGCAAACCTTCCAGAGCTTTTTTGATATTTATTATTTCATGCTCATGTTCAAGATTACTTTCTTCTATACCTTCTAGGTTCACTACACTCTTCCTCTTCTTCCCTATTTCGGTCACGCTATCAGAGGTACTTTCTTCATTGAGATGCTTAGGGCTTTCCAGTATAATTTTAGCATATAAATCAATTTCAGCCTTTGACACTTCATAATTCAATTCATATATCAAAACTAACCTTGATTCAATGACTTCTATGTGACAAAAAATTGTAGACACAAGAAAATTTATGCTTCTAGATTATCTCTCCACAACACTTACTAGAATCCTAGAACTTTTATTCATCCTCATTTGAAATGTTCCAAAGAATGCAGCAAGGGAAGATTCTTATGCATCCAAATTACAAAGATTTATTATGAGGTTCCTGATTTGATAAGAAATAAGCTTTGAATTTGATGATTCTAACCTTCCTATTACCAACAAATCTTTCAAAAATTAGAAGAGTAGACAAACAACCAAATTGCCATACCAAAAAATATTATTTTTTCTCTTCTTAATCTCCTTTAAATTCTTCAAAATATGTATGCAAATTAGTTCACACAAGTCATATTCCATGCCTCTTATTACCATATCAACAAAAATATTCACCATAGTAGTAGAAAATATAGATTCATTGTTAGGGATACAAAATTAATGACCAATGACCATAGAAACATACCTTATTATTGGATCAACAATTGATCTCAAACCAATCTCCTTTCCTTTAGGAATCACACTATAACCTCAATTATTTCTTTTGCATTCATACTCTTCAGTTTAGGAACCAGTCTAGAGGAACATGAACCAGTTACATCTCTAATTGCTTCTCTGGTGACCAGATGTGCCTCATCAATCCATAAAGATTTATCATGAATTTTTCTCAATACCATCCAAATATAATTCTTCTTAAATTCAAACAAAGGAACTTTTCTCCAAACATCCAACTTCTTCTCAACTAATACTCTGTAGGCATCATGATTCTCTTCCAATTTGCTTTCTCAAAGCACATTGAACTGAACTAATGTCATTTCTTCAATATTACTATAAATAAATGCATATATATCTTCTATAGGAAACACTCTCAGAGGGATGCAAGATAATGCACCAATAGATTCTTTTGACACATTCTTGATATATCTCTTCAACCTAGCTTTATCTGCAAAATTCATAATCTTTGAATTATCCATAAATAAAAGTAAAAGATTGTGCAAATAGGAATAGCTATGAAAATGTCAACAAGAAATGTATAGATATCCTTCTTCTGGAGCTCACTTTGAATTCATCCATTACATTCTTCAAATTCTAAAATTCTGAATTCCCTTCTAAACTTCCTTTGCACACTTCTTCAAAAATACTTAGGCCTTTAATTTAATCTAAACTTATTCCTTTCATTCCAAATGATTTTGCAATAAATGTTTCAACTTGCAGGTAGATTTTCTCAAAAATTGTGTATGCCTTCATTCTTTCAAAATTTTCAGACCTCATTCTTCACACATGTGACTGATAAAATACCTTAATCTTGTTATCACATTATATATACTTCTGTCATGATATGACACAAATACCAATGAGCGGGTTTATAATATTTTCTAATGATTGCTCCCCCTTAGCCACTGCTTTTATTTAGAGATTGACAAGGTTATTTGTACCAGAGGTCGAAACAGATAAGCCTAATTACTCATTTCTCTAGATCCTTTCCATTTATTTCCTTTCCTTTCCTAGATCAAAGGTTTGATCATTCTTCTTCGCCGGATAGATATTCTTCTTTCTTCTGCTATTACTACCAGGATGTTCCAATTTTCTGCACTTACAACAAGTAACATTCTTCTTTCCATTTTCTATTTTATCCAATTGACCATCTTTATATCCATTCTTCCTTCCCTTATAATTATTCACATTACTTTTGCATTCCTTATGACCAAATTTCTTGTAGGAATGACAAACACCATTGAAGTATAAATACCTTTTTGCATCATGTCATTTGATAGGAGTTTTTCTGAAATTTCTTCTTTGTTCCTTAACTTGTCTATCTTTTTATCACGTCTTCTTACCAGTGAGTTGCTTCGCTTTAGAAATTTGACCTTTTTCAAACCCTAAACCTCTCTTATCCATTTATTTTCTTTGAGAGGTGATCAACTCATCAAGCATCGCTGAGATTATCTTAATTTTTTCTTCAAAACTCTTTTCCATTTCCAGATTAGATCTTAGTATTTTTGCCTCTAATTCAAGATTTATACATTCATCCATCTTCTTTTGAATTTCAATTTCTTGAAATTCTTCAATTCTTCTCTTCTCATCCAATTGCTCCAGTATGTTAGTGATGGTTTCAAGTTTTAGATTGATGGATTTTAAATATTGTTGAACACTAATTCAGTCTTTTGTAGAAGTTAATTTATAAATGGTTATCTCTAACAGAGTTTAACTCGGTATCCTACTATTGTTCTATGTGAGGTATACTATGTGGGAGAATCTGCATTCTACTAAGGTGAACATTCAAGTTTTAGATTGATGGAGTTTAAATATTTGTGATGATTTCTACAAAAGACGTCTCAAGATCCAAGATATATCTATACAAATGAGTCAATAAAATATGGTAAAGAGATCAGATTCATATCAGATCTTGTGATGATTTTTGGACTCAAATACCAACATACTGATCCATCACAAAGGAGTATTACCGGTAGAGAACAACTTCTGGTAAACCAAGAAAATTTCCCATACAATTATCACCATGTTGACATCAATGACAACATAGGGAAAACTAGCACAATCATCCATACTTCATGATCATTTTGCAAAGCTTTCAACATAAATACCACTGATAATTTTTACCTACTCACTCAACCAAAAGTGTTATTACATCATAAGAGATAATAATAATAGCCGAAGCATATAAAATCATTAAAAAGTGTCATTTCAAAATAATTATTATTTTCCAAAATTTCTTATATACAAAATTCATCTATGAGATCACATAGAAATTGTTTAATCAAATAAACCATCATAAATGAGCACTTAACTTATCTAATCTCATCTCAATAACACAGATTCACATATCTAAATAATTTAATCATATGATAATCACCATACCACTACCACTTGCAATAATTTATTGAAATCCCTCATAATTGATAACCCATGATAACAAAGATAAACCATATAAGCATAAGAACATCATCTAGATATAAAAATATATCATTTATCAAACTCTTATAGAATTTCCAATCATGTAAAAATATGAAAAAATCAAGCAAGAGACATGATATCATCAATAAAACATAGATTAAACATGATCACAAAAAAGATGAAGTCTCACATTCTCTCCCATAGTATTCGATTTAGTCTTGAAAGTCCTAAAAAGGGTGAGGGTATAAATACCATATATGAAAATTATCATCATTTTTCATAATAGCCATTTAATTTATCTCAACCTCCTTTTGATCATTAAATTTAACAAGAACTCCATTAGAAGAATACTTCAAGTCATAAAAAATTTGGACCTTACACTTGCCCTTATACCCTTGGTGACCATACCATTTTTGGATCTAAGATTGGACTAGGAGTTTTTATTAGGCCCATTTTAACCATTTTAATAGTTTCCAACAATAGTCTTCCCTTCTTCAAATTTTCTTTCATTAATATCTAGTTTGGGCTTAAAGTTAGTTGGATGGTAATTTCTATTTTGTGGTAAGAAGATTGACACTAAAATAAAATGTTTAGAATTTGATATATAATATATGTTGCACATGATGCATATCACCTATTTTTTTTCAATATTTCCTTTTAATCCATATTCAAGATTGATTTCTACATCTGTTTTACATTATAGCCTACCTGAATATAATTTTTAATGTTGAACACATACAAACCTCCCTAGAGAGAAATAAATATTTTGAAAGGATAACATAGTAAAGGTAATCTAGGGAATTAGATCTAAATGGGAAATTTAAGAGTGTATTGGTTGGACATTACAAAATTTGTTTTATATAGAGAAAAAATAAGTAGCAATCTACACATGTAGCAAGGATTATGGTGGATGACTATGATTTTATGGTTAACTTTCAAAAAATGGAAAATAAATAAATATTCTATTAAATTTTAGATGACATCTATTTTAACACCAAGGGGATCCCACACATTTTTTATCTAACAATAGAACACATTTTTAGATGACATGCTACTATTAAGATATCCAATGAGTATAATCTAAGAAAACCATTTATGCACAATCAAAATAAAATACTACAAAATCTAGTGGATTAGTAGTAAAAATATTATCATTTGCACTTTATTTAGTAGTACCATTGCTTGCTTTAATTCCTTCTACTTCAATATTAATATCTAAAGAAAAATACTTCTAGATCTCATAAAAAAAGGACTACACCAAAGGCAATAAACCTTAAGAATACTATAATAAATGAAAAGTAAGATAATAAAATAATACTACCTAATTTTTACATAGTTTGAAATAAAATAAAGAACATAGGAATAATAGCCAAAACTAGCCTCACTATCTAAATCTCTCCACCACCAAATTTTTTTCAAGAATACTACATTAGTTTTAAAGTTGTTGGATATATAATTTTTATGACAAAGAGAACTATAGTTTCATATTAAAATATAAAAAATATAATTCATGATTCACATAGGATGGAGTGGAATTAAATCACACTTCAATAAATTTATGTTGTAGCCAAATAAAAATAAAAACAAGAGTGGTCAAACCACTAGGCCACCATGGCTATATTAGTAGGAGATTAAGGGGGACCAAAATTAGGTGGGTAACCCCAAACATCTTGGAGGTATTAAGTTTCAGTAATGGGCTCTCAACCAATGAGAGTATCATATTGATATTTATCTTTATATTTTTGAGAATTTATATAGATGAGATGGCAGTATTCTAGTAGAGAATATTTTCCACTATCTATCTAGCTATAATGACCACGCTAAGAAGCAAAGGAATGTGTATTTGGAAATGGGGTCCACCTAATAAACTTTAGGATTTTGATCACCTTGGGAATTATTGTGGCCTCAACTATAATTGTGAATATGACCCCATTGATTCCCAAATGGTAGAAAGTAATACCCCCAATCTAATTATGAATGCTAATTAGTTTTCTCAAATTAATCTCTATTGAGTAACAAATATTTTATTATAACTAATATAGTATTTTTTGCACTATTATGATTTAGAATGGCCACAAACCAAAAATAACACTCTACATTTAAATGTAGGGAAAAGGGAAATTATTCTTTGGATATTTGTACTCTTTAGGGTTTGGCACCTTTTCCCAATTTCATTAAATGTGTGGGATGGAATTGGTATGATTGTAGGGGTTTTATGGACTTGGACAAGATATGTTAATGACTTACACCTTGAAAGGTGAGTCAACCATCACTTGAACAAATCTAGGATGAATTTAGGGATGAAACACAATGATCTAATTAGGCTAATGATGCAAAATTTAGTTTTGATGCAAATACAATAAACATAGAAAGTCATAGACAAATTCAGATAGCATAAAAGGACAGAGCATGAAACTATGCACCTATGGTATAACTTTGAGTCAAATTTTGGAGGGATAATTCACCATAGGGTGTTAATTTCCCTGTAGAGGTATTTTAGATCTATTTTCACAGTTCTCTAGTGCCAGATCAGAGATTTTCACTTTCACCTACAAATTCATCAAATCACTGCTAGATAATTCTATAGGTGAGTTTTCATGAGTTTTCAAGATGTAGGGTTGATTTCTACAATGGATAATTGATCTTCAAGCTTCTTCCAATCTCCTTAAAGCATGAAACCTACACATTCAAAGAGAGAGAAAGGGTTGTGCCATTCAGGGGCTTACCTTAGTCAAATATCGTATTAGAGTTCTCACTTCCATAATGGGAATGCCAATGATAGAAAGATAAATGATAGGAAGGAATGATGAATCCAAAAAGTTCTAAAACTCACCACCCTTCAATGGCTTACTTGAAGGAATCAAGTCATACACATCTCCTCAAGGCTTAGATCTTGCTTTATTGAATTGATTTGCTTGAATTTCTTAGAGAACTACAAAAGGGGTTAGCCTTCACAAATAATGATGACATGAACATGAATAAAATCGCATATGATTTTAAATGATGCTTGGATCTTGAATTGCTTCAATAAAGCTTTGAAATATTTCTCTTTACTTGCTTGATGATTCTCTTGATAATGATTGATCATAATTTTTTCCAATAGTTGTTATTCTCCTTGTTAGATCTAAAATGATGTAATAACTAGGTATCTATAGGCATTTATTAAATTTCCTACAAATTAGATCCCAATAGCCAAATTTAGACACTTGAATTGCAAATAATAAAAAATATTTGAAATTTTATATAAATAGGGTGAGACTTTTTCCAAAATAGGACTTTTTCACCATAGGGTGTATGTGTCCCAGCCCTATTTTCTAGAAATTAAGGTGTTAGGGGGAAATTATTAGATAAATGTATTCTATTTCCGCTTGCAATGTATGGGTAATTTTTTGAAATAGGCCATGGAATACATAATTTAAGAAATTAGTGGCTCAATTAGGTCCAATAACTTAAAGGAGAGGAAAACAGTGTGAATTTGTCAAGGGTGATAATTTACGATTCTACATTTAACCCACTTTAGTGAGAGTATGAACTTACACTCAAACTCACACTAAAGTAGAAAATATATGTCAAGAGGGGTTTTATTGTCCAAATGTTGAAGAGATAGGATGATAAAGGATCTAGGGGAAGTGTGCAAACCCCTAGTTTCCAAGATCCCATGGCAAGACAACATAAGCACAAAAGAACATGCACATGTGTGAAATACAAAAAGACAACATACACAAACATATATGATGAAAAAATGAAGCATACATGATGAAAACACACATGAATTAACATAACATATAAATGACAATAAAATGAACACAAACATGATGCAAACATAATGAAAACATGAAGAAAACACACAAAAGACACAACACAACACAATGTTAGTACTAAAGGGACTTAAGTTAGTAAGCTAAAGAGAACCCAGTCTTAAATTGTCTTAAATACCAAATTTCATCCATAGAATAAATTTTAGATAAAGGAATGTTGTCATTATGACTATCAAGTTGAGTTATTCCACATCACTCATGAGCCACATGGTTCTACTAGCTAGCAAGCTACACTATGCTAGGTGTCCATACAATATGAAGGGCTCCATGAGGCTAGAAAGATGAATTATGCTAGACACTCATGAAACATATAGATATACTATCAAGAAAGGTGTCTTATGCTTGAAAGCCATGTTAAAGGAGTTTCCATGAATCAAAAAGTTATGTTATGTTGAATCCATGAACCAATTTAGCAAAGTCTCACCTAAGAAGGTACATAAACTTCCTAAGAAGGCATAAAAACTCACCTAAGAAGGTACATAAACTCACCTAAGAAGTTTCAAAAATTCACCTAAGGAGGTACAAATACTCACCTAAGAAGGTACATAAACTCACTTAAGAAGTCACAAAAAATTACCTAAGGAGGTGCAAAAACTCTCCTAAGAAGGTGCAAAGACTCACCTAAGAAGGTGCATAAACTTTCCTAAGAAGGAACATAAATAGCTAAGAAGAAAAAACAAGATAAGTTCAAAACCTCAAGGGGTGTTATAATCAACACCACTGCAAAATTTACTAAAACAAAAAAAGAGGCATTTGTCAATGCATGAAGGGTTGCACCTTAGGGGATATCACAAATGATATCAAAACCAAGAGAGGATAAGTCATAGAATAGAAACTCACACCTTAGGTAATACTAACCATAACACTACCACCAAGGGGAACATCATATGCCAAGAAAAGTCACACACTTAGAGGATATCAAACCCAATATCACCAAAAAGGAGACTCTAGCATAGATCGAGAAGGAAACACTTTAATTGAAAAGGTCACATTTCGTAGGAGATGTATGCTATCATCACTAAAAAGGAGTTTTTTCTTAAAGAAAACAATGAGGGGGGACTATATGCCCCCCTTAAAATATTAGTGTACTTTCTGCACTAACGTTTTAAGAAGATAGAAAAGGATCCCTTGTTAGAAGGAATTCACCTAAGACATGGTTGCCTAAGCGCTTTCTCCCCAAGTTTAGGGAGAAAGGTGAGTCAAGACGGATGATGATATGATGCTCCTTGCAAGATGAAATACGATTGCATAAAGCCTATTTTATACCCACATGCATGGTAGTGAGCATGTTCTGATACTATAACTACATCATGGCAAGGAGAAAATAAAATGCCTTCGTTTATCATTTGATAGCGTAAGGGTCAAATTATTTTAATTTATTTTTTAAAGAACAACATTCATTAGTGGTGTGTCCAAATATTATTCTCCCCTTTCTTATCTTGTCTATCATGGACAAGTGGTAGTGTAATGTATCCTAAGTGTAGAAGTGTGGCTAAAGTACATTTAGTCTGAGATAAAGTATGCAAGGTATGTAATACACCTTTCCTAATAGGACCATGGACTTTGTATGGCTTGGTTGGTGGAATAAATGTTTGATGTAAGGGTGGAGGACCTTGGTAACCTATTCCTTTTGTGTCTTCAAATGGTGCTTGTTCCAAACGGTAATGGATTTCATGTTCATTATTTATGTCACATCCTTTTTTTGTCAGTATCTTAAAACCTTGGCCATAACATTGTTCCAAGTTAATGGGTATGTTGGTAACTACGTTATAATAGGATGGAGGGGCATTAGGTGGTATATTTTCCTTCTGATTGTTACTAATAGGTACTTCCATGTGCATTGGTTGAGGTATGAATTATTGATCACTTTCCCTATGTGATGTGTAAATAATTTCAAGTGGTGGTATGTGATGAAGGGAAAACTCACATAAACCTCACACAAAATCATTCAACACAACCAACATCAAACAATATGTAAAATTTTTCAACACCATAATTTGTCTTATCTATTTAACTTGCAACAAAGTTTCTCAGTTACTTTAATAAAAATTTATTACACAATTTTATGCAGCCATACAAGATGAAATAAATCAATAAAAAAAAGATTAGAATCTGTTATAAGACATCAAACATCCTCAAAAATAAAGCTACAATGTTTCTTCTTGAAATCATCTCCCTACTCTATGAAACTAGCTCTCGAATCTTTAATCTTCAATCACCAACTTGCTAATCTTCAACAATGGATTTCATTATACATTTGCTTCTACAACACACCTTCAAATTTTTTAGAAAAAAATATTTTCCACCTTCTCCATGAAAATCCACACCTAGAAAGCATTAGCTTCAATTTGGTAGGAACAACCTCTGAAAAATGACCAAAATAAAATATATAAATTAACTCCTTCAAACGTTTCCTATAACTCCTAATTTTCTATGCTTGGAAATGAACAATATGCTTTCAAAAATTAATTTAAAATAATTAAATTTTGAAAAGGAATATTTTTGTAACCTCCATCCATGATTCACCAATAAAAAGAAGCTACTTCCTCACAAATAGGAGCCTTGAAATAGAAAAATCCAAACCACTTACTCTTTGGCATCCAAATTCTTCATGCAAAAGTTGAGGAACAATAAATTAGTTGTCATAACTTGTAACTCCCCAAATCTAATGCCCAAGAAGGTATATTTGAATATTGTTCCTTGAAAAAGCCACAAAATGAGACCAAATCACCATAAAACTACAACATAACAACTTGGCCAAATATTTATAAAATATTCTAGGCCTTATTACAAAAATTTATTCACCTACACTATTTAAAGACCAAACTAAATAAAAATTTAAAATTAAATATTTTTTATTGATGCAAGATTGTCAACCAACTGTGGATGCTCCTGCATTAGACACCCAATGTAGAATTTTTTTGTGAGATTTGTCTCACAAAATGGATTTGGATGGTAGTACCATCCTTTTAGGTTGTAAACAACTTCAACAAACTTCATTACTAAATTTGGTAGCACAAATGAGTTTTTTCTACTCTTCCAACATCTAGTTGGAACAAGTATCCTTCTCCTTTGACAATTCTTCTCTGAACTCAACATCTTCAATTTGAATTCATCACCACCATAAACCAAAAACCTCCACCAAATAAAACTCACACTCTCTTCCAATATTATGGGATTCAACCCACCATAGTTTGAACACCTCCACCAAAATGCACCTACACTAAAATTTACAACTACAAACAAATATTATACATACTAAACATTTGTTTGACTCAAGGGAACATTGAGAGGGGGGGTCTAAATTAGTGTTCAACAATATTTAAACTCCATCAATCTAAAACTTGAAACCATTTCACCATTGTATTGAAGAAAATATGTATTCATTCAAATTAAACATTCATAACACCATGACATAAATTTTTGTGTGGAAACCCTATTAGGGGAAAAACCACGGTGGAGGTTAATCCACAATTTGAGTAGTCAAATATAATTGTTTACAAAAGGGAATGCAATTGCATTCAGGTACACTGCCTAGAGCTCACTACTCAAGGGAAATGCTTATTCCCATACAAAATTTATATTAAAACCATCTGAAGGGTGAATTGAGATAGTAGCATCAACTTATGCTAGGTGATAGTTCTGGTGTAGATCATAGATCTAATTCTAGATTTTCTTTCTGACTCTGTACTTCGCTTTGCTCTTTTTTTTTCTTCGCATCACTTATGATAAAATTCACACTATTGCACTATTGGATCTTGAAATTCACACTTCTATACACACACCCTTGTGTTCGCATACACTCATATGCTTAAATGATAAGAATAACCTCTTATATATATCCGCAATCAAGGATTCATTCATCCATTAGTTGGCTTTATAAAATATTAAGTTACTTTTAACTTGTCGGCCAAATCCACTACTAAATCTTTATGTGCATACTACAAAGTTGGTTAAGACAAAGAGAGGACCCAAATAACACTTAATCAAACATGAAGACTTATAATTAATTACATCTTATACATCCATGATTTCTATCCTTGTCGGGTCGACCTTCTATCATAGATAATCAACAAATTAGTGCATTGTATCTTCTAGGTCACTTACCAGTGAGTGCACATAAAAACTAAGATACTTCAAACATAAACAGACCTTCCTTGGAGATACACAACCCAAAATATCTATCTGGTAAGGTGTTTAGATCAACTTGTATGCCTGTTAACCAGATGCCCTATTCTTTACTTTGTTCTGCCAGTGGGAACCAAAATTATACTTAAGTTGCATGACTTGGGTTTCCATCAATGACAAAATTTACAAGTCTTCCTAGCCATATGCTAGTAATCTCCCCCTTTGGCATTGATGGCAACACTTAGTGAAAAATGACTAAGTGTCAGAATCATTATAGGTATACTACCAAACTGTTTGTTGCACTTTCTCCCCCTGAGATTTATAAGGCATTTTTACGAAATTTTCTCCCCCTTTGACATCAATGAAAAAGCATGGATTCCATATGCCAAAAAAGTGACAAAACATGTGCTCAAAATTCTTAAGGCTTCAAAAAATTGAAGACACTTAACTGTTATCTTTAAAAGATTTATCTTATGGTTTTTCTTCACTTCTTGTAGGAACTTCTTCCAACCATCAATTGTAATTCCAATAATAATGATAAAAAAATTGTTCTTGGAAGTCTTGTTAATGATCTCAATGAGAGATTCATGAATTGTAACTACTTCTTCTAGTTTCTCACCATTCTTTAGAATTTCCACCATCTACTCCAGCTTGCATTCAATTAGATCCTTTACCTTTCAAAAATTATCCACAAGAACATTCTTGGAGAGTTGAATTTTTGTTTGTTCTGACTGTAGCTCCTAGATTCTTTTGTTGATGATGCCATCTGAATCCTAAGATATGCCAAATATTTTTCTAATGTCATTCAATTCTGCTTTAATCTTATCCAACTTTTCCTTGTAATTGTTGACTACATGGGGCCAATGGATGCAATAGTTGTAGATGCTTGTGGTTGAGTTAATGCATAGCCTCAATTCATTCATTTTATTTTTCAGCTTGGAAAGGGATAATCTAAATTGTTCCTTCAGGTGAGAGACAACTTCACCTTCTTCTTTGCCTTTGTCCTCAGATCCCATTGATTCTTTGTTGCACTCAATCATCTCTTCAAGTAGTATTTCCTTTATAATTTCCAATATTATCTTACAGTGCTCAACATAAGCATTTAGAACTTCCAGAATCAATTCCTGATCATATGATGGTCTAACTAACCATAACCTTGCAATTTTCGGCATGCCACCTAGATCTTGAATAAGTTGTTGTAGCTTTTCTTTTGACAGATCTTCTTCTTCCTCACTACCTTTTTCAAGACCGGATTCGTTTTCCAGTGAATTCTCAGGTTCTTCATCAGATTCTTCATCATGAATGTCCGCAATTTCCTTTCATTTTCCCTCAATCCTAGGAACTTTACTTTTCAGAGGGTTGTATTCAATAATTTCTTGTCCTCTTTTATGTCCTCTATTAGTGCTACTAAAAGAGGAACCAACTTCCATTAATCTTCCCAAAGGGGAAATATTGACTGATCCACACTTTACAAGCACATTCTTACATAAATTTTCAAATTCCAAATCCCAGTTAGTTAGGCTCTTAGAATAAGAGTATATCTGATTGCATATTGGTTTGTCTGATTTCCATACTACATTGTCAATTTTTGGCAACCAATTCAGAAAATACATTACTAGATGTATAATGAAAGTGACAAACCTGAATGGATAGCCTGAATCCTTTTTCAGTTGAACATTCTCCATGATCTGATCTTGTAACAACCTACATAGGTCAAAGTTCTGATCATCAATTATCATTTTGTGAGCAATGTAAAATGCGCCAATCGATGTAGCTCCTTCTCGATTTTTGTAGAATATTTTATAGGTTATCCCATGTGCAATGTACTTCATAACAGGATTATTGATTGTTGCAATCATCAGGGCTCTTTGATCTCCGATTATCTTGGTTAGGGTTTCAACCTCTTTGTTCTAGATAGATTTCTTCCTAGGAACATCTTCGAATTTGCAAAAACCAATTAAGTTCTCAATTACCTCTTTTGAAATGATGTATTTTGTGTCCAAAGTTAAAACATCACCATGTAATCTATTTAATATGAATTTCATGAATTTTGCATTCTCAAAGTATGGAAACTCACTCCACATGTCCAAATTTCCATGCCTGGCTATACTCGATTTTTTTAATTCATCAAGGAGCAACAAATTCCTCATAGACCTAATTTTTGCACTATTATATTCATCTAGAGCGATTGAGCCTTTGATTTGTTCCATTTTTCCCTTTCATGTTTAGGGTTCGCAACCACACACTAAATTGTATGAATAATTTGAGAACAATGTGAAATACTTGATAGATTTCAAGATTTGTTGATGAAATCGATTTTACTGCCTCGAAATCTGCTAGTCGAGTGCTCTCCTTCTTTTCCACAATGCAAAGCGAAAAATGACAGCTCCAACTTGACTTTTATAGCTCACACATGTAGAATAAATGCATTTTCCCTAGGTTTTCCGGAGACTATATTTTCCCTAGGTTATCCAAAAAAATTGTACACCATTAGTACACCTTCTTGACTATTCTTTGTGTTTCGGTACCATCCATAGATAGGGGAGGGAAGATTTTCTTGTAAAACTCCCCCTAGGCCAGTGGCCTGAAATACATTACTGGAAGAGTTACTGGAAGCAAGTTTTGGTACAGAACCATTTCCGACATTAGAATCACTTTTCCTTACCCATGTCCTCTTCATTTGATCTCTGATTTCATGCGTAGTTACCTTTTCTTTCCCTTTATCATTTTTCTCTATATTTTTGTCTTTGTATACCAGACCTCTTTTGTTTGTGTTCTTGTTTCTACAAAATCTTGCAATATGACCATACTTGTTGTAGTTATAGCACGCAATGTTTTCTTGTCTATTTCATTGGTTTCTTCTTAATATGCATTGATTAGAAATATGCCCAAATTTACCACATGTATAGCATTCATTATTTCTTCTATCAATGGAGTGACTTGACATATTTTTGCATTCAATTGATTTATGACTAGGACTTTTGCAATTGAAACACTGACCAGAAAATGATGAAACTTTTGACCTCAAATTACTTCTACACTGAGCAGCCATATGACCAAACTTATTACAGGAAAAACAATACCCATTAAATTTTTTTGTGTTAGGTTGTCTTACCAGATACCTTCCATTTTTGTTCTATTTGAAATTCTTTTGTCTTAATATGGAACTTTCTCCTTTTTCATATCCAAGATTTCTCTTATCATTTCCACTCTTTTGTCCTTGAGTCAGCTCATCAATCTTTACTGAACTAATCTTAAACTTTTCTTTGTATTCATTTGCAATGAAAAGATCATTCCTAAGAGTAGTAATCTTCTTACCAAGTTCTTCTTCATTGTTTCTAGTTCTTTGTAATTCACTTTCCAACTGAATGAATTCCCCATTTATTCTTCTGCATTCATTAGATTTCTCTTTCAGTGTCTAAGCAAGATTTTCCTCATTTTTCCTCCTTTCTTCTATCTCCTTAGTCATCTTCATCAACATAGATTCCATCTCATGTTTTAGGTTTGTATTGTCTCTAGCAAGCTTTTCACATTATTTGATTATCTCCTTCAAGGTTTGATTCAGGTGAGAATCATCCATGTCTTTGTTCTCCTTCTATTGTATTTGATCACATAGTTCTTTTCTCTTCACTCTGGATTTAACTATCTGATCCTTCAATGACTGAATGAAATTCTCAGCATCTCTAAGATTTTCTTTCAACTCTTGAACTTCTTCTTTAGACTGATCAAGGTCATCAAGTACCACCAGAAGTTGTTGTTGAAGACTACCAAAGTCCATCACATTCCAAGATCCACCTCAAGCTGTAAAAATTATTCAAAGTAACTAGCTCTAATACCAATTGTTGGACTCAAGGGAACACTGAGAGGGGGGGTGAATCAGTGTTCAACAATATATAAACTCCATCAATCTAAAAATTGAAACCATTTCACAATTGTATTAAAGAAAAGATGTATGCATTCAAAGTAAACATTCATAACACCATGACACACCGATTTTTACGTGGAAACCCTATTAGGGGAAAAACCATGGTGGAGGTTAATTCACAATTTGAGTACTCAAATATAATTGTTTACAAAAGGGAATGCACTTGCATTTAGGCACACTGCCTAGAGCTCACTGCCATACAAAATTCAGATTAAAACCATCTGAAGGGTGAATTGAGATAGTAGCATCAACTTATTCCAAGTGATAGTTTTGGTGTAGCTCATAGATCTGATTCTAGATTTGCTTTCTGACTCTACACTTTACTCTTCCCTATTCTGCTCTTTTCTATTCTTTGCATCACTTATGATCAAACTCACACTATTACACTGCTAGATCTCACAATTCACACTTATGTACACACACCCTTGTGTTCACATACACTCATATGCTTAAATCATAAGAACAACCTCTTATATATATCCACGATCATGGATTCATTCATCCATCACTCGACTCTATAAAATATTAAGTTACTTTTAACTTGTCAGCCAGATCCACTACTAAACCTTTATGTGCATCCTCCAAAGTCATTTAAGACAAAAAGAGCACCCACATAACACTTAATCAAACATGAAGACTTATAATTAATTACATCTTATACATCCGCGATTTCTATCCTTGTTAGGTTGGCCTTTTATCATAGATAATCAACAAATTAGTGCACTGTATCTTCTAGGTCACTTACCAGTGAGTGCACACCAAAACTAAGATACTTCAAACATTAACAGACCTTCCTCAAGGATCCACAACCCAAAATATATGTTTGGTAAGGTGTTTAGATCAACTTTTATTTTTGTTAACCATATGCCCTATTCTTTACTTTGTTCTGCTGGTGGGAACCAAAATTATACTTAAGTTGCATGACTTGGGTTGCCATCAATTACAACACTTACAAGCCAATATCCCCAGCCATATCCCAACAACATCACTATAAAACTCTATTTGAACCAGCTTATTCAAAATATTCAAATCATAACCTTTCTCAAATTGAACAAAATATGAATCAATATTATCTTTTTCTTCAACTCTTTCATCTACATAAAATCCACTCTCATCTTCGTCATAAAAGTGAAAAATATTATGCATTACCTCTTTCTCTACAACCTTTTTCTCACCACTATCTTCTGCCATATCTTCTTCACCTTCACTCCTAGCTACACTTTCATTTTCCAATAATTTCAAGTCCTCAAAGGACACTCATCTACTTTTGCAACAATATTTCCCTCTTTTATTTCTGCACTTTCTTTTTGCTTCTCATCCTCTGCTACAATCTCACCATCTTCCTTTACATTATCCTCAAAGCATACTTTTGCAATATTTTCTCCATCTTGTTCACCTACATACATAAATATGACCAAAAAAATTCCTTTCTTCTTTGTCAAATTTTCAAACACTTGCGACACACTCTCAATCTTCAACCTCTCAGGTATAGTTTGCCTCACATTTGGTAATTGGTTTACACACCACACACATTCCACCCTCATATCTTGGTGCAAAATACCTCCAATCAACACTTCTACCTACACACTCAGGAACTCCTGCTCCAATACCACTGATGAAGGGAAAACTCGCATAAAGCTCACACAAAATCATTCAAAACCACGAACATCAAACAAGATATATAATTTTGCAACATCATAATTCATCTTCTCTATTTAACTTGCAACAAAGTTTCTCAACTTTCATAAATATTGATTACACAAGTTTATCCAACCATAAAATCTGAAATAAATCAATATAAAACAGATTATAATATGCTATGAGACATCAAACAACCTCAAAAATCAAGCTACAATGCTTCTTCTTCAAATCATCTCCCTACACTGTGAAACTAGCTCTCCAATCTATAATCTTCAATCACCAACTTGTTGATCTTCAACCATGGATTTTCTAATCCATTTGCTGCTGCAACACACCTTCAAAACTTGCATAAAAATGTCTTTTCCACCTTCTCCAATAAAATCCACACTTGGAAAGCATCAGCTTCAATCTAGTAGCAACAACCTTCGAAAATGACCAAAATAAAATATATAAATTAACTCCTTCAAACCTTTGCTATAACTCCCAATTTTCTATGCTTGGAAATGGACAATATGCTTTCAAAAATGAATTTAAAATAATTAAATGTTGAAAAGGCATCTTTTGGTAACCTCCATCCATGATTGGCCAAGAAAAAATAATCACTTCCTCACAAATAGGAGCCCCTGAATAGAAAAAGCCAAACCACTTGCTCTTGGGCATCCAAATTCTTCATACAAAATTTTAGGAACAATAAATTAGTTGTCATAACTTGTAACTTCCCAAATCCAACACCCAAGAAGGTATATTTGTAGATTTTTCCTTGAAAATCCCACAAAATGAGCCCAAATCACCATAAAACTACAACATAACAACTTGGCCAAATATTTGTCAAATATTTTAGACCTTATTAAAGACATTTATTCACCTACAATATTTAAAGATTTAACTAAATAAAAGTTTAAAATTAAATATTTTTTGTTGATGCCAAATTTCCAATCAATCATGGATGCTCCTGCTTCAGTATGGTAGGTGGTATTGATTATTGATATGGTTGATTAGGCCATTCCAATGAAGGATAAAATACCATATTTTCTCAAGGTTACACAATTAATTATGTATGAATTCATTCATTCTCTCCTCATCTTGACCCAAGATATCTTTGTTACTTGAAGATATATATTGGGAGATGAAGGAGCATGGGTAAGTTAGGATCATTGCCAAACACACAACATGAAACATCAACCAAGGATTTCAAGGAAATCAATATTTTACCAAAACACTTAGCAATTATGATTATATAATAATTGCAATAAGGTTGAGACTATTATGCAATAGGTAATTAGAAAATAGACAAAAAAATCAAACAAAGGATCCTAAGATAGTTTCGTCACAAAAATTTGAGCCAAAAATCGCATGACAAAGACACCTAGGGTGTCTCTACCTTGTATAGGGATCTGGAAAATTCAAAGTTTGTTTGTGTATGATATTGTTTAAGGCTTCTAGGTCTATGTGCAAATAGGTCTGAAAGTGAATATTTTTCTAGAATTTTCTCAATTTAAGATGATATAATTCAAAATGCAAGTGTGCAACAATTTTGAAAATGTTTGAAAAATAAATGATAATTTTGAATGCAATTTTCAGATCCAAAATGCAAAAATTGACTAACCTTAACATGCTAAATCTAAAAATGATTATTTTGATACAATTTTGAACCAAAATAATGTATTTTTTCACTTTTTTGAACTATATGAAAGATACCTAAATACATGCAATAAAAAAAAATCACATTTTAATAACCTAATTCAGATTTATAGATGCAATTAGAATGTATATTTAACGTAGAATGACTAAAATTAACCCTAGTGTAACCTATGATGCAATATTGTATGTTTTTTTTGAATTTTTATGCCTTTTATGATGAATATTTGAATGCCTAAATGAACAATACAAAAAATGCAATATAAAACCTAGATCTAGGGTCAATTGTTTCAGATTTTAGAAGATATATAATAATAACATGTTGGGTTCACCAAAATGAAATGTAGATAAAAGGGAAAATATCCTTCGTAGATTTGCACTCTTTAGGGTTTAGCACCTTTTCCCAATTTAATTAAATATGTGGGATGGAAATGGTATGATTTTGGGGGTTTGATGAACTTGGAAAAGATATGTGATTTACTTATAGCCTAAAAGGTGAGTCAACCAATCCTTGATGAAATCTAGGATGAATTTAGGGATGAAATGCAATGATATAATTAGACTAATCATGCAAATTTCTTTTCTAATACAAATATAGTGAGCACATAAAGTCACAGATAAATTCAAATAATAGAAATGGATAGAGCAGGGCATTGTGCACCTGTGGTATAATTTTAAGCCTATTTTTTGAGGACTAATTTTCCATAGGGAATCCATGTCCTTGTAGAGGGATTTCAAATCTATTTTCATAGTCCTCTAGTGCTAGATTAGAGATTTCTACTTATGCCTACAAATTTGTTGGATCACTATCAGATATTTCTATCGGCGAGTTTTTATGAGTAATCAAGATGTAGGGTTTTCATTGCAATAATGGATAATTGATCTTTAAGCTTCTTCTAATCTCCTTCAAGCATGAAACATGCACATTCAAAGAGAGAGGAAGTGTTGTGTCATTTAGGGGCTTATGTTAGTCAAACCTTGTGTTAGTTTTTCCAGTTCTACAATGGAAATGTTAGTGATGGAAAGATAACTGATAGGAAGGAATGATGAATCCATAAAGTGTTGCAACTCACCACCCTTCAATGGCTTCCTTGAAGAACTAAATTCATACACATGTCCACAAGGCTTAGATCATTCTTGCTTGAATTGATTTGATTGAATTGCTTGGGTACCTACAAAAGGGGTTAGTCTTCACAAAAAACGAGGACATGAAAATTCATAAACTCACATATGATTTGACATGATGCTTGGATCTTTAATTTCTATAATAAAGCTCTAAAATTCTACTCTTGACTTTCTTGATGATGCTCTTAATAATTATTGATCTTAATTTTTTCCAATAGTTGCTAGATTCTCATTTTTAGATCTAAAATGATGCAATAACTAGGTATTTATAGGCATTTATTCAGCTTCCGACACATTAGATCCCAATAGCTAACTTTGGACACTTGAATTGTACATAATAAATTTCCAACACTGAGATATTTGAATTTGCAGCCAAAATAAGGGGACACTTTCACCAAAATGGGACCCATTCACCATAGGGCATATATGTCTTAGCCCTACTTTATGGAAATTAAGGTGTCAAGGGAAAATTATTAGATGAATGCATTTTCTTTTTACTTGAAATTTGTCGATAATTGTTAAAAATAGGCCATGAAATGCATGATTTAGGAAATTAGAGGCTCAATTAGCTCTCATAAAGGGGGAGCAAAAAATAGTGTGAAATTGTCAATGGTGACAATTTATGATGCTACAACATTATTTTTTGTAACCAATCATTTTATGGTTATATTTTTTTGGTAAGGAGTGGTTGTAGGCCAAAAAATACCTATATTTTAGGCCAAACAAACACTATTTTAAGTATATTGTCTTATATTATGAGCCATGTATATTTTTCACATTCCTTCATTCTTATATATAGCACAATAATAAGTGGAGAGAATAGCATTGAAGGTAGAGAATAGTGTAGAAAATAAAGTAAATGTAATATCACAAAGGAATGTAATACCGTAATAAGAATTGAGGAGATAGTGATATTTTTGAAATACAACATAGTATATGCAATATCTCATGTTTTTAGAAGTTCATATTAGATTATTTAATCCACCTTGTAGATCAATATGAGGGATCATTCTCATGAAATAGAAATGTTTTTAATATAATTTTCTTTATATTTAGAGGTAGAAAATAGTGTAAAAAATAAATTAAATGTAATATCACAATGGAATGCAATATCATAATAGGAATTGAGGAGATAGTGATCTTTTTGAAATACAATAGAGTATATGCAATATCTCATGTTTTTAGAAGTTCATGGTAGATTATTTAATCCACCTTGTGGATGAATAGGAGGGCTCATTCTCATGAAATAGAAGTGATGTTCATATTATTCTATTTATATTTGAATGTTCTCTTTTATGTAGATTGTGATTGATAAACTAATTAATAGTTTACTTTTTAAATGTTTTTTTTTTTTCAAATTTATATTTTTTGTATCAAATTATTGTTAGTGTTTATAGATTCTTGCAGTTATTTAAAATAATTTTTTTTTCTTTTAATTTAGAATATATACATTTCATTATGTTCACCTCATTACTTGCAACCCTTTCACATATATACACAATTGTTTAAAAAAAATTTATACCCTAATATTGACACAAGGATAAAACTAAAATTATATTTCTTAAAAATCAAATGTCTCTTATTATCTACATCAATTTTGACCTATCACTTGGTGAAGAAGATACTAGGATAAGTGAGTCATTTTTTTTTTACTAGAGATCCTAAACTATTTAAAACCTACATCTTTATGGACACATGTAGACGACTAAATATTCTACCTCACATTAACCTTGGTCACCATAGGAAAGTGAAGAGAAATCTGTGTATAACCTTTACAAGGTTTGTAACTAAAAAAAGGAGTATCTAGAAACTAATTCTAGTATTTCTTTCAAGGTTTTATGTAGTGGATTTCTACCTTGTGAACCACTACAAGGAGAAAAAAATCTAATATGGTTATTGATTTGATAAGACTTAATTAAAGATATCAAGTTTCCATAATCCATAATGTTCAGTGCAATGATTTCTGATAAGACTTCATATTTTGACTATGGGATATTTATTTAGCTTTAACATCCTAAAAATAAATATAATTTATAGTATTTCTAGATAAAATATTATAAATAGTGCAAAATCCCACATTTGTAGAGCCTTAAGGCACATACCAAAATAACTCTAGCAAGGCTTTGCTCCTAAAATATGATCATAGGAAAACACCATAAGGAATTTTTGTTATTGTAGATCCTGGATCTAAATCCAATCCCATTAGAAATGGTCCATGCTTAATATATTCCCAATCATACTATATACTCTTGGCAATAATGTTTTCTTTAATTCACAATAATTTCATCAAGATAATGATGGTTTAAAATCCCAAGCCATACCATGTAGTGAAAATAGAGGGATAATTTAAATAAATACAATACCAAAGAAGAAATTTGTAAGATATGTTACCCTCCAAGGTATGGATGATCCATTTAGTATACAAATATAACATAAATTTGTAAGTATTAATAAGGCACAAGCCCTTGAAGTCCCATAAGAGGTAATAGAATTCCTACGAAACCCTATAAAATATTTTATAGTTCTCTCTAGAGGACTAGATAAAATCCTTGGTGAGACACTCCAAATTATAGGAAGGGGCCAATCAAGATGAGTAGTAGGCATGGGTATAAATGAAAACTTGAAATAAAATATAATCTCCCAAAAAGGGGGAGGGGTTTGATAATCTGATAATGAAGCTTATTTTTAGTAGTAAAAATAATGTCTTGCCACAATCTAATAGAGGAAGAATATAAATTAAATAGTATGGTAATAAAATTAAATATCTTCTCATAATTGATGCATTTCCAATCATAAGTTTCAAACCATATTGGTATGGGGAGAAAATACTAGTGATAACACTACGTTTTCTTTCATTAGATGCAAGAAATAAAATAAAGATAAAATATGTTAAGACACTACAAGGAATGATTAATATTATTTTGTTCATCAAGAAAAGTGAGGAAGGAATCACTAAAAAAATGGTCATTAACAAGCTAGGAGGAATAATTACTCTTGAATCTTTCTTGAGAGGTAGCATTGAAGTAGTCAAAATGTTTTGTAACCAAAATATAGAGCATTAGTTCCAAAGGGAAACCCTACCTAATGGAGTAAAAAATTTAAAATGGATTGGATTACTATGGGGTAGTGTAATGGCTTAAATTTTCACCTCATGCAATTTCCCATTAACTTACCCTCATTTTAGCCCTACAAGTCCAAAATACAAAAAACCATCACATTTTCTTTTCTCTCCCCACCTACCATGTGAACATCTACACACGATGTTGTCATCTTGAATAGATTCTTGCATTGGGAGATATTAAGGAAATTATGATTCACCAACCACAAGCCTAATGTACCTCTTCGAATATTGAACACTAGGAATGATTATTTACCTCCAATTTGGTCATTTAAACTTAGTTATTTTACTATATCAAGCTCTCTCTTGGTTTTATCAACTCTCATGATCATTCTCTCTCACTCTCTAGCTCATTCTTGCTTCATGCTTCAATCCCTTAATCTTTTTCTTCACTTCCACATTTTTCTTGCAGCTCTAGTACCATTATTATTACAAGTTATTGAATCTCTACTCTATGGGAATGCTGATCTTGTTCTTATCCTTTATCTATCAACCTTGAGAACTCGTAGAAAGGGAGGTGATATTGTCTCTATTTGATTATTTGCATTGTCTTTCTTCTAGAGTAGAATTTAGATTATCGTTTCTCTCTACTTCTTTGTGTCTATTCTATCTACTCTTTTATTTATTTTCTACATATTGTGGTCTATTAGTTTTCCATGGAGGTGGGAACACTAAAACTGTGACTTGACTGAGGTAAGCTCCAAAACACAACCCCAAAAAATTTCTTATTACTGTGTGTGTAGGTTATATTCATTTTCTTGGAGCTAGCTAGAGAACTAGACCTTGATTAAGTTGGCAGTATCCTTGTTTCTTCTTTTTCATTTCACTATTAAATAGATTATATTTCCTAGTTAAAGTATTCTTCTTGTACTTTGTATTTCTACATATTTTTGTCAAACTATAAAACCAAAACATTCAAGTTGTTAGTACACTATGTGTGTTTCTAGCTACTACTTGAACCTATATCTATAGGATTCCAACATGTCTCTAAGACTCTAGTTCAATGCAATGAAGTTCGACACCCACACTGTCATCCTCTGGTAGAGATTCATTTGGTCTACAATCTGAGACCTTTGTGGTCCGCTCACCTAGTTCTAGAAAACTCATATAATAAAACATAAGGAAAAAAAATTACTATTTTCCCTTCCTTTTCAGATTATTATGTAGTCTAAGGTAGTTTAGGGAAGTTCACTCCCTTAGGCTCTTCTATGACCTAAGAGTCTCAGGGGGAAAAAATCCCCTTTCTCTACATTTTGGTGAACTTGACATGAAAGTCCTTTTCATTTTTGTGTGTAGGAAGTATTTCTCTTGCATCTTGGGTGTGTTATAAATTCATGTGCCATAAATATTTATGAGCTTTACAACCCAATATATGACCTCTAAAAATTCTTTTAGAAGGATTCTTTGATATATAAGGATGGAATCTAGGAATATCACTTTTGGTTAAACTTGTCCTTCTTTTGAGGAAATAGTTTCAGGGATGTCACTAGATTTTCTAGTCCATTCAAGGAAGTTTTCCCTCACATCCCTACACCTTTCACTTCTCTATTCACCTTTTCCATGGAGGAAGATGATGCCCTTGAGGTACTCACATAGCAACTCCTTTCCCTAGATCAAAGGCTTGGGGAATTTGATAAGTATTTGGAAAAAGATAAAAGTCTTGCCTAAGGAGCTTCTATTGTTAAAATATTAAGAGCTATGTTAGACAAGGAACAAAGGCATATATAACTTCTCTAAGGTATTGTAGATACTCATGTCCTAACATACAATCCTAACTTGGGTGCTACCAAAGATCTTGGATCTGAGACCATTGAGAGACAACTAGAAGCTTTGATGCCTAGAGTGTCAGTATGTATGGCTAAGACTGATCCTTCTATTAACAATACCTCAAGACCAAAGTAGAACCCCACTTTTAAAGTGAATAAGTTACCCTTGGGTTTCCATTCTACCACTCCTAATGATTCTTCTTCTAATGGTAATGCTATAACCCATACTAGCCCTAGTGTTGGGGTCTCTGCTAGTATGGGGTTTGGTGGCTCTAGGGGCTTTGGTGGTGGTTCCACTGGTCCTATTTTATCTTTTGATCATGTCTTGAATGATTTGTTTCAAAATATGGGAAAAATGTAGAACCAATTGATGAACCTATCCACCTCTTCTTCTCAACTTATGTATCAACCCTTCTCTCATTGTAGTCATTTTTCGATTTCCATCTTGAACACTCCTATCCCTTAGGGGATGGAGATTCTAAATTTTAAAAAGTATAATGGTTGTGGAGACCCTTAGACATACATGTAAGAATTTAATGCCATGTGCACTTAATTATTCCCTCATGATGCTTTTATGGAAAATAAGTTTTCATGATCTCTCAAGGATGCTACCCTTGACTCATATTGTTCCTTGCCTAATAATTTTATCTTCTTATTTGATCAGTTAGTTAACTAGTTCTTTAGATAGTTCCAAGCTAACATTAGGCTAAAGATGAATTTCTCTAATCTTTTCTAATGCAAGCAAGGGACCATGAAAAAGTTATTAACATCATCGATCATTATCAAGCATTGTTTTATTAGATCTCTTATCATCTACCTGACTCTAATGTTCAAAAGGTCTTCATCGAGAAATTGTAAAAATTGTGGCAAGAGAAGTTTTCCTTAATGAAGTATCCTTACTTTGTACATCTATGTGTAGCATTGCATGAGTACCAATAGACATGCACTTAGTTTGGGGGTTCTTCCTCATGCTCTCATCTTGATAATTGGTTAGTAGTTTTAGTTTTTGGTGATACCAAAAGGAATAAGGCTATTGCAAATGTGGTCTCTACACCTAAAAATAAAGGTATAGGGTGCAGTAGGCATTTTACAAAACTATCTGAATATTATACTGTTGTTTTGAAAAAGTTGTTAAAAGATAAATTTTTAACATTTCTAGAAGTCTGACCTCTTTTCGAGCCATATCCCAAGTGGTACAACATGCAACAATTTTATCAATTCCATAGAGTGCACAAAAATCACTGAGTAATGTGTATGTATGGATCACAAGATTCAAGATCGCATCAATGATGGGACTATCTATCTTGATGGAAGGAAAAAAAACTCTAATAAATATGTAGCCAAGGCTAGTAGTGAGTTATAGATTTATACTGATACATTTCCTTCTCACTCTACTAATCCAATAACATAGTCTTCTACATCTTTTGATCTTGTCCCATCTAAGTATGTGAACATGGTATTGTTCATGTGTATACTTCCTGTTAGGAATGTGTGTTATTCCTAACATAAATTTTACTTTGCATGATTTTCCACTAAACATGGATCCTTCCTTGTTGTTTGTTCCCGCTTAGATTAATGACAACATCGTGACTAGTGTCATGGTCAATCCAATGAGCTAGGTTAATGTGATAATGGAGGAAACCTTTTTCATAAATAGTTTACATAAGGAGAAATATGAAGAGTCACAAGCCACTCTCTATACTCATGATGAACTTTCTATTGCCCTATGGGCACCATTTCTTTGTTAGTCTTGGTCAGACCTAAGGCTGTAGATGTGACATTTTTTGTGATTCCAAAATCTTACTTAATAAGAGTTAGGATAGGAATTACATGGCTAGCCTATATGAATGGTGTTGCCTTTATAGTTCATAAGTGTTTGAAATTCCCCTATGAGGGTGTTGTGCATGTGGTTCATGATACTGGCTATAAACCACTAGTGTCACATTGGGGATTCTCTTTGGATCACTTTTGGCCCACCCCAATTAGACCTCTTCCTCCAAGGGGGGAATTTTTATATCAATATTATATTAAATATAAAATTAGGGGCTCAGTGATTAAGGTTAGATTTTTTATGTCTTCCTATGTTGTTTCTATGAAGTCCTCTATGACAGTGTAGTAGCAAGTTGTTTCTTCTACCCCATCAAAGGGGAAGGAGAATATTTCTCATACTTTAGATCCTTCCCCTTTTGCATCTTCTACTCAACTACTTCTACTTCCTAACTTTTGGTGGCATCCTCGGTTCCCACTCCTATGCCTCATCTAGGGAGAGCGATGGTGCCCGAATGGCAAAAGGTGAAGCATTAGGATTTTTAGTTGCCTATTCTATGGCTCCCCTACACACTATCTATGTAAAGGGGAAGCGTTCTTGTGGGGTTGTTCCTATGTCTGAACCTCCATGGCCTCTGACTATTCTTCCACTTGTCCCCTAGGTAGTGATTGGGAAGAGGGCCATCGCCAAGGCTATTGTGGTTGTTTCTTATTTTGTTGTCGTTTATGCCTATGTGCTTCCTCCTCCTACTCTAGCTGAGGATACCACTCTTCCACTAGTAGAAGTTGTGAATGATTCTCCTATATTTGAGTGTCAACCTTCGACCTCTTCTCAGGTCATGTCCTCTATTGCTTGTAGCTGGCATAACCAACTTGCATGTGAGTGTAAGTGCTAATGAAAGGCTTGAGCCATAGAGCATGCTACCTCATAGAAGATTGAGGAGGAGCATGTTGCCTCTACTTTTGTTTCTTCTCTTTCTCCACTTTCTTCTATTGTTCTTGCTTTAGTTCCCATCGCTTTTATTTTTCTTCTGGATCCTTTGGTGAGTCTTGATGATGCTCATCCCAAAGGTGCAGGTCTTCATTGCTCCCTCCATGGAGCCTCCTCTTCTGATTTTCCTCATGAATATCCCTCCTTTCTCTATCCTATTGACATTCCTAATATAAAGGTGGTATCCTCTATAGCTTTGTCTTCTTCTTCTTCCACTTCTGCTTCTTATGTGGGGATGCCAAATCCTCTATTGAAGTGTAAGTTGGAGGATGAACTCGACATGAGTGATGGTCATAAGAAGGGTTTGCCTTCTTCAGAGGATATTTATATCTTGGCTTTCACTATCCTTGTGATTAGGCAACTCCCACTTCCTTGTAGTTTATCACTACCCCCTTTTTTGAGGCCAACAGTGACTCTTTGCTTCACAGGAACTCAATGAAAAAGACCTCGAGGGGCCTTTTTCCTTGGCTCTTGTTACAAGTGAGTCAAAGGGTATTTCAATTTCTATCCCTCCCTTGTAGGGTTATCCTCCCTCCCCATATAATGATCTATATTGGGAGCAAGATGACATTTTGGTCAATGAGGACTATGGTGGTCCCTCTTCTACATCTATAGATTATATTTGTTTGTGTATTTCTGTTCCCCCGTACTTGTCTTTTTGTGTTTGTGATCCTACCTATAGGATTCCTACTACCCTTGTAGGTACTCGAATAGAGGCACAAAAAATCTATCATGAAATTCTTATATTTGTGTCATTATTCTTCTATGTGTCATAATATTACTTTTTGATACTAGGGACGATGCAAATTAGTTGGAGAATTTAGACCTTCTTCCATGTTGACCCAATTTTTATTTTTAATTCGTCTTCATGTGCTCAATATCTTCATTTTCTAAGAACTTTGGGGATTCATGACAATGCATACATATACTATATTATATCTATCTATTTATATATATAAATAATTATGACCCTGAATTCTTAGATCCCCCTATCTATTGATTTTTTCATCTCTATCTCTCTGCTTCTTGATGTCATGGTTTCAATGTATTGTCCCTCACATGTGTGAAAACATACCATAGATACATCTCAATATGTGTCATGTGACACAACATCCCTAACTCTCCTTTCTCTCCTTACGATGGCATGGCTCCTCCATGCAACACACATCATCCTAAGGGGGGCATCAAACTTCTCTAATTTTCAACATGGCGAATTATTTCAAAAGGATTCCTTAGTGTCAAATTTCCTTACAATAAATTCCTTGACAAAAGAATCCCTTTTTAAAAATCTCATTTTCCAAAAGGATTTATTCTCTAAAAAAGGACTCCTTGACAAAATTTTATTTTGAAAAGGATCATGTAAGTGAAAGAATCTAAATTTTTTCCTTTTGAAAAAGGAGTATTATTTCTAAGGGAAGCATCTAAAAAATTTCCTTTGAAAAAGGAGCATTATTTCCAATGGATTCCTTGATGAAAGATCTTTCAAAAGGATTCCTTGATGATAGATAAACTTGTATAAAATTGCGTGTCTTTCAAATGGTGTGTTCTTTCAAAATGTCCCCTTGGTGTCTTGATGTCTTGAAGGGTTCCCTACTGAATGAACCCCTTTCTAAATATTTCTTTCTAAAAAAGGATTCCTCGATGTCTTAATGTCTCGAGGAGGATTCCTTTGTGTCTTTTATCTAATATTCAACATCATGTGTCTTAGTGTCTGATGCCTTATATCTTGGCATCTATCTTGGGGGTAACCTAACTAGACTTTTCTTTTCTACGACTATCCTACAACATAGTTTGTAGTAGCCACAAGCCTATCTATCTAATCAATATGTGTCTTGTGTCTAATCTAATCACACAACATGTATTATTATGTTGGATTGTTTCAAAATTACATCTCCTTGTGTCTTATAAAATTATGTCTATTATGATTAGAATTTTTGCCTAACATGTTTGTTTGTAGCCTAATATGTTTGTTGTGATATTGTAGCTATCTTTGTAGGATTGTAGCTATGTTTCATGTCAAGGTATTCCAGATCAAAGTTTTTCTTCCTCGATGCTATTGGTATATTCTCTTCAATCTCTTTCTACTTTATCTCACATATACATCGACACATATTCTTGCTAAAGTGGGGGAAAATTGTAATGGTGTAAATTTGTACCCCTTGCATTTTCATATTAATTTACCCTCATTTTATCCTTATAAGTTAGATAATAAAAAAATCCACCACATTTTTTTTTCTCTTCCCATGTGTCCCTATCATTTAGCGTCAGTGAAGGGAATCTCTATTTGGGATGTGCATGCACCACATAGACATCTACATGCCACATTGGCATCCTGAAGAAATTACTACATTAGTAGATGTTAGGGATGTTATAATTCTCTGCCAATCACAAGTATAACATCCCTCTTGAAATATTGACCATTGGGAATGACTAATTTCCTCCAATTTGGTCATTTGAACTCAATTCTTTCACTCTCAATATCTCTTGGTTCTACAAACTCTCTTGATCATTCCCTCTCTCTCCAACTAATCATCACTTTGTGCATCACTCCCTTGCTCTTTCTCTTAACTTACACATTGTTCTTTCAACTATAGAAACATTTTTATTGTAGGTTGTCGAAGCTCTACTTTGTGAGTGTGGTGATCTTGTTCCTCTCATTTCTTTATCAACCTTGAGCGCTCATAGAAAGGGAGGTAATATCGTGTCTATTTTCCTATTTGCATTGTCTTACTTGTAGAGTATAATTTATATTATCGTTGCTCTCTACTTATTTATGTCTATTCTATCTACTCCTTTGTTTCTTTTCTAGACATTTTGTGGTCTATTATCTATCCATGGAGGTAAGAACATCGAAATAGGGACTTGACTGAGGCAAGTTCCAAAACATATCCCCAACATTTTTCTTGTTATTGTGTGTGTAGGTGTTGGAAAAACAAGAATAAAAAACTAAGAGGAGGGGTGAATCAATTGTCACAAAATTTAACACTTATTTAACCTTATTAACCTTTAATCTCAAATTAGATAAATAATAGTGAAAGCATGAATCAACAACACATCAGAAGCACACATAACACCAAGATTTTTACATGGAAACCCTATTAGGGGAAAAAACCATAGTTAATCCACAAGGTATACCCTATTAAAATATAAAGAAAAATAAATAAGGAATGCACACTACCTAGAGCTCACTGCTCAAAGAAAACACATTGTCTTACATAATTTTTTTAGATTAAATCCATCTGAAGTGATTGAACTGAGAAATTAGCTTCTTCAAAAGCCTAATGACAGTTCCAGTTAGGCACATAAACACTTCTTCACACTTCGCTCAAACTTCTTCACACTCTACTCTACAATCAAATGATTTGATCTTTATTCGCACATTTCACATACACACTTCTTACATATATGCCACAGACACTTCACAATGAAAGAAAAATCACTCTTATATATCTGCTTCATTTAATTACATCAACAACTTTGTCAACCAAAAATAAAGGAATAAATGAATTACAAACTATCGGCCCAATTCATGAAAAAATCTCAATGTGTACCAACCAAAGTCAGTCACAACATAATGAAGACCTAAAAAAGAATCCTCAAATGTGCCAAGCATTCAAAAATTAATCCACAAGGATCTGCAACATGCTACAACCACCATATCAGCCAAGAACATGAAAACCCGAACACACAAAGGAAAAATCTCCAATCATGATCACACCGATCAATGCAGATGTGCAATAGAGATAGAGCATGATCTAAAAACATCAATGAACATCATAGGAACATACACAACAAATAGAATTAATAGAATCACATTCTCTTCTTCTAGAAACAATAGCTACAGTAACAAAATAACTATAGGAACACATAAACTCACAACTTGCTTCAATCTTGATGCGCACCTCTGAAAATTTTGGAGTATAAACTAGATAGTCTCAGTAAAAAGCCATTTAAAGCACTAATTATGAATAGAAACATACTGAATTTTATACCATACTGAACTTCACAACTTCATAGATAGCCTTCAACATATTTATTATAATTTTCTCAATATCCTTGACATATACAGCCTTCAAAACATCAATGGTAATAGTGTTGACATCAATGGCAACCACATATCAACAACACAACCACAACATCCAATAATCTCCCCCATTGGCATTGATGGCAACACATGATGTGAAAAATACCATCAAAACAACTAACTCTTCTTTCAACAATCTTCCCTTTACACATTACTCTTCTCCCCTTTTTGTACTTTTTCACATTATCCTCTTGCCCTTTCACATCAATGGCAAAGTTACACAAGCTCTAAACCACATATATGAATCATCTAACTGCTCCCCCTAAGTAGAAGCCACCACAACATCAATCCGGATTAAGATATGACTGTAAATGCATAGACTAATGCAAAGACTTGCATCTTAGTTTTGATTAGGAGGGGATATCACCCCTAACTTCCCTATGAGATACTTGGGAAATGGCTTAGTAAATATGTCTACAATTTGTTCCTTAGTAGGCACATACTCAATTTTGACTTCTTTATCACTCACTTTGTCTCTCAATAAGTGATATTTGATAGATATATGTTTTTTCTTTGAATGCAACACCAGATTCTTAGTAATGGTTATTGCACTTGAATTATCACAATATATAGCAATAGGCTCATCATACTCAATTTTGATATCTCTTAGCATCTATTTCATCCACATTACTTGAGTACAATTGTTTGCACCAGCAATATATTTTTCCTCAGTAGTAGATAAAGAAATGGAATTCTTCTTTTTACTTAACCAAGACACCAACTTCTTCCCCAAGAAGAAGGCACCACCACTAGTACCTCTCCTGTCATCTAAATATCCTACCCAATCTGCATCAATAAAGGTGCTCAAAGTAAGATCATCATCTTTAGGATACCAAAGACCAGAGTCAACTGTCCCTTTCAAGTATCTGAAAATTCTCTTTACAATAGCCACATGAGATTCCTTCGAATTAGCTTGATATCTAGCAACCATACATACAACACTCATGATGTCAAGTCTAGTCTAAGTCAAATAAATTAATCCACTGATCATTGACCTATATCTTGTTTGATTTTCTTTAGTAGAATCATCATTTTTTGTTAACTTGCATCCGGTTACCATGGGTGTACCAACTAGCTTTGATTCGTCCATGCCAAACTTTTTTAGTAACTCTCTTACATATTTAGACTGAGATATAAAGATTCCATTGTCTAACTGAGTGATTTGCAATCCTAAAAATAATTTCAGCTATCCAATCATTGACATCTCAAACTCACTTTTCATTTCATCAGCAAACTTCATACATAAGTCGTCATCACCTTCAAAAATGATGTCATCAACAAATAATTCAATAATCAACTCTTTATCTTGATCCATCTTAAAATATAGATTACTATCAATAGTACCTTTATTGAATCCAAGGTTCAAAAAGTATTTATCTAGTCTAGCATACCAGGCTCTAGGGGATTTCTTGAGTTCATATAGTGCTTTATTCAATCAACAAACCATATCTTCCTTATCAGTTAGTTGAAAACCATTCGATTTTTCAACATATACTTCTTCTTCTAGGTCACCATTTATAAATGTTTAATTTACATCCATTTGATAGAATTTGTAGTTCTTAAAAGAAGCATAAGCAAGAAACAATCTTACAACTTCAATTCTAGCAACAAGGGCAAAGGTTTCTTCAAAATCAATACCTTCCATCTATGAATACCCTTTACATACTTGTCTTGCTTTATTTCTAACCACTTCACTTTGTTCATTCAGCTTATTCTGAAAAACCCATTTGGTTCCAATCACATTTTTATCTTGAGGTCTGGGAACAAGAATCCATGTATCATTTTTCTCTATCTGCATCAGTTCTTCCTTCATTGCCTCCATCCAATATTTATCTTTACATACTTCATTGACATTTTTGGGCTCAGTCTTGGATTTCAAACAATACTCTTTTACAATTCTTCTTCTAGTCTGCACACCTTTGTTCTTATCTCCTATAATCTTATTTTAAGAATAATTTAGCTTTACATGCCTTATAACTTTAGGATTCTCTCGAGCTTCTGGTTCTTCTATTCTTTCTTCTACACTTCCACTAGCTTCTCCTTCTTGATTCTCTTGATTCAACAAAACAATTTGAAGTTGATTCTATGTCTAAGCATTCTTTCCATTATCAGTACTATCATGTTGGTCATTTGAATCATATCCATAATATCTGGATGATCTAGCATTTTCCTCATCAACTCTGACATTTGCACTTTCAACCATTTTCCTCAATCTTCTATTATAGCACCGGTAAGCCTTGCTCTTAGTAGAGTAACCAAAAAAGATTCCTTCATCACTCCTAGCATCAAACTTGCCAATATCTTCATCTCTCTTGATAAAACATCTACTGCCAAATATTTTTAAATATTTAATAGTAGACTTATGACCAAACCATAGTTCAAAAGGAGTCTTACCAGAATTACCATTGACATTTACTTAGTTAATAGTATATACAACAGTACTTACATCTTCTCTCCAATAGATATGAGGAACATTACCTTCCAACATCATAGTTCTAGCGACATCTAGAATTTTTTTGTTCTTTCTCTCAACAAATCCATTTTTTTGAGGGGTCCAGGGAGCATATAGTTGTATTTTGATTCCATGCTCTTCACAAAAAGAATTGAATTCCCCGGAAGTGAACTCACCACCTCTGTCTGACCTTAAACAGTTAATCTTTAAACCTATATCATTTTTGGCCATAGCTTTGAAACTTTTGAACTTTTTGAATGCTTCATGTTTTTCTCTCAAGAAATCAACCCATATCATCCTAGAGAAATAATCAATAAGAAACATAAAGTACCTTTCTCCTTGTAGAATTTTGATTCTGGAGGGACCACATAGATCAGTATGCATTACCTTCAGTACTCCATTAGAATGATTTTATTTTCTCTAGAAATAAATTCTAGTCTTCTTTCCCATCTAACATTCCTTGCATATGGTGTTAGTAGGATTCAATAGCTTAGGAAGATCTCTAATTGCTTGAGTGGAGCTTACTGTGACAATGTTATCAAAATTCACATGATACAACCTCCTATTCCATAACTAGCTTACATCAACTTGAGTAATTAACAAATTTCACTAGCAGCACTCAGGTGAAAAATATTACCTCTTGTCTTTGTACCTGAAGCAATTACATTTCCAGAACTTCCCAGTATCCTGCATTTACCATCTTTGAACTAAAGATTGTATCCCTTATTGACCATCTTTCCAACACACAACAGGTTAAGCTTCAATACTTCAACATAAAGGACATCATCAGTATTATATTTACCACCAAGAGAAATAGTGCCTCTACCATAAATCACACCAGCATTGTTATCTCCAAATCTTACAACACCACCGTCATATTTCTCCAATCTTATAAACTTTCTTTTGTCACCAGTCATATGATTTGAGCATCCATTGTCAATCACCCACTCATCCTTTTCTTCAATTATGGCTACAAGAGCTTTCTCAATATTCTTATCACTAGCAAATTCAATGGACACCTGACCATTTTCTTTGATAGCAATGAATACCCATCCATCTTCATTTCCATTTTCTTTATCAGATTCATCATTAGTAACACCTTCTTCAACATAATAACATTTCTTTTGAAATCTAGGCTTATCGGGTTTAAACCTAGGAACTCTTTCAGGACACCTTGATGCAAAATGACCTATCTTATTGTAAGAGAAACATTTAATAGACAACTTTCCTTTATACTTACCTTGTCCTATGGCTTCTCTTTTCACAATCAATTCTTCCAGCTCTTCTAACACTCTTTCTTCATCTTCAATCTATTTCATCTCATCTTCATACTTGAATGTCTTTCTGGAAATTTCTCTCGGATCATATCTTTGTTGGTTTCTTCCAGATATAGTAGCTTTAAATGAAAATTCTATCTTAGGATTAGAATCACCAAATTCACTCAATTCAAATGCAGCAAGCTTACCAATCAACATATCTCTTGTCACATTTGTTATAGTCCTGAGTTATTCAATATCATGAGCTTTCATTTTGTAAGAAGTAGGCAATGATCTGAGCACTTTAGCCACAATATATTCTTCATCCAAGATTCCATCGACACATCTAATACCCATCACTAGTTCATTTACTTTTTGCATGAAAGAAATAATATTTTCATCTTCACTCATTTTCAAGTTTTCCCACTTGCCTTTCAGAATTTGTAGCTTAGAAACTTTCACTTGTGCATCTCCTTCATACAATGTTTCTAGCTTCTTCCAGATCTCATATGCTATTTTCAAACCCATTACATTTTTCATCTCTGAATCAGTTAGAGTACTCAATAATGCTTCTATAGCCTTGATATTTGTTTCAACTTCTTTGATCTCATTAGGAGTAGAGAGACCATTATGAGGAATAACATTTTTCTTATTTGTAATCTTCCAAAAGGGATCACCAATGCACTTCAAATGACACTCCATTCTAGCCTTCCACAAAGAGTATTTTGTTCCATCAAATCTAGGACTATCCTTCTTCTATGATGCCATCTCAGATCACCTCAAGCTATTAAAATTATTTAGAGGAACTCGCTTTGATACCAATTGTTGGAAAAACAAGAATAAACAACTAAGAGGGGGGATTGAATCAGTTGTCACATAATTTAACACTTATTTAATCTTGTTAACCTTTAATATTAGATCTGATAGATAACAGTGAAAGCATGAATCAAAAACACATCAGAAGCACACATAACACCAATATTTTTGTGTGGAAACCCTGTTAGGGGAAAAACCACGGTGGAGGTTAATCCACAAGTTATACCCTATTAAAAGTATAAATAAAAATGAATAAGGAATGCACATGCATTCACACACACTACCTAGAGCTAAATACTCAAAGAAGACACATTTTATTACATAAAACTTTTTGATTAAATCCATCTAAAGTGATTGAACTGAGAAATTAGCTTCTTCAAAAGCTTGATGATAGTTCTAGTTAGGCACATAAACACTTATTCACACTTTGCTAAAACTTCTTCACACTTTTCACTGTAAACAAATGATCTGATCTGTATTCACACATTTCACATACACACTTCTTACATATACGCCACACACACTTCACAATGAAGAAACAATCACTCTTATATATCTGCTTCATAGAATTACATCAACAACTTTGTCGGCCAAAAATAAGAGAATAAATGAATTACAAATTGTTGGCCCAATTCATGAAAAAATCTCAATGCATACCAATTGAATTTGGTCACAATATAATGAAGACCTAAAACAACATCCTCGAATGTGCCAAGCATTCAAAAATTAATCCATGAGGATCTGCAACATGCTATAACCAACATGTCGGCCAAGAACATGAAAACCCAAACACATAAAGGAAAAATATCCAATCATGATCACAATGATCAACACAAACGTGCAAAAAAGAGCGTGATCTAGAAACATCAACAAATATCACAGGAACATACACAACAACTAGAATTACTAGAATTACATTCTCTTCGTCCAGAAAAAATAGCTACAATAACAAAATTATTGTAGTAGGAACACATAAACTCACAACTTACTTCAATGTTTATGTGCACCTCTGAAACTTCTGGAGTATAAACTAGATAGGCTCAAGAAAAAAACCTTTAAAGCACAAATTTTGAATAGAAACATACTAAGTTTTACACCATACTGAACTTCACAGCTTCACAAACAACTTTCAACATATTTATTATAATTTTCTCAATATCCTCGACATATGTAGCCTTCAAAAGATCAATGCTAAGAGTGTTGACATCAATGACAACCACATATCAACAACACAACCAAAAAATCCAATAGTAGGTACTATTCATTTTCTTAGAGCTAGCTGGAGAACTAGACCTTGAATAAGATGGTATTCTTCTTTTTTCTTCTTTATCATTTCACCATTAGAATAGTTTATATTTTCTAGTTAAAGTATTCTTCTTGTACTTTGTGTTTCTACATACTTTTGTCAAACTTCAAAACAAAAACATTTGGGTTGTTAGTAGAATTTGTGTGATTTTGGCTACTACTATACCCTCTATCTATACAAGACACCAACGCATCTCTAAGACTCCAACATGACACACTAAAGTCAGAAACCCACACTACTATCCTTTAGTAGAGATTTTTCTAGTTTTCTATTTGAGACCTTTTTGGTCTACTCACCTGATTCTAGAAAAATCCTTTCATAAAATATAAGGGAAACAAAGTCCTATTTTCCCTTCCTTTTTAGCTTATTAGATAGTCTAATGTAGTTTAGGGCAGTTCAATCCCTTAGGCTCTTCTATGACCTAAGAGTTTTGGGGGCAGAAAATCCCCCTTCTCTATAGGTAGATAAAGGTATCTATATAGAGAATTTGAACTAACTAAATGAAATTGGGACTAAAACCCAATGCTTAAAACTGGGACAAAAACCCAATTCTTGAAACATGTAAAAATGAAAGGTAATTCAATGTGGTCATGAGCTTTAGAAAAATAAAGCTTGATAATGAGAGTCTATTGCTGAGAATTTTGAGCATATTTTATACCTTCCTAAAAAATAATGATATTATCAAGGATGTGACAACCTTTGATAAAGCCACTTTTCTCTAGTTGAATGATAAGAAAAAGTGACTAATGAATGTGAAGAACAAAAACTTTGGCTATGATATTATAGGAGGTGTTTAAGAGAGTGATCAACCACCAATTTCCAATCTCTTCTAGATCACCAACCTTAGGTATGAATTTTATATTTCCTTTTTTTATGAGAGCTCCCAAGGAAATATTATTATAGTATTCATTATAGAGCTATAAGATGTTAGGGTCAATAATGTCCTAGAGAATTTTATTGAATTCATAGGGGAAGCTATCATAGTTTAAGGATTTGAAATGAGGAAAAAAGGGGCTTTCCCAAAATAGAAAGGTAAGTCCAAAGGATGGAAATATACCCTATCTTCCTACATTCATTAGGAAATGAGATTCTCACAAAGAATTTATTCACAACCCTCAGGTGAATCAACCCAATGTGGGAATCTTTAGATCTCCTTATGCTTGAAGGATGGGGGTCAAGGTCAAACAACACTTTGGGGAGAAAAAATATAAAATATAAAATCAGCTCCAAAATGAAATATACCACTTGGATCTTAAAGATTAAGTGTAAAAATGAGAGAAACAACAAAGCTTCTAGAAAATATAGGAAAGGATAACACTGTGCACCTGTCAAAAAGTGTTGTTTATGCACACCTGTTAGGGACTTCACCCATTGGTAAATGGGTCCAAGTCTCTTGTTCTGGAAAAAATGAATATGAGATCTGAGTCTGAAACTTGCACTTCTTTCTTGTAAATATAAACCTTCACTCCTGAATTTGAATATGTGACAAATCTACAAAATAAAAAAAATTGTTTGGTGGTGGATGGGGGTTTGCCTTAGTCAAACCCCTAGTTTGGTAATTTAAAATTGATGAAAATAACATATTTGAAACATGAAAGTGTGTGTAAGCCCTAATCTTAATTTTGTCTAATATTAAAAGAGCTTAAATGCAAAGAAACCCTACTCAAATATGTTAGAATAGGATCCCTAAATGAAATAATGAATAGTGACAAAGACCCACTTTGGGAGATATCAAATCACCCTAATAGATCAAAAATATAAATATAACTTCCTTTAGGAAAAAAGTAGAACAATAATAGAAGATGGAACCACTTAGGAAACAAGCCATTAGGCTTGGTTGAATGGATTGGTGCATCTCTCGAACATAGAATCCATCATGATCCTTCATAGGCATCTATCATCAATCTTTGACAATGCTTGATCTTGTTGACAAAATGAGCTTGAATACTTGCAAAAACAAATAGAATGCTACTCCAAGACTTCAACTTTGAATAATTGATTAATTTATCCTTGCTTATGAATTTAAATCCTTGTGATCTCATGTGTATCTCTTGCTTGTCTAGTGAAAAATTATTGAAAGACTTAGCTTTATAGGATTCCTTTCTAATTTCCCATTTATTAGATCCCAAAAGTTGACACTTAGAGTTTGAATTTAGGACCTTGAAATTCCACCAAAAACATGTTTAAATTTGAATTTGTGAACTTAAAAGGGACCCATTCGCCCATGGGTGAATGGGTCTTGACCTAAAAGATCAGAACCTAATTTATTTCAGGGCATTAAATCAATTAATAGCATTTATTCAATGTGGGTTATAGTGTGGGGAAATAAATAAAATAGGCCTTGGGATGCATAATAAAGAGTATTAGGGGCCCACTAATGAGGTTTAAAAATGCATAAATGAAATCTCACTAAAATAGGTTGAAACTAAGTGTGAAATTGTACTTTCACTTAGAAAGGAGTACAATTTTCTACACTACATTTAGCCCCCAATTTAGCAGCCATATGACACTATGTGCATATGCAAGCTAAATGAAGCTAAATAAAAATGATACTCATATGGATTTATTCGTAAGTAGGGATAATGAATCCCCCATTGTAGCTATCTACAAAACCACAATGTAGGAACCACATCTTGCAACACCAATTTGTTAGTCATTCAAAAATCCTCTTATCAAACTTCTACAAAGAATCAAATTTGAGGATAGATGTATGCCCCTGGATTTTTCTTGCCTTACGAAGCTGGAATCATGGTAGCCATGAAACCTCATCGAATTACTTGGTTTTGATGATGTTAATTATTATAATAGGGTATTTTATTTACAAAACCACATATTGATAGGAATTAGATTATATTGGAGACTAAATCACAAATCCAACGCAATAGACGACGTCAAAAACAGAGCTCACTAGCCTCCAATATGTTGATTTGAATAAAATGTACTAATAAAATATACTTTTCTTTAATAGAATTTAGTATATATGAATGAAAATGACACTTTTATCTATCATTTTGACATTTAGCTTTTTACAATTTACCTTGGTGTAGAGTGATTAAATATGCCTAGTAAATGAGCATACAAGCCTCTGAGACTTGATATTTTGCTTGACAAGATGGAACGGGGTGAGCTTTGACATACAGTAAGTGGATTCTACTATGTTTTATCTTCGTATTCATGTATTTATAATATTTTTTTCACATTTCAATAAGTTTTAAGGACCCTAACAAAAACATCACAAAGCATCCTCCTCTGTCGTAAAGTGTCCCTCTTAGTTACAAAGTGTCCAAAAATGGCTAAAGTGTCTAAGACCCCCACTATCCAAAAATGGCTCATATGTCCAAGTTGGTCGAAAAGTGTCCTAGAGAAACTTTAGTTAAAAAATTAATTATTTAATGTATATATTTAGGATTTTTTTTTTATTCTTTAGGTCCTTCCCCAAGCTCAACAACATCTAGGAGGAAGATAATTATGTTGCCTCTAAGAGAAAATTTCCCATCTATTAGAGGATGAGATTAGTATCTTACAATAGATAGAACTATTTTTGGTATACCTCATTCCACCCATGAGGTATCATGATGCTATGTTGATGGCCCTTGTAGAGAGGTGGGGCACATATACGTGCACCTTTCACATTCCTATAAGGGAGATGATTGTTACATTGGAGGACAGTCACCTTATCCTATGGTTACTTATTTGAGGAAATATTGTCCATTTGATAGATGAGAAAACACTTGAGGATATGTGAGATGATATTCAGTATTGTCTATTTCAGACCATCCAAGAGGCAAGCATTGGACCCTGCATCAAGATCAGATGGTTGTTATATAGATGGTCACCACTACTGAGGCACATTATGATAGTCATTACAACATTAGTACTAGTTCTTGATGCACAAGGTGCACACTGAGACAAAGGATTAGTTCACATCATCTTTTGAAATATGGAGGCACATCAAACCATTTATGATTGGGGTCACAATAGGCTAGCACATCTATACTATGGTCTTAGGCACTTTGTGTACCAGGAGCTAGATAACATAGTACATTGTATGCTCTTCCAGGTGTGGTTCTTAGACCATATCACATGTACGAGGCCTATAGGATATCCGACCATAGTGGCCATGGGCTATCCACAAGCCTATAACTATTCTTTGATATGCACTTAGCATGATGGATATTTACTACACTAGTGGGTCATATTAAACCACTTGGATGAGGAGGACATAGTATGGAGACCATATCTCATGGTACCCTAGAGGGAAGATGAGAGACGCCAGCTAGTTAGGATGTAGAGGGATCGATTTATACTGAGGCAACATGATTACATAGTGAGACCCTTCTATTATGATTGTGTCATGCGGCAGTTTGGATAGATTCATGTTCCACCAAGGCCACAACCTATGTATCCATGATCAACATGGAGTGTCTCTAGGCCTAAAGATATTCATCACCTCACCATTTATGACATTGACTATAGTGATTCAGAGGATGAGGAGCAAAACATGCCCCCATTCTTTTATGTTGATGATGTAGCTTCCATAGTGGCATATGATTAGTGGTGGATTGAAGCATGAATTGCTCATATCTTTCCTAGGAATCATCTTCCAGGTCATGCATGACCTCTCCTAGGTCACAAATATTATAGGGATGATAAGGAGATCGATGGGGATACAAATGATGAGGGCATAGTATGATACATATTCCTTGATGAGGAGGATGAGGATGTCCATCTGATGAGTGATGGTCCTGATGAGATAGATGGTGGAATATGATGACCTCCAAGCATCTCAAGTTTTGATAGATAGTGGGACAAAGAATGTCATATAGTTAGAGGTCTCCAGGCTAGAGAGGGAGATGCCTAGGCTATAGGAAAAGAGAGATCACATAGAGAGGGAGTGCGTTGAGCCACTAATATTGGAGGTGAGAGTAGTTGGAAAGGTGCATAACCTACATGTGGCCATGAGATCTATGAGTAATTCACGATCACATTCTACTATATCTCGATGGATTCCACACTAGGCCTCGAGGGGTCTATCAGTCATAGGCTATAGTAGCATTGTATTGTTGATTATATGTACATGGAATTTTAATATATAATATATGAGCATTTATGTTTTGGATTTATGAGTTAATGTTGAATTAAATGTTAATTTTATTTATTAAATATCCTTAGCAAGAATTTTTAATAAATGTCTCCATGATTTAATGTGTATGTGATCTAATTATTTTTTTTAGTTTACATTAGATACTACATTGTGATAGAGTATGCTATATTAAATTAAATGCACCTATGATCTAATTTTAGAATATTAAATGCATATAAGGATATAATCTAACATAAAAAATAATATGAATTTGAATAATATGCCAACCAAAGAAATAATTCAAACTTATTGAATAATTACTCCATAATCTAAGACACACAAAGATCTATTTGTCAAAGAAAGAAGCAATGCGAGATAAAATAGAACACTATCTACTTAATCTAACAACACTGCTTTAAAATACATAGTATTCAAAGAATATGTTAGGTATATTTCCATCACAAATGTGCACCATTGATAGGTTCTTTGAGAGGTGTACCATCAATTTCTATTAATGTGTATGCTCCAAACCCATAAATTTCATCGATTATGTAAGGTCCTAACCAATTAGGGCTAAAATTTCCTTTTTCATTTGGGGCAGCCTTGACATTATGTTGATTTTCATATAACACCAAGTCACCTTTATTAAATTCACAAGGGATGACATGATCATTATAACTACATTGCATTTGTTTAGAATAAGCTTGGAGATGCTCGAGAGTGTTGATACACTATTCATCAAGCATTTCAAGTTGATTCAATCATTTCTCTTTATAGGTATTATCATCAATAAGGCCCTTGAGAGAAATTCTCAATGAAGGAATTTCTAGTTCTAAGGGTATTATTGCCTCGACATCATAAACAAGGTTGTAGGGAGTGCTTCATGTAGATGTTTTGATACTTGTACGATTAGCCCACACTGCATAAGTTAGTTGAGTGTACCAATATTTGTTATGCTTACTTATCATTTTCCTTAGGATTTGCTCGATAGTTTTGTTAGTTGATTCTTCTTGACCATTTGATTGTGGATAATACGGTGTTGAAAAATGATGTTGAATATGAAAGGTTTCCAAAAATTTCTTCATATCATTGTTCTTAAATGGAGTTCCATTGTCTGAAACCAATACAAAAGGAAGACCAAAGCAAGAAATAATGTGTTCCAATATGAAATGACATATTGCATCAACTATTGTGGAATGAAAAGGGATAGCTTCTACCCACTTCATGAAATAACTTATTGCAATGATTATAAATGTATGTCTAGCGAAAGAAGGTGGTGATATTTTTCCAATATGACCCAAACCCCAAACCAAGAATGGCCAAATAGGAACTTGGTAACGAAGCTCGAAAGCAAGAGCTTGAATCAAATTTTTTGTTCTTAACATTTATGACATTTCTCAATGTGGTAAAAATAATCTTATTCCATATGTCACCAATAATATCCTATACGAATTAACTTTTGAACTAACAATATTCCTCCAAAATTCCCCACACAAGCACCCGCATGAGCTTCTTCAAGGGTTATAGGGATTTCTGATTGTTTAAGGCATCTAAGTAAAGGACCATCAAATGATCATCTATATAACACATCCACAAGGATTATGTATTTAGATGCGAGTTTTTGAAGACGATCTCTAGTGTTTTTAGTTGTAGGCTTAGTAAAGGTACCATCTTTTAAGTAGTTGAATATTGTTGTGTACCATTCAATAGAGTTTTCAATATCGGTTAATAACACTTCTTTAATTTTATTGTCTATTGATGGTTTTGTGATCATATGGACTATAAATGTGAAATCAACAAAAGGATCTTTAGGAGATACAAGGGAAGCAACACTTGCCATCGCATTTGTATGTCGATTATCATTTCATGGTATGTTGTCAATGGTATATGATTCAAAGTGTTCCAATAAAGTCATTGTAAGGTCTTTATACTTAGATAACTTATCACGGTTTTCTTGATATGAACCGCTTATCTACTTAGCGATTAATTGAGAATCACCAAATATTTTAATGTGTTGAACACCAAGAGCTGAAGTTTCATGTAATCCAACAATTAAATCTTCATAATCTGTGATGTTATTTGTGCATAGGAAATTTAATCAATAAGATAAGGGAATAGGATTTCCAAAAGGTAGAATTATTATAACCCATGCTCTAGATCCAGTTCTACACTTAGACCCATCAAAGTATAATTCCCATGTTTCATTTTCGATAGTCAACACATTTTCATCTGGGAATGTCCATATTAGGTAGTGCAAGTGGAGAAGGAGCATCAACTAAATGTTCGGTTAAAGCTTTTACTTTAATTGCTTTTTGAGAGATGAATTTAAGATCAAACTTAGTTAACAACATAACCCATTTAGCTAAGCATCTTGATAAATCAGTTTTAGAAAAAAGATGTTTTAAACGATCAAAATTTGTCATCACATGACTTTCTATGTTTAATAAGTAATGTATCAATTTACTAGTAGAAAATACAAGAGGCAAACATTGTTTCTCTATCAGTGTATATCGAGTTTCATAGTCAATCAATGTTCAAAAAATATAGTAAACATGATGTGCTTTACCACTATCATTTTTTTGAGCCAACAATATTGCTAAAGCATGGGCTGATGTTGTTGTATAAAGGATAAATGGTCTTTCTTGCATAGTGGGTTGTAAAATAGGAGTAGCGAGGTAGTCTTTCAAACTTTCAAAGGCCTATTTACAATCCTCATTCCACTTAAATTCAACTTCCTTCTTAAGAAGTTGTGTAAAGGGTAACGTCTGATCTGCCAAGGATGCCACAAAATGATGAATAGCTTGAATTCCTCCTTGTAAAGTACACAATTGAGAAATTTCTTTAGAAAGTGGTATGTTAATAATAGCATCAATTTTCTTTGTTTCCACCTCTATGCCTCTATAGGATACTATAAAACCTACAAAAATTCCACCATCCACACCAAAGACACATTTTTTTGGATTTAGTCTCATGTCATACTTAAGCATTCTTTCAAAAAAAATTGAAGGATGTTAACATTGTCTTGATGGGTGAAATATTTGGCTAGAATATCATCAACATAATCTTCCAAAATTTTATGCATGTAATCATGAAATATCAATGTTATAGCTCTTTGATGAGTTGCACTGATGTTCTTTAATCAGAAAGGAATAACTACCCAACAAAATGTTCCCCAATTTGTAGTAAATGTTGTCTTATATTGATCTTGAGGGTTGATAAAATTTGATTATATCCGAAAAAAATCCGTCCATGAATTACAACAAATAATGGCTCACAATAGAATCTACTATCATGCCAATATTAGGAAGGGGAAAGTCATCTGTTAAAGATTATTTATTAAGATCATGAAAATTTGTACACATCCTAATATGATTATTGGGTTTTGCAACTCTAATAATGTTTGAGATCCATGGAGAATAGTAAATTGGATGAATAAATCTAGCTTTTGGGAGTTTTTCATTATCAACTTTAACTATTAAAGCTATCTTAGGATTCATCTTGTGTATATTTTGTCTTATTGGTTTAACATCTAGTTCAAGGACTATGTTGTGTGTGACTATCTTAGCATTAATACCTGGCATTCCAAATACATCCAAGCAAAGAGTTCATGAAATTCATGTAATAATGTTGCATGATCTTCCTATTCATCTTCATCAAGACACTTTCCTATTTGAATCACTCTTTCTTCATTAGATGTTTCCATTGATATGTTGATTATATTTGCTATAGGTAGTGCATTTTTTCTTGAAACTTCAGAGATATTTTCCTCTCCATCTTTTTCAACATTACTAATTTCCTTCTCATCATTTTCTTGTTTAGTACTAACCATAGCACAAGTGAATTCTTTCTTTTTTTTAAGGGGGAGTTGATGAATTATCATAAAATCCTAACATTTCTTTCAAGGCTTCATCATCTTCAAAGTATTTCAATGATTCATCATATGTATCAATTAATTTGGGATGCTTTAGAGTGAGAGTTATCTTAGAAGAACTACACATGATAGTATTGATGTTGAGTGAAGGTCTTTTTGTTTCTTTTGTTATCTTAAAAGGATAATATTTAAGACTAGTCTTTGTTTCTTCGGTGTTAGGCTCTATAGGAACACTTATGCCTAGTTCTTTCACTCCACATAATTTCCACTATAACCAATTTGTTTCAAGAGCTCATAACCTTTTTCATAAATCAATTCCATTTCTTTCGAATTTGGTGGTTGTTCATAGTCAACTTCATCATAGTTTTTTATATAACTTATGTCTTCTTCTAGAGTGGATGAAATAGATGCTAGTGAGGGTTCTTTTAAGTTTTGTGTTGACATTAGTGTTGGTTATTTTCCCTTTTCATATTTTTTTGTTGTGATCTTATACTCTCCCATAAATGTACATGTAAAATCTAAAGAACCCCAATTATCATCAAATAGACTTGTTATTTCCTTAGTTTTTTTCTTTATTTTCTTCCTCTTGCACAATCTCCACTTTTGAAGTTGGTATCAATTTTTTTAAAGGGATTTATTTATCTTTCTCAGTGTGTAAACAAATTTCTAGTTCAGGACTAGCTTTGACTACGTACACTTGGTTTTTATAAACATACTTCATTATATGATGAAGAGTCGAAGGCACTACATGCATCTCATGAATCGAAGGTCTTACTAAAATAAGATTATATGAAAGATTTGGAGGCATAACATGGAAAATAGTTTGGAATGTAACTTTTAAAACTATAATAGGTAATATGATCACACCAAGTAGTTTTTTTCGTATGTTATCAAACCCACGAATGGACAAAGAATCAAGTTCAATCTTGCTCTTATCTATTCAAAGCTTATCCAAGAGGTTTATACTACAAAGGTTAAGGGATAAGCCATTGCCAACAAAGGTTCTATTTATTCCACTCCTATTAATGAGCTATACTACCATGAAAGCTTCATTTTGTTTTTGCACTTCCAAGGAAGGTAACTCTCTTTGGTGAAAAACAATGACTATATTAACCGAATTCATTTCTTGAAGTAGGGATATCAATTACATTCTTTTAGGAGGAACCACAACTTCTTGCAAAGCTGTTTGAAGAATACTATGGTAATTAGGTGAGCCTTGAATAAGATCCCATAAGGATATCTTAGTAGGAGTATTCTTAAGTTGTTCAACAAGATCATACTCCTTTCCACTATGCAAAGGAAAATGAGGAGAACTAGGCAAGATAGGTTGAGATAATGGTAATGAGATGGGAATAGTTTGTTGTTTCCTATTGTTCCTTGTATTATATGTGTAAGAAAGGGTATTGTAAGCTGATTGTTGTAAAACATTGTTACTATCAAGTTGCCTTGTAAAGTTCAATATATCTCCTGGTTTTAATAGTTTCTTTTTATGTGGTTCTAAGGTAAGAACGTGTTTGTTTTGAACTTGAGGTTGATGTGAGGGTGGGTAAAGGATAAGTTTGGGTGTGATTATAGTAACATCTCTTTGTTTTGGTTTATTATGACAAGCATTAGTGGATGAGCCTTGTGAGATGAAATCCTTAAGGGATCCATCTAACATGTCAAATTCATCACTACTAAAGGGCTTGAGGGATATGTTAACATGGAAAAAGAGATCTGAAATGATCAAATGACTATGCTTTCTCCAAGGGTTTCATTAATTTGTGCTTGTTTTATTTTTTTTGTTTGCTATTTTTGGTTTTTATTTTGTTTTCTAATGATTGCAAAATGTAAACTAATCTATCTAAACTATGAAATGATACTAAAAATAGAGGAAAAATATAAACATATATTGCTATCCTCAAATGAAATATGAAATATTTTTTTGCCACACTACTACAAGATCTAACTAAAGAAGCAATAACTTGAATTCAAAAATAGAATGCTTTAGGAAACCAGTTCTCAAATCTGAAAATAGCAACACAAATGCAAAATAGAGGCCAAAAATAACCCAAAAACTTATCTAAAAGGTATGTACATGGACTCATTCACCCATGGGTGAATGGTTCCTTGCTCAAGGTTTTTAAAATTGAATTTTCCAAGATCTAAGTATATTTTATGTATTTTCTATTTCTGATTACAAACATGGGTTTCTATAACAAGTTTTCCAAAATAAGGGTGTCTAAATGAAATCTCAAGTAAGGCCAAATGATGAACTGAATGACTATTTTTATAATGCAATTTGATTTTAAATTTGAACTTAGATGATTCAATGATGATCTTGATGCAAGTACAATGCAAAATGAATGCAAACTTAATGCAATTTTTTAGATTTTCTATGAATTTAAAGGATGCAAACATGAAAAATTAAGCCTAAATGCAACGTTCACTGATGCAAGATTGACTAACCCTAAATATAATGCAAATAATGCAAAGCTAATGCAAAATAGTGAAAATTTTACATCTAGGGTTGAAATGGACTCCAATTTTCAGAATTTTGTTGTACAAGGCCAAGTTCACCAAAATGAAATGAGAAAAAAGAGGAGCTTTCCCAAAATGTAAAGGTAAGTCCAAAGGGTGTAAATAGACCCTATCTTCCTACATTCATTAGGAAATGAGATCCTCACAAAGAATTGATTAACAAACCTTAGGTGAATCAACCCAATGTGATAATCTTCAAATTTCCTTATGCTTGAAGGACGAGGATCAAGGTCAAACAACACTTTAGGGAGAAAAACAAAAAAACAAAAAATAAACTCCAAAATGCAATCTACCACTTGGATCTTGAAGATTAAGCATAAATCTAAGAGAAACAACAAATATTATAAAAAATTTAGGAAAGGATAACACTATGCACCTGCCATAAAATGTTGTTTCTGCAAGCCTGTCAAGAACTCTTTCACCCATGGGTGAATGGGTCTAGGTCTCCCATTTTGGAAAAAATATGAATCTGATATCTAAGTCTGAAACATGCACCTATTTCTTATAACTCCAAACCTTCACTCTCAGATCTAAATCTGTGACAAATCTACAAAACAAAATTGTTGTTTGGTGGTGGATGGAAGTTTGCCTTGGTCAAACCCCTAGTTTGGTAATTAAACCTTGATGAAAAGAAAAAATCTAAAACATGAAAGTGTGTGTAAGCCCTAGTATTAAGTGTGTCTAATATTACAAGATCTTGAACACAAAGAAACCCTACTCAAATGTGCTAGAATATGATCCCTTAATGAAATAGTGAATAGTGACAAAGACCTACTTTGGGAGATATCAATTCACCCTAATAGATCAAAAATTTGAATATACCTTCCTTTAGGAAGAAAGTAGAATGATAATGGAATATGGAACCACTTAGGAAACAATTCATTAGGCTTGGTTGAATGTCTTGGTGCATATTCTAAAGCCTAGAATCCATCATGATCCTCCATAGGCATCTATCATCAATCTTTGAAAATGCTTGATCTTGTTGACAAAATGAGCTCGAAGACTTGCAAAATAGATAAAATACTACTCCAAGACTTCAACTTTGAATACTTGATTGATTTCTCCCTACTCTTGAATGTAAATCCTTGTGATCTCATGTGAATCTCTTGCTTGTCTAGTGAAAAATGATTGAAATACTTAGCTTTATAGGATTCCTTTCTAATTTACCATTTATTAGATCTCGAAAGCTGACACTTAGAATTTCTATTTAGGACCTTGAAATTTTGCCAAAAAACATGTTTAAATTTGAATTTGTGAACTTAAAGGGGACCATTCGCCCATGGGTGAATGAGTCTTGACTCTAAAGTCTCAAGACCTAATTTATTATGGGGCATTAAATTAATTAATAACACTTATTCAATGTGATTTATAGTGTGTGGAAATAAATAAAATAGGCCTTGGGATGCATAATAAAGGGTATTAGGGGCCCATTAATGAGGTTTAAAAATTCATAAATGAAAAGTCACTAAAATAGGTCCAAACTAAGTTCAAAATTGTACTTTCACTTAGAAAGGAGTATAATCTTCTATACTACAATATTTATCATTGGACATGGAGAAAAGTTCATCTCAAGCACCCACAATGTTTACACATTGATAAATATCTTGTTCTAGAATCTAAATTTGAGGAGGGAGCTTTAGCCTAAAAAACTTTCTAGTAATGGTGAGAAAAATCTTGAAGAATTATATGAAGTTTAGAGAGAAATAATTTCCCTCTTTTGATGTGCTTGATCTTTTGGAAATATTGGAAAGCTCAAAGGGAAGGGAATAATTCCTTAATATTTATATACTCAATTTTGAGCTAAATAAGGAAAGCAATCAACTAATAACCCTGAACTATATGTATATCAACAAATTTAATTCTATTGGTAGTGTTAAGTAGTACATAACTACAAGGAGAGAAACGTAAAGCTTCTAGCTTGACAAAGGAATGGTAGATTTTATATGTGGCTGTCTCATATGAGTGGTAGTGATAAAGGTCTAGCTAGCACTCATATATATGGAGGAATCAAGTAATGCATTTTATTACATCATTCCACCATTAAATCCAAACCAACTCTAGGTGTTGCACATGGCTTGAGGTCTCATATGTGCAAGATATGTGTCACCATGGGGGTATGATTCAATATTGACATGTTTAAGAAGACATATGACTTAGGCACCTTGTAACCTATCATTTTCCATTCAATAGAGATCTAGATTAGAAAGTGATAAAAAATAACGAGTTTTGGTAAAGGCTCAACTAGAATATTCTTATAGCTAGCAAAAGAAAAAATGGGCTATCATGACATTTAATTATTCTTTTTATATTATCCCATAAACTATTCCACATAAACCATGGAAAATTAGGGCAATGGAAAATAGCACTAGGGTTGAAAACATAATTTAAATTAGATGTGTAATATTAAGCCTCCCTTGTTTCCAATCATGTTGCACAAGAAAATATTCATACTTATTAGATGAAAACTCAACCATATTGAAATAAACACACATGCTCAAAGTAGTGGGAAATGACTTCATAATACATCACTAGAAAAGAGATCATTTGATATATTATTGAAATCATATGTATGTACAACCCCAAGAGAATGGTTGTTAATATTAAATAAAACGCAAAAGGCATGATTAGTGGGGTCACATCTGTGGGCTAAAATATATGGATGCCTTCATGGTTACTATGAAAAAGTGACCTTTTGGCCAGATTACATAGAAAAAATTAGGAAGCATTTAACCACCAATTTTGAACTCATGCAGACAGAATAATAAGATTTAGAAATCATTGAAAAATATTGTATTATGTATTTTCTTCTATAATTAGTGATACCCCTTACATTACATGAAATGTAATTCATGGAGAATAGGATCAAGGGTCATTTTATCATTAGGAAGCTCATGAATAGCTCCATTACAATTATATGTGACATCCTCTTCAATGAGTTCCCCAAAGATTGGAGAAAATTTTCAAAACAAACAAAGTGAGTAATTCCTCTTCTTCTCTAGCATAAATTTACCTTCTATAATCTCATACATTGAGTTGTGAGAATGGAAAGAGGGAAAATGAGATTGAAGTCAATTATCAAGATAAGAAGAGACTATATTATTTAGGACATGGTGTGTCAATTGAACCATTGTCTTGTATCCTCAAGTGGGATGATTCCCATAAAGGATGAGAATCTTCTATTGCAATAGCCTTAGAAGGCTTTAAAATATATGGACAAATAATTTAAGGTTGGGAGCCAACATATTTTGAACCAACAACATGATATGTTTTTTGTTACCAAAGATGGTCCAACCATTCCCATTCTTTTGGGGTGTTGGAAGCATTGAGCTCTACTAATGAGGAGATTTCATTCACTTTATGACTAGATGATAGTCACATATTTTATGGTCTAAGGATTCACATCTATAAAAATTGTTTGGCAAGTTGAGTTACAAGAATTTCTAGAAGTGAGTCTTTGGGTACCCACTTACACTTTTGTAGTGTAGAAAAATGTATCCCTTTACATTTTCACACTTATTTGGGCCCTCCTTGTTAAAATGTGGCTTCTTTATGCCTTATTTGGTCCTATTTTGCATCCACCAACCTTATTTAATGTTTATTTCTCAGGATAATCTTGACATTTAATAAATAAAAAATCATAATCTAATGTTTGAGGTTATGTGTTCCATATCTAGGGATCTAGGACTCATACGCCACCTTGAGCATATGGGTCCCACCTAGGTTTCGGGACTTGATTTTAAATGTTGCATTGAACCTAACACTTCTTGGAGTTTTTGTCCCAGGTTTTAGCCACTAGGATTCATACGCCCAACTTGGCATATGAGTTCCACTTTAACTTGGACCTATTTTAAATCAAATTCTTGGCAGGATTTTATTATCCTAGATCTGATGTCAGCTTGTAGTGTTGTAATTTTAGGAAATTTGGCATAAACAAGTATATAAATACAAGGTTATTTCACATAATTTCTCCTAGCAAGTTTACAAGCATCCTAGAGAATTCTAGTGATCTTATGAGCATTCAAGTGAGCATTTTACAAGAGCATTCAAGAGAAAATCATCAAGCATTTGGAGCAACATTCAAGATTCAAGCATCATGTCAAAGTCTTCATGCATCATGTGTGTTTTTGAGCTAACATTTATGATGTAGGTTTTCATGATTCAAGCAAGCATTCAAGACAAATATTTAAGCATTCTATCAAGAGTCAAGATCCACATTCATACTAGCCATTTCACACAAGTTTGTAGCCTTTATTTCAAAGGTTTGGTGAGTTGTAACATTGCATATTGTTCATTCATCATTCCTTCATGCTATTTTATTTTATTTCAAGGTTTAATTGCCAAAATGAGTTTTGACCAAGGAAAATCCTATTCCCTAACAAAACAAAATTTTCCCCTCTTTGATATGTGATTTGCAGATTTAGGTTGAAGATCCATTGAAGAGAAAGATTGGAGAAAGTTGCAAAAGTTGTCAAAGTTGTCAAGAAGTTGTCACCTTCACGAAAACTCACCTATAGACAATAATTTATACTTTCGGACTTGAAGATCAGACAAGATGAAAGCTACAGAAGATCACTAGAGGCTACATAAATATCAATGAAACACTAGTAATGGGACTAAATCGCCCCTATGGCCATATGAGTCCCAATACACCCCTTTTTGGTACCTCTCTATAGGTCCTGAACGGTCACTAGAAGATTATTGATTCTGCCCAGATTCTTGTAGTAGGACTAAATTGCCTAGCTTAGCATATGAGTCCTAGTGCACTTCAAAAAGTAGAATGCCAGAGTTGCACATCTTGCTTAGAATCCATCAGTTTACTAGGTTCCTTTCTATCTGATTTTTGTTTGTAACTAATCTGATTTCATGTCTTTAACTTTCTAGGGTTTAGTGCATGAGTGTTTGCATTTCTCCTTTGAAGCTTCATCTAATGGCGAACCCCCATCCAATCACATAAGGAAACCCCTAGTCCTTCCCTCAATTGAGTCACTTGGTTGAGGGATCTTGGTTTCCTAAAGAACTAAAGTGTGAAATAGGTTCCTTTAGTTCCATCTCCCAAAAGGTGGAACCCTATGTCCTTTGGTTCAACTTCTATGGACTCTTTTACATCTTTAAAAAAGTCAACATAGATACAAGCCCTATTCTAGGGATAGGTAGAGAAAACAACACTTTTACTCGATATGAACAAATTTCTTAAAGATGTATAAATGTTTTCCAAGAAATGCCATAAAGGAAAGGGAAAACTAGGGAATTTGAGCTATATAGGAAAATGAAGAAACTAATCCTCAAAGACAACAAAATATTGAGTCTAAGGGGAGAAGACAAGTAAGTAAGAACAAATGTACCAGTAGCCATGCCAAAAAGTGGCCTTAGTAAACTTGACTTCAGCAAAATAAAAAAGGAAAATTCCCTTTGTCGGATTATTGATGGTCACATTGTAAACCCCATATGGAATTGAAGTAGAGTTGACCCAACTACATGATATGCTTCAAAGGGTATTTGACCCACAAAATATCTAATGAGGGTATAATTTTCAAGCCACTTACTATTTTTTAAAATCATGAGTAGGTAAAACAATATTTGGGAAAATTGTATGACCTCATGTACTGTGTTTGATATAAATTTTTGGGCTTGTTTGGGAGTTCTAAGCTTGAAGTAGTCCTAGCATCAAATGTGGGGCTATTTGGGCTAATTGCCATAAAAAAAGGACAAACAAATTGTCCCAAGACAAAGAAACTAGAAAAATTTGCACAAATATGAACTTCTCCTACTTCAAAATATAATATAACACGAGGGTGGCAAGAGCAATGGAAAGACACCAGCATAAGACATGTCGACCAAACCTTTAACCAAAACCCTAATAGACCTCCCTAGAAACTTATCTACTCTAAATTTCTTAAATATACAATTTTCATCATTCCAAAAAATAAAAATAAAAAAAATTATTCTATGGTACAACTCAATAATTTAAGACCCTAGGAAAATGCTATTAAGGTCGGTGTGGAGCCTATTTCCAAACGTTTGGTTAATAACGATATATATTATTTGATTTTGATGTTAATGACTGCAACTAAGGCAGTTTTGCAAGAGAAAATACTTCATTTCCATTTTATGCGAGCATGGACAGAGTAGGAATAGTCCACTTCTTTTACACTCTCTTTGAAGAGGTCAAATAGTCCAGAGGGCATCCATAGTTAGAAATAACCGTTGTATATTTTATCTTCAATAAAGACAAAACTGCAAAATTTTGCTTTAGCAAAAATTAAAAAAACTACTTTTACAAGCAATAACTGTACAAGAAGTAGTCCTAATACTAATCAATAACATATTCTTTTATAGCAGTCCATGGAAAGAAGACTTTGTTGTCAATTATTCCTTTCGTCAAATACAATAGAATCCAGAATTATTGCAATTCTTCTTAATCCTTGTAAAGGGAAGAAAATATGAAGTCTTTTAACACAGATTTGATCGTTGTGGAATCTTTCAAAAGGTGTTAACATATTTCAAATAACAATCGATTGTGAACAGAAATATTTTTGGACCACAGATTTTGAAGTTAATTTAAAACAATTGTTGTTTTGGCAATTGGTTATTTTGGGTCTCTGTTCTATTTCTATTTTAATAGTGTATTATATTAGATAGTTTAATAGTTAAATAACTGATAATATTTTTTATGTTTGGTTATAATGTAATAGTGATAAATAATTATTTTAATCTTATTGAAAAATTTTTATTTTGAATGTTAAATTCTTAGATGTTTAAAATTGTTCTCAATTATTGTAGAAGGGTTTAAACAATTAGTATGTTAATTCAATCTACTAGTTATTTAACTATGCGACCTCCACATTTAAACATCCAGTGTATAAACACCAGTACACTAATTATTTAGGTTGGGTGAAATTATTGCTGAAATTGAATGATTTACAATTGACCCATTAAAAATCAAACATATGTTAAATGTATAGATCGGATATCATGAAAGACAAGAATGAGATTATACTCTCATCTTGAAAAAGGTTAAATAGCTGATGAGTTGTTTGTTAATTTAGCCATCAAACGGCTGGTATGTTGTGATCATAAGTGTGAGACCCCCACATTTGAACAGCAGGTGTATCAAGGCCAATGTATTAACCATTTACCATGAAATTGAATGATTAATATATTAAAAATCAAACATATGTATAGACCTAATATCATAATAGATAAGAATGAGATTATACTCTCGTTTTGAAAAAAATTAAACAGTTGATGAGTTGTTTGTTAATTTAATAGCCAAACCTTCATTATCCACCATTAAATTAACAAACAACTCACCAACTATTTACTTTTAAGAAGTCAATTTTTGGTTTTGCAAAAACTTAAACAGCTCATGAATTATTTGTTAATTTAATAGTCAAACTTTCTTTATCCACCACTAAATTAACAAACAACTCACCAACTATTTACTTCTAAAAAGTCAATTTTACTAAAATAAATACCTACAATCTTTTAATTTAAATTGAAAAAAATACTATAGCATTACTCAAAATATCAATCCTACCAATAATTTTTTTTACTAATTTGACAATTTTTAATTTGTAAGTTGTTGATATTGATGGGCCAAATTGTTAGTGTTTTCTCACAAATTCAAAACCACATGATTTATAGTTCCATGCATTTCATGTAGGAAATGTATAAATGGATAGTGGAGTATGCCAAGTTGCAGGTGCACAGCACAAATATATAAATGGATTTAGTTTGAAATTGCATCATTGTGTCCACCTCTATGACCTGCCACTAACGATGTGCTACGTGTATAATAACACCATGATTAATGGTATTGAAAACAATTCGGATGAACTTTTTTGGGTCATCTCAGTTGGTAATGACTAGTGCACTCAAATAAGTTCAGATCAACTACGAAACCAATGAAAAGAGCAAAGAAAATATAAAAAAGGTGTGAAAATCTTGTCACTAAAAAGTTGGCAGTGAATCACCATCTGATTGTCTATAACTTTTGGCATATCTTTTTCATTGTTTAATTTTGTTCAGTTGTCATGTCCCCCTTATTATTGAGGCCAGATTGAGGATGCTTGAATGAATAATTGAGTCGATAGTAAGCTTGAATGCTTAGAGAAGCAATAATATCTTCTGTTACTTCTTTGTGGGTATTGTTCATTTCATTAGAAAATGACAATTATTACATATTCAAAAATGAAAGTATATTCTAAGTTCATATGTGTTCTTTTTATAAGTATGTATCAGAATGACTAACTTAAATGTACAAGGTAATTTTTTTCATAATTTCTTCAATTATTATGTCTATTACATCTTACGAATTTTATATAATTTTATTTTTAAGGTTCATGATAGTATTAATGAATTACATATAGGTACATAAGTACGAGAAAAATATGATGTTATATTATCATGATTACCAGCATTAAAGATCACTACTAGATATTTCAAAATGGTGAAAATATGACATGATGTTTCATTATCATAATTACTATCATAGGTCACTAGTATATATTTCAACATGGTTCAATTTTTCAACCCATTTTCTTTCTTTATGCACTTATGGACACCTCTTTTTAACCTTAAGAGAACATTCTTGTCTTGAATGAAAATATGGGTACATCTACATAGAGCATTCCATGCTAATGTTGGTGGAACAAATTCATTGCGCATCTTCAAGTTAATTTATGGAAAAAAAATTATTTTTCTTACAAATATATGCTCAAAAGCGGTTTAATATAATGGTGGATACAAGCTAAGTTTTAATTGTAAAAATGGATATCTTAAAAGATGAATAGCTCTAGGAGTAATCTTTGGATTTATAGAGCATATCATTTAGATGTGAGTTATATCATAAATAGACATCTAAGTAGCTTGATAATGTCAACAACTTGATTTATTATGTCAATAAAAAATTATTAATATTAAATTATTAGATCTATTGATATATTCTAAATTCGAGATATTAACTTTTATTCAAACGTAAAGATAATGCAAGATTAATCATATAAAAACTTAGGTGACAAACTATAGTTTATTATGATCATCAAATCAAATATAAACCATAAGTAATACATTATAGTATATCATCACTAAAACATATTTATCCTCCATAAGATTGTATGGCATTTAAATGATTGTCAAAGTTCTCTAATGATTTAGATATTGAACTACATGTGGGAGATTTTTTTTAGATTTATTGTTTCCTATTATTACACCTATGAGCTCTTGTATATGTTATATAATCTTATTGTAAAGACTCATGCTTGTATTATTGAGTTAAATATGAAAACAATGACTAGAAGAAAAATATGATGTCATATAATCATAATTGCCAACATCATAGGTCACATGAAGATATTTCAAATCGATAAAATTATTGCATGATGTTATATTATCATAATTGCAAGAATAATAGATCAGTGGTATATATTTCATGATGGTCCATATTTTCAAATCATTTTCTTCTTTATTCACTTATGAACACAACTTTTTAACCCACATAAAGTAGACTTGTCTTGAATGGAAGTATGAGTAAACCTACAAACACCATTCCATGTTAATAATTATGGAAGAAAGTTTACAAATTGATTGTACATCCAGGTTAATTTATAAAACATCATATATTTCCTTAGTACAAATCTATTCAAAACATGGAACGCTTTATGTAATTATTGTATAGGATGAATTTTTATTGGAAAATAAGGTCTCTTAAAAGATGAATAGCTTTAGGAGTAATGCTTAAATTTTGAGATAATCTCATTTAATTGTGGGTTATACCATGAATAGAGACATAAATAGGTCAATAATGTAAATAAATTGAGCTATTAAGTAGTAAAATGTTATTAATGTTAAGTGATTAGGTCAATTGATAATTGTTGGGTGAATATTTTTTAATCAACCAACCAATTACAAAATGGGGATTTCAACCATAGTATTATGAGATTAAATCTCTCGTATCAGAAAGGGGAGACTCCCTTCTTATTGCTCACTAAAAATAATAATAACTAATGACAATTATATACACTATAATCAACCATGGGTATTTTCAGTCATTCTATTCTCTTGTTTTAGAATAATGTTTTCCTCTTATGCACAATACAATTATATATATCTTGTAACAATTACAACATGTAATTCACCACAAAGTACTATTTTGAGAAATAATAACCAATATCTAGTTTGATTAAGCGAAAGAATAATCAAAGTGATACCAGTGAATGTTGGTAGCTAGAAAACCCACAAAAGTACAAAGACTTTTCTTGCTTTCTATGATGATGTGAAAAGTGTTGGCATATGGCTTGTAAGTGTTGTCATTGATGGCCACCTAACTCATGCATCTGATCTATAGTATAGTTTTGGTTTACACTCGCAGAATAGAATGAAGAATAGGGCATCCGGTTATAGGCATAAAAGTTGATCTGAATACCTCACCGAACTATTATTTTGGGTTGTGGATCTCTGAGGAAGGTTTGTTGATGTTTGGAATACCTTACTGAAGGTTTTTTTTTTATGTGCATTCACTAGTATGCGATCTAGGAGATCCGGTACATTAATCTGTTGAGTATATGTGCTTGAAAGCCAACCTAGCGAATATAGTAATTGTGGATGTATAAGGATTAATTAATTGAATGTTCTTATGTTAGAAATATGTTTGTTTGGGTCCTATCTATGTCTTAATCGACTTTGGAGGATGCGCATAAATAATTAGTGGTGGATCTAACCGATAAGTTGTAAAGAACTTAATGTTTTATCAAGCCAACATAAGAATGTTCAAATCCCTCATAGCGGATATATATATGGGATCGGTTTTGTCATTCTGATATAGAGAAGAGAGTGGGATAACGAGCATAGAAAATATTTAGTGTGAAATTCAACAGAGTAATAGTGCAAATTTGTCTATGTGTGATGCGAAGAGAAGAAAAGAGTAGAGCAAAGTGCAGAGTCAGAAAGAAGATCTAGAATCAAATCTATGAGCTTCACCAAAACTATAATTTGGCATGAATAGATGCTACTATCTCATTTCATCCTTCAGATGGTTTTAATCTGAACTTATGTAAGACAGCGAGCCTTCCCTTTTGAGCAGTGTGCTCTAGGAAGTGTACCTGAATGCAAGTGCATTCTCTTTTGTAAAACTTTATTTGAGTACTCAAATTGTGGATTAACCTCTACCGTGGTTTTTCCCCTAATAGGGTTTCCATGCAAAAATCCTTGTGTTATGGTGTTGTGAATGATTACTTTAAATGCTTGCATTTTTTCTTTAATGCAATGTTGAAATGGTTTCAAGTTTTAGATTGATAAAGTTTGAACTTAGTGAACACTGATTCACCCCCCCTCTTAGTGTTCCCTTGAGTCCAACAATAGGTATCAGAGCTGTTGGTTCCTCAAAAGAAGTTTAGCAACTTGCGGTGGATCTTTGAATGTAATAGACTCTAATGGTCTTCAACAACAGCTTTTGGTGGCACTTGATGACCTTGATAAATCTAAAGTAGAAGTTAGGGAATTGAGAGCGAATCTTAAAGATGTAGATAAATTCATTCAGTCATTGAAGGATCAAATTGTTAAATCAAGGGAGAAGAGAAAGGATCTCTGTGATCAGATACAATAAAAGGAGAACGAAAATATAGATGATGCTCACTTGAATCAGACCTTGAAGGAAATAAGTAAAGAATGTGAAAAGCTTTCCAGAGACAATACAAACCTAAAACATAAAATGAAATCTATGATGATGAAGATTACTAAAGAGATTGAAGAAAGGAAGAAAAATGAGGAAAACCTTGCTCAGGCCCTGAAAGAGAAATTTGATGAATGGAGTAGAATAAATGGAGAATTTACTTAGTTGGAAAGTGAATTACAAAGATCCATAAACAATGAAGAAGAACTTGGTAAGCATATTGCTACTCTCAGGAACGATCTTATCATTGCAAATGAATACAAAGAAAATTTTAAGATTAGCCCAGTAAATCTTGATGAGATGACTCAAGGACAAAAGAGTGGAAATGATAAGAGAGGTCTTGGATATGGAAAGGGAGAAAGTTCCAAATCAGGACAAAAGAATTTCAGACAAGAAAACCTAATGAACAAAAGTGGAAGGTATCCTGTAAGACAACCTAATGCTCAAAAATTTAATGAATACTATTTTTCTTGCAATAAATTCGACCATATGGCTACTCAGTATAGAAGTAATATGAAATCAAGAGATTCATCATTTTCTGGTGAGTGTTTCAAATGCAAAAAATTTGGTCATAAATCAAATGAATGCAGAAATGTGTCAAACTACTCTATCAATAGAAATAATGTTGAGTGTTACACATGTGGAAGATTTGGACATATTGCTAATCAATGTAGATCAAGAAGAAATCAATGGAATGATTGGTCTAGACAAGGAAGTACTATGTGCTACAATTGCAATAAGTTTGGTCACATTGCAAGATTTTGCAGAAACAAAAATGTGGATAGAACAGGTCTTGTATACAGAGGCAAAAATATAGAGAAAAATGAAGAAATATAGAAAAGTGACTACAGATGAAATTAGAGATCAGAAGAAGAAGACATGGGTAAGGAAGAATGATTTTGATGCTAGAAATGGTTTTGTACCTAAACTTGCTTCAGGTAATTCTTTCGGTAATTGATTTCAAGCCACTAGCCTAGGGGGAGTTTTTCAAGAAAATCTTTCCTCCCCTATCTATGGATGGTACTATAATATGAAGAATGTTCAAGAAGGTGTATTTATGATGTGCAGAGGTTTTGGAGAATTTTCATAAATAATTCAAGAATTCATAGGTCCGCAAAAGATCTTTCTCTCACTGTCTGAGAAAATAGAGTATCCAAAAATTTAGGGTAAATGCATTTATTGCAAGTGTGTGAGCTATAAAATTCAAGTTGAAACTGTCATTTTTCACTTTGCATCGAAGAAGAAAAGAAGAAGAGCACTCGATAGAATAATTTCAAAGCAGTGAAGTTGATTCATCGACAATTCACAAAATCTATTAAGTATTTCAGTTGTCTTTAGAATTTTCATATATTTTGGTGCATATTTGTAAACCCTAAGTACGAAAAGAAAAATGGAACAAATAAAAGGATCAATCACTCTAGATGAATATAACAGTGCAAAGATTAGGTCTATGAGAAATTTTTTGTTTCCCGACGAATCAAAGAAATTGAATGAAGCAAAGCACAAGAATTCAGATATTTGGAATGAGTTTCCCCATTTCAAGAATGCGGAATTCATGAAATTCATCTTGAGTAGATTACATGATAATACTTTAACCTTGGACAAACCCTACATCATCTCGAAGGAAACAATTGAGAATTTGACTAGATTATGCAAAGTCAGAGATATATAGAGGAAGAAATCCATCCAGAACAAAGAAGTTAAAACCCTAACAAGAATAATCGGAGATCAAAGGGCTCTGATAAGTGCAACAATCAATAATCCTGTTACAAAGTACATTGCACACAAAATTTCATATAAAGTATTTTTTAGAAATCGAGAAGGAGCAACCTCGGCTGGCGCAGTCTACATTTCTCACAAGATGATAATTGAAGGTCAATACTTTGACCTATGTGGATTTATAAAGAATCAATTGATGGAGAATATATAATTGACAAAAGAAATAGGCTACTCTTTCAAGTTTGGTACTCTGATTATATGTTTAGTAATGCATTTCTTGAATTTTTTGCCAAAAATTGAGACAATGTGGTGTGGAAAGAAAAAAAACTAGTATGCAAACAAATATACTCATATTCTAGGAGCTTGGCCGATTGGGATCTAGAATTTTAAAATTTCTTTAAGAATGTGCTTGGAAAGTGTGGTTAAGTCAATATTTCCCTTCCAGTAAGAACAATTGAAGTTGGTTCCTCTTCCAGTGACATGGATAAAAGGTAGAAAAGAGAAAAATAAGTTGTTGAATACAACCCTTCAGAAAGAAAAATTCCCATAATTGAGGGAAAAGGAAAATAAAAAGAAATTATGGATGTTCTAGACAAAGAATCTAATGAAGAAACTGAAGATCCACAGAAAAATGAATCAGAACCAGAAAAAGCTAGTGAGGAAGAAGATGGCCTGACAAAAGAAAAGTTGCAACAACTTATTCAGGAAGAAGGTGGAATATAGAAGATCACTAGGTTATGGTCTATTAGACCATCATATGATCAAGATATGATTTTGAGTGTGATAAATGCTCATGTTGAGCACTGGAAGATTAAATTGGAAAGTTTACAGAACATTCTGTTTGATGAAATGATTAAATGCAACAAAGAAACATTGAACTCTGAGGCTTAGGAAAAACAAGAAGGTGAAGTTATCTCTCACTTGAAGGAGCAATTCAGGATATCTCTCACCAAACTAAAGAAGAAAATGAATTATTTGAGACAATGCATCAATACAACCAATAACATCTACAACTATTGCATCCATAGGCCCCATGCTATTAGTAATTACAAAGAGAAATTGGAAAAGATTGAAACAAAGTTGTATGACATTGGAAAAATCTTTGACATGTTTTAGGATTAGGATGGCACCATCAGGAAAAGAATTCGGGAGCTACAATCTGAACACACCAAAATTAAATTTACTAAGAACACACTTGTAGATACTTTTTGAAAGTTGAAGGATCTAACTGAATGCAGATTGGAGTAGATGGTGGAGATACTAAGGAAAGGTGAGAAACTAGAAGAAGCAATTATAATTGTAGAATCTTTAACTAAAATTATCAACAAAACATCCAAGAATAATAGTTTGATCATTATCATTGGGATCACAATAGATTCTTGGAAGAAATTTGTTTCGAAAATGAAGAAAAATAATAAGATAATTTTCTAAAGTAGTAGTTGATTTTTTTCAAAACTATTTCAAAATTTTGAAGTTTTGGACAAAGGGGGAGGACTGTCAGCATATAAGTTTTGAAGCTTTGAGGATTTTGAACACATGGTTTCTATTCTTTTTCATTGATGTCAAAGGGGGAGAGAATGCGGTGAAAAATTCCTTATAAATCTTAGGGGAAGAGAGTGAAGTAAAGTTTGGTAGTATACTTACAATGATTTTGACACTTAGTCATTTTTCACTAAGTGTTTCCATCAATTCCAAATGGGGAGATTGTTGGAATATGGCTTGTAAGTGTTGTCATTGATGGCAACCTAAGTCATGTATCTTATCTATAGTATAGTTTTGGTTTACACTCGTAGAATAGAATGAAGAACATGGCATCTGGTTATAGGCATAATAGTTGATCTGAATACCTCACCGGACTATTATTTTGGGTTGTGGATCTCTAAGGAAGGTTTTTTAATGTTTGGAATACCTTACTGAAGTTTTTTTTTATGTACATTCACTGGTATGCAATGTAGGAGATCCGATACATTAATCTGTTGAGTATTTGTGCTTGAAAGCTGACCCGATGAATATAGCAATTGCGGATGTATAAGGAGTAATTAATTAAATGTTCTTATGTTTGAAATATGTTTGTTTGGTTCCTCTCTATGTCTTAATCAAATTTGGAGGATGCGCATAAAGAATTAGTGGTGGACCTAGCTGACAAGTTGTAAAGAACTTAATGTTTTATCAAGCCAACATAAGAATGTTCAAATCCCTCATAGCGGATATATATATGGGATCGGTTTTATCATTTTTATATAGAGAAGAGAGTAGGATAACGAGCATAGTGAATGTGTAGTGTGAAATTTAGTAGATTAATAGTGCAAATTTTTCTATGTGTGATGCGAAGAGCAGAAAAGAGAAGAGTAGAGCAGAGCGAAGTGCAAAGTCAAAAAAAAGATCCAGAACCAAATCTATGAGCTTCATCAAAACTGTAATCTGGCATGAATAGATTCTACTATCTTAGTTCATCCTTCAGATGGTTTTAATATGAATTTTTTTAAGACAACGAGCCTTCCCTTTTGAGCAGTGAGCTCTAGGCAGTGTGCCCGAATGCAAGTGCATTCTCTTTTGTAAAAAATTATTTGAGTACTCAAATTGTAGATTAACCCACACCGTGGTTTTTCCCTAACAAGGTTTCCACACAAAAATCCTTGTGTTATGGTGTTGTGAATGATTAATTTGAATTCTTGCATATTTTCTTCAATGCAATGTTGAAATGGTTTCAAGTTTCAGATTGATAAAGTTTGAATTTATTGAACACTTATTCACCCCCCCCTCTCAATGTTCCCTTGAGTCCAACAAAAAGAACAAGAATACTATATGTTACAACCCAAATTCTTTGATATATGCCACCAAAAGATCAAAAAAATGTTGATAACAACCTGCACCCCAAAGTCTTCGAATAATCACCAAAGTGCACACATAAACATAATCTTCAAATATAATAATGCAGCCCAAAGTCTGCAAAAATATATTTGAATCCCCTTCTAAATATATGATATCACACCACTATTCAATCAACAAGATAATGCAATGAGAAGGACATCGGATCAATATCAACACATAACAAAGTAGATCCAATATAAATATTGGATTTGAATTTGCCTCTTTTATTGATTAAAAATATGATTTCCACCATAAAAACATAGTTTCAAAATTCTCTTGAATTGGGAAGTGCTTCAATTCATTAACTAAAAGGTATCTAATTACAAAATAGATCCCTAATATATATAGAGGAGAGCCAAGAGCTATCCTAGGAAAGTTGAAACTAACTTGACTTATTCAACAACAGAGTCTGATTTGATTTAGGACTTCTCTATTTTTACATGTGTAATTGCATATTTAAAAAAGACATGTAAAATGTCATCTACAAAAAACATATTGCATAAAGGGAAAAAGTTGGAAATAAACTAAGTGTGGAATAGGCACGTTCATTCATTTGTCATCATTTTTCTCCATGAAGTCTTCATATTTGTTCAACGCTACTTGGACTTAAAAATCATCTAGTCCTATTGTATGGCTGGAGACTGAAAGAAATCATATGATAGAGTCCTCGATGTTGATGCATGCTTTCTTATTCCTCTCCAATATTATTTTCAGGTTATCTAAGTTCACTTGAAGATCCACCAATTTTTCAATCAAAGCTAATGAAAAAGCTTCATCTTCATTTTTTTCCTGAATCAATGATGTGAACTCTTGAATAACCGTATCAATAGGAAGTAATTTCTAATTGTCATCTAGCACTTGACAAGGTAGCTCATTAATTCTGGAAATGAGATATGAACCTCTATCTTCACCTACCTCTTGAGCTTCTTGTAGATCTCTAATCATCTCATCAATGACATTCTTTTTATTCTTCATTATTACTTGAATTTTAATTGAACATTTTTTTATCAGGAATCACCCCAATTTATTCTAACACATCAATGTTGAGATATTTCATTTTAGTCCCTCTTGTAGATTTTGGGATAATGTATCAATTTTTTGGCTCAATTCTACCTTCAAATTTTTCATATTGCTAATCCTTTCAACAAAATATTTTAGCAATTGTGTACCTTGGGCCAATATCATGTGTCAATTCATTCCGTAATAGCTTTTCCCCATGCATGTGTCCTCTCAACCTTCTAAATACCATGATCATCTATACTTTTAGCAATAGGCTCAACTGACTCAAAGGATTGGGTTATCTTTTGGAGAACTGAAGTGAGTTTCTCCACCTTGTCCTTCAATTGATCTTTGCCAATTTTTTCCTTATCATATTTCTCAATTAGGGAAGCTAAAGCTATTTGTGCATCTTCCTTTGCACTTTCACGCATCATTTTTCCTAGCTCTATCCTAGTGATAGAATATTCTAACAATTAAATCCCTCTATAGTTTTATTAGGAGGAGGTTTTGCTAACTTTGCATACTTGTAACCTTCTTTGTCAACCAATGACCTTGAAAGAGTTTTGTCCTTCTTTGTGGATTTGGTCTTTACAGGCACTAGCTGACCAAAATCAAATTCATTAGGAGAGATGACTTGCTTCTTCCTCTTTGGTTTTTAAGATTCCAACCAAGGGGGAGAGGAAAACAACCCACTTCTAGACCTGCCACCATAGTTTGAGTTGATGGTACTGTATTGAAAATGGTGGTAGCTACAAGAAGTGGAGTGTTGGGAAAAATTAGAGCCAAAATTTCCATATTAGATATATCTTGTGAGGACTCAATGATGAATTTATCAAACTCATATTGTGTATTCACATGAAAAATGGGACATGAAAAACTAGGCAAAGTAGGTGAGGAGCCAAAAAAAATCAAATTTATTCCTAGGACTCTAAAAAATGGACCCAAAAGTTGGGGATGAATGAATAGATTGAATAGATATGGTAGGAGAAACAAAAATAATGGTAGCAGTAGGAAAAGGCTCTTCACTTGTAACAATAGGGGGGTAGGACTAGGAAATGTAGCAGTAATGGAAGAAGAAGAAATAGGAGAGTCTTCTAGAGTAGACTCATGTAGAGATTCCAATGATTTTTCATCTAGATTCTCCTCGCCTTATTCTTCACCTTGAGTTGATGCTTCTTTTGTCAAAGTAGATGGCCCTTCTATCTCCTTACTCTTACCCCATTTCATTGTGAAAATAATCTTGGGATTCTTACTGGTACTTGGTGCATCATTTTTAATTATTTTTTCTTGACTCAACCTTCTTTCTAGTAGGCCCTTTAGTTTATTCTTCTTCCGATCTAGTATTAAAATATTTCAATTTTATTCCCCTCTCCTATAGTCAAACATTTGTGTTAGCAAGAGTCAACTGGAACCTTTCCCTGATGGAGATCATTCCATTTTTGGACAACTAGATGGAAGGAAGAGGGGTCTCAACAATGTGATTTCCTTCATAAGCATGATCTAGGATGTCCCCTTCATCCTCCATATCTTTTGGGATATCAGCTAGATTCAAGTTTATAATATGATCCAAGGTAAAATGACAATAGTCAAGATTCCTTATATCTTCAATATATCCACAAATCCATACACATGTGTATAGCTCTTCTTGATCTTTTCTATCATTCCTCTATAATCAAAGTTAGGCCTCCTTTTGTATTTCTTCATTGTGATCCACTACATTTCTGTTTCCGTAGCCTTGGCTTTGGGAGATGTGGTAATGGAGTACCTATCGATTGTGAGAGGGAAATTAAATCTAGGCTTGTGTGATTCATCTTCACTAAGTTACGAACCACCATGATTTTCCTACACAACTCCATAAGTATGATCTTGTCACTCAGATACCTTGGAAGCATATGCGGGTAGCCATTAAAACACCCAACTCAGATATCTGTGAAGGTAGGGAATTGCAAGAACATACAACCAGCCTTACTAACTAACACACATACCTCATCTAACACTCTTCTCTTCTCAATATCTCTACAAAAATACACAGGTATGCAGTGTAGAAGGCATAATTGTCCCTCCTAAAATATTTGATTATTTTCTTCAATATATAGTCAATTGAGAATAATATTGATAAACCAAAACATGCCTTTTATCACCTTCTGATGAAAAACCTGGAAATTTCCACATGGAAGAAGCAACATAGACTAAGTATGGAGTCATATAGAACTTCAATGAAGTGGAGACCTTTCAAAGCTGATCATAGATTGCATCACTTATCTCCTTTCCCTAGAATATTTATTTTTGTCTCTTCCTTATGACATGAATATAAAGGTACATTCACTCCTAAAAAGTGGAAGAAGTGGGCAATCCCTTAATCTTGTTGAGAAGGGTAATCAAGTCATTAACCTCAATGAAATCACTTCAAGGAATGCTCTTAGGTCATCTAAAGATATTTTCCCTCATTTTCATAATGAGCTTGTGATTGCTCAATGGCGAGGTTAGCATACATATCGATACTTGGAAATTGGAAGATCTTATCAAAGAACTCTTCACCCAATCTGATGAGTATATTTCCATCTATATCATTGACACTCCTATAATTTTATGAAAATTATTTACTACTATAAGAATGAACTCAGGATTATGTTTCAACACTAGAAATTCAACCACCACTTGGATATTTCTTTCCACAATACATATCATGCCTACATCTAGTGGTTGCTTCTTCACCCTTTCCAGAAACTCAAAAATATCAACATGACAAATCTTGGTATCTTTGATCTCATCAATATTTGAAGCAACAGAGGTAGTTGTAAAAACCCCTTGGTACTTGTACTTAATATTTTTCTTGCTTGGAAAAGGATCAAACATTGGAGGATAAGTTGCAAGAAGATATTTCATGTTTTTCTAGTGTTAGAGAAAATTTTAGGTCCTCATGCACTGGTGGAGAAATTTTGTGAATTTTCATGTGCTATTGAAATTGAGATGCAAGGGTGTTGAAAAATCTCACCCTTGCAGGGTATTTGATAGTTTAGATGTAAAGGTACATAATTTTTGTGCCCCTACATGAGGGTAAAATAGATAGATGTAAGAGTAGAGAAAAACCCCGCCCCTACACAAGGTAATGCAAATTGATGTAAAGGAAGAGAAAATGTTTTCCCCCACATGAGGATAGGTAAACCCATAGGTTGCATAAATGTCATGCAGGTTTGGGTTTAAAACTCAACCTACACTTTAGAAGTGTAGTGGTAGATTATGTCGGTTAAGGTTTAAACCTCACCCTACATGTAGGTTGTAATGTGTAATCTTGAGAAAATTTTCCACAAGAGCACAATAGATTTCAAGGACTGACATCCTATGGTAAAACAAATATGAAATGCAATAAATAAAATCTGCATTGCATCATGCATATGTGTCTAATAATGGTGTAATGTGGGTTTTATTTCCCGCCTAACAATACATGGGAAAATATTTGGAGCGTTAGGGTTTCGTTTGTAGTGTGTTGTTTAAACCCCACATTGCATACTGTAATAGGTACATGATAATATGGTAAGGGTGTCCAAGAGGAAATCTTTCTCGATTTACATGATTGAAATGGGTTATGGTGCATAAAATACAATGTGTCGAAGTGAGAAAAGTAGGGTTGACACTATGTTGTTCAAAGTTTTAAATTCGAACAACATCACTATATCGTTTGTATACAAATGAACCTTATTTTGACTGTGTATACATAAGACAAACTAAAAACTACAAAAGAGAAAGGAAAATACAAAAACAAAGCATAGACCATTAAAAACCCTAAACATATTTATAATTACATTGAAAACATTACATACCTATCAAACGAAAACAATAGAAAGGAACACAAATTTTTGGGCAAGAACTTAATCAAATCCCCAACAAAAAATCGACTAAGATAGTGTGATGAATAAATAGTAGGTGGCATAACATAGATAGACAGTGAAAACAAAATAAATTGAAATTAAAACTAATTAAAAACTGATTAAAATTCCCTCAATAATAATGCATTAATTTTCCATTAATTCCAAATGTGTGACATAGGGAGTGTAGTCATGCTAAAATTCAGTATGACTACATCCTAATATGCAGTGATCAAAAACATGCAAGGGTGCTGAATTTCAGCGACCCTGCATGTGTAGGAAAAATGCTAACTCTGAAAATAGAGATTTTTTTAATTTTTTAAAAATCAAAAGACTTGATCACTCGAAATGACTTTTCAAGAGATCGGGTTATGCATGAGGATAACTAGGATTTTCCTCAATTTGCATGCTTATAGGATGTGGGGCATGAAACAAACAAGTTTTCTAGGGGTTATCCCACAAATTGAGTGTGTTGAATTCGAGGATAACACTAATTTATAATTAAGTTAAATTTGAGATATTTATATTAATTAAAAATAAATATAGTGTATGGCTAATGATAGAAAAAAAAGGTACAAAAATTAAGAACTCATTGTCATCATCACATCAAGTACAAATCGTAAGAATATCCATAATAATTATTCTATGGTATCATCATTAAATATAGTTATCCTCCATAAAATTGCGCAACATTTGAATTATTGTTAAATTTCCCTATTTCTTATTATTACATCTATGAGTTCCTAGGCGTGTTAGATTGCCTTAATATAAATGTTCATGTTTGTATTAATGAATTACATATGTATATGAGACCAAGAAGGAAAATATGATGTTATATTATTATACTTAGTAGCACAATAGGTCATTGCTAAATATTTTGAAATGGTGAAAATATGGTATGGTGATAATTATCAAAATAACTAGCACCATTCCTATCACTAGTATATATTTAAAAATAGTATAATTTTTAAAATCATTTATCCAAATTTTAATCATAATATAGTATAAATATCTTGAATAGGAGTATTTACCTACATCAACCATTCCATGTTATTTTTTGGGAGAAATTTTACAAATCCATAGTACATGTAGCTTAATTTATAGAAAATTGTATTTCTCTTAGGACAAATCTATGTAAAATATGAAAAAAAATAATGTAATGATGGATTCAATATAGCATTTTATTGAAAAATGGTTATCTCAAAAGATGATTAGCTCTATATTCAACCTTTAGATTTTGAGAGCATCCTATTTAAAGGTGATTTATATCATGCATAGAGACATAAATAGCTTGATAATGTTAGCAATGTGCTCTATTAAGTAAGAAAGAATTCAATAGTTTTAAGTGGTGAGATCAAATTATACTTTTTAAATATAATTTTAAATAATTATATTGATTTAAAAATAACAATAATTCATAACAAAAATACCAAAAAAGTGGGTGGAAATTCTAATGCAGGAGCATCCATGGTGTAAGGCAATCTTGCATCACCAAAAATATTATAATTTTTTTTCTTTGTTTGATTTTCAATAAGGCCTTAGTGGTTAGGAGAATAAATATTTTAAGTTGCAACATTGTGACTTTCCCTTGTGGTGATTTGAAAATGTAGTTTTGGAGGAATTATGCTCTAGTAAATGTTTCAAAGGCATAAATGGTGGAATATTCCATTTGGGCATCTTACTTCTAGGTGGGACCACTTGGTATGCATGTTATTTCATGTTCAATTGCTTTATTTTCATGCATTTGCATGTGAAAAGGCAAAAATAGTGTGCTCTCTTTCACCTTTAGGGTTTTGGACCTAAAAGGAGAGAGACAATCTTCACACTCTTCACTCAAGAACAAACCCTTGAGATTTCAATGCAAAGGAGGTTGAAATCTTGCAAGAGGGCTTCTCTAGGGACTAAATATGATTTAATGAGGGGTTTACCACCAAGTTTAGACTTGGAAAAGACAATGCATTGCAATATGAAACACAAAATCCTAATTGAATGTAAACTAACTTTAAATGACCTAGAAAGATAAATGAAATGCAATAGAAAATTGTCAAACTGAAAGTGTGGACCTAGGAAAATGGAGATGGCAGAATGAAGGTCTGAATCACTAGAAATTATATTGTTGAAGCTGATTGAGACTCATTTTCCAAGTTGGGTGAATCAATCCATTTTCTAGGTAAATGTGCAGATATAGGTTTCAGCCAAAAGGGTATCCAGGTCTGCAAAAATCTCTGCCATGCCTATACAGTGGGACTCATTCACCACTTGTGGCGAATCAGTCCACTTTTTATTTTCGGGAAGTTTGGGACCTGATTTTGTGCCTCTCAATCTGCTCTACTCTTTTTGACTGGTTTCTGGATCTGAAATTGTAAATTTCCACCTATAGGTCCTCTCCAAGCTTCTCCAAGGCTTGATGACAACTTGAGCAACTTTAGGGATTTGACAAATTTTCTGCAACTTTGCTTCTTGAAAATTCTGCAACCTAGCCTTGCAAATCACATACAAGAAGAGGGAAAAATGTTGTAGGGTTAGTGAATAGGGGTTTTCCTTGGTCAAACCCCTTGTTGGTAATTAAACCTTGAAATGAAAGAAAATATGAAAGGAGAATGATGAATGAACAAATAGAAATTTTGCAACTCACCAAACCCTAGAAATAAGGTACTAAAAATATTCTTTAAATTGCTACAATGGATGTGGTTCTTCACTCTTTATTGATTGATGTTGATCTTTCTTGAAATGCTTGCTTGAATCATCAACTCTACATCAAAATTGTTAGCACAATAACAAATGTGAAGAATTCAATCTTTGACATGATGATTGACACTTGAAGAATGCTCTAAAATACTTGATAATCTACCCTTGAATGCTCTTGAATGCTTTTGTGAATTATTAAATGCTCTTGTGAACTCTCTTGAATGCTAGGTGACTTGATTCCTTGTTAGGACAAAATGAGTGAAATAACCTTGTATTTATACTCAATTATGTAAGAATTTCCGAAATTAAAACACTAAAAGCCAACATCGGATCTAGGAGAATAAAATCCCACCAAAAATTTGAATTAAATTTGAATTTTTGTCACATGGGACTCATTTGCCCAAGGTGGTGAATGAGTCCCATCAGACATAATGTATGGGATTAAAAATGAAAAGTGCTTAGAAATGTGTAAAACCTGCATCGGGTCCAAAAAGATCTAGGTGTGACTCATTCCCCCAAGATGGTGAATGAGTCCTAGACACTAAATATGGGCCACACAAGATAGGAACACTTGAACTATGATTGGATACTGATTGGTGTCAGGATCATCCTCAAAAGGATGCAATAAATGAGGCGTGTGGATGCAAAATAGGGCCAATCAAAGCATAAGAAAGCCCAATCATTAATGACAGGCCTAGAGAAATATGAAAGTGTGTTACAACACTTTACAACACTCCAAATAAGGCAAGATTATGGTTTATTATGCTCAATTATTAAAACTCATTAGTTCACAAGGGCTAAAGACCTAATGGGAATGTGTTATCCACATTACAACACTAAATCCACCCAACATTAAGCCAAAATCCACAAGGAGGACCGAAACGAGTGTGAAAATGACAAGGTATCCACTTTTCTATACTACAACATGTTGGCCACAAACTTTTCATGTTGTTGTATGTCTAGGTCATGACTGTGAAACCCAATCTCAATAAAATGGTCATAGCTTCCCCAAATCATAACGAAATCAAGAATTTAAAAATGTTATGGAAAGATGAGAAGGAGGCACACAAAACTCAAAAAATAATTTTAAAACATTTAGATGAATGAGGGAGTAATGATAGGTGGAATGTGGCAGGTTTTTTTTGTGGTTTTGGAAAACCATAGTGGTTTTCCTCAATCACAAATCTATATATTCAAGCCTTGTCATTTGGAAAGGTGGATTTGATAGTTTTGTAGGTGAGATGGGGAGATGTTGTTGGATTGAAGAGAGGATTCAAAGACTCCATTGTTGCATATTTTCATTTTCATAGAAGCCCATTGTTTAGGGAGCTAGTGAGCTCCATATTTTGGAGAGATAGTGAGCTAGTGAAGTCTATGTGAAGGGATCTTGAGTGTAACATCCCTCCTCTTAATACTCAAGTAAAATCAAGAATTTACTAGAAGGTAAATAACTTAGTAACCATGAGAGATATTTTTTTTTTCCATAAGCTCAAGAAATAAAGTACAAATTTTCATGATAATTTCGAACTTGAAATCATATGTAATCTCAGCTAGAATCAAAGAGAAATCCTTACACTTTTCAATTATATTACATAAAATAAAATTGGCAAAAGAATAGTTTTACCTCATAAGTTTTACTATCATAAGCCATAACATGGAGTCCACTACATCTAGAATATGGCTATCTATCTTCACGGGACTCAATGAGTCTTCTACTACAAAGGGAGAGAATCATCTGAGTGATTTTCCTCCAACTACAGACTCAAGCAGTCTTTCGCACACTTCTAACTGGAAGTGGCCCTGCCCTTCACGAAGGGTATAGCTATAAGGAACTATCAAGTTTCTCCATATGAGTCCTAATGATGTGTCCTACAAAACTCAATCAACCATACAACTCTAGATCCTTTCTAGCTAAGTATGATCATTTTGATTGGTCAAGCCATCTAGACACACACCTCTAACTCGACTTAGGAACTATCTCATCATATAGTTTTACTTACTTTTTTTGGTACACTAGACACAAACTTGTCTGTACTAAAATCTATTCTATCCAATTTGACTTAGAACTAAACCTTAATTCAAGATATACATGTAATATAAAGATTTAGGTATTTCAACCTATTAAAAGCCCCTTATTGAATTCTTGTAATATCTAGGATTTATGAATTCCTGTCATTTTACTCTCTAGATTCACATACCAATATCTTTGATGCATTAAACCAAGTTTCAGCATTATCATGGAATCTCTTAAGATATTATAAAGATTTCCTACCTTGATCTATGGTTTTCTTGACCTTTCATTGTCAATCAATATATATATATATATATATACAATGTCATACCTGGCATAAGAGTTATAGATTTCGTATATCCTCCTTGTTTCAATTCTAGGGATTAGCTTCTCTAACTCAATACATGGAAATATCAAACATCCCAGTCTTCCAAAGGTATTAGCATAAGTATAGAAAAACATAAGAACTAATACTTCTAGTCTTTCCTAGACCACTTGGCATTGCTTGAGTTCACATTTTATGTAACATTAGTAAACCTACTATTCAAGGCATCCCCTCGCCAATACAATATCCAAAAGAATACTATCATTTCATATCAATAGTTTTGATTTGAGTCAATCTTTGAACCCTAAAAAGGTTTGAGTTATAAAAGATAATAATCTACTTTCAACCACCTAGGTCTACTTGGAACAACTGATTTCCAAGATAACTTAGGTTTACAACTCCTATATATATAGCATCCTAATATATATATATATGTATGTATGTATATATATGTATGTATGTATGTATCACATAAACCTTCATCAATCAAAATATTTTTACCACTATCTTATAAGCTTGAGATATGAGTCTCACAATGCCCAACCCAGGATTAATCACTCTAGTGATGCCCAACTTGGGGTTAACTTGTATTTTGTGCATTTAACTATAAAATAAGTTCTATAATGGCTTCAAGAACTATATCCTGTATTGCCTAGAATACTCTCTCTCTCTCTTGAGAAATCATAACATAAGTAATAATTGTTAATCAATAGGCTATCTAAATTTCACATAAGGGACATATCAAGAAGATAACACTGCTTCACTTCATTACAAGATAGGCTTGGTTTATATCCATCGAGTTTGGTATTCCTTTTTAAGAAGGAAAATAGTCTCATAAACAACAAATGTGATTCGATGATTCATCCCCCATCTCAACTAGGCCAATGAGGGGTTGAGGGTAGCATACCCTAAACTACCTTTTTAAGCATCTATATTGCTTTAAAACAATCAAGAATTAAACTTTCTTGCTGTGGAGATTTAAATAAGTCTCACAATGATTCATGCATGATGTAGATTATATGAAAGACTACCCCACTAGTGGTTTTCATAACCATTATTATCACAATGTTTATGTGAATACTAAGAAAAGGCTATGTCTGTTAAAAAAGAAGAAAGATTACTTGCATGGTAACTATTAAGGCCAATCTCTCCCTATCACAGTTTTATATAACCATTATCATATTTCTTCCTCAACGATATTACTAGAGTGAACAAGAGAAACTATGTGTAATCTTTTCAAATTTAGTAAGGGGAAATATTGATAAGGAAGGGAGACATTCCTGATTAGCACAAAATTTGCAACTTTCCTTCCCAATTTAGCTGATCTTGCTCTGTCTTAAGCTTTAATGACCCTAGATGAGAAAATAATGTTAAAGTCCAGAAGAACCAAAAATATGTTTATACTTCATATACCATGAAATATCGTCAACAATCCCTTTACGAACCCTCAAAATATTCATGGCCTCCAACACTCTTCTTCTTGCTAAAGCACTAATATCCCACCAACATATTATGTCTCATTTTTACCACTTAGTTGATGACCTTCCTTAGAAGGGCTCCATGATGGTCGTAACCTCCAGCATTGAGACCTCTCCTCCTTTTCTCTGGGTCACAAACCCCCTTTGGAGGATTTGATGGATGTTCTTTTCTAGGAGGGTTGTCAAAACCTCCAACAGAATTAGAGTGAGGAGACGAAGGCCGAATCTCCTCTCCACATCTTTTCTAGCCTCCATCACCCTTGTCCACCCAAAACATCTTCTCTCCCCCTCCAAATCTGTTCATAATAAATAGTTAGGTTGGTTATGTCACTACTCATGTATGGGAGAAACCACGACTGTAAAGATGTAAGAAATGTATTACTAAATGGTGAAAATATTTTTCCACCTTCCTTAGGTTTCAACATGCCCCCCCACAAATAGAGATAAATCCTTTACAAAAGTGGTTAAGGACATTCTTCAATTTTTCTTCCCCAAATAATATATATTATTTGAATTCAAATACATCCTCGATAATAGCCAAGCAAGAAAGAGTTATAGAAACTATTATATATTATTTGAATTCAATTTTATCTTGCAATCAAATTTAATACCATCCCCTTCGTGATTGCTCACACAACCAAAGATAAATTTTCAATTAAATTCATGTTAATTTATTTGGTCCACCTTCATGGCATTGGCCCCACAGCCTATCGAGGCTCTGTTTGACGTTGAAAAAAATAAAACTCCACATTAAAATCCCATGTTCTCCTCTAAAATATTTCAAGCTAACATCAAACTCCTCGACTACTCTAGCCGATAAGAATTTTCAAAATTACTCACATACTTTAACAAAGTATTAAAACTTTTAAGTCATTATATGGCAGAAAACTTAAGGTGGTAGATTAAATATACTATGTCGCTATATTGATATTAACCAATATTCCTCAATATGCACTTCAAGATTATCATCATGATCAACATCCTTATGCAATATCACAGTGAGAGTCATCAAGACTAAACATTTAAAGATTGAAGAATATACTTATATGTGAATCATTTTCATCACAAAATCTTATGCATGCACGTACCTTATCAATAAGGTATACCTACATTCTTATATTCATTTATTTTATATAATAAAAAGAGAGTTAATAACCCTTAAGATAATCATATCAACACAAAGGTTTACTAATTGATTACTATCAACAATCTTCTAAACACGTTAAACAACATGAACTAGAATTTAAACGACATTGACAACTTGTCGAATCAAGAAATAAACTTTGACCAAAAGGGTTGAGTATCACTTACCTGACTCAACTAGGTTCACCATTTCACATCATCACTAGACCTAAGATAGCAACAACCTTTTATTTTCCTTGTATCTATACCCTTCTCTCCAATGATGCTCTCCCTCCCTTTCTCGGAGGGGCCAAAACTTGTTCCCTGAATGCAACTTGCAATCACCAACTCAAGATTAGTGTATCATTAATCATTTCATAATCCTTATGAAATCATAACACCTTGAGAAATTTTAAATACATGTCAATTATAGTCAAATAAACACAACTCATGAAAACATTGATTTTTTTAGACATTTTTACTAAACATCAAATAATTGAATCATGTGTAATCATCTACTAATTACTTCAAAAGTAAAAAGTAAAAAATAGTTAAAGTTAGGGGTGTAACATATCTCCCCCACCCATAAGTCCTCATCCTTGATGATCCAATACCTCTAAAACCTTAATAGGATATTAATTTTGTTTATCTTGCAAAAGCTTAAGAAATTGGGAAAAAAAATTGATGTAAAATCATGGTAAACTTTCCTTAACATATTACCCTTTAGTTACTGGTCCAATTGGAACTTACATTTAAGAAGCTCGATCATGACCACTCCCTGGTCATGTACCTGTAAAACATTAGAAGAATATAATTATCATTTGTTATATATACTTATCAAGTATAAATCATAAAAAGAATTATACCTCCTGGTAGTAGATGATAATAGAACAATTCTGTAACCAACTGAGTTTGATAACTTCGAGAATTTTGAAGAGTCCTTTATATCTAGGAGCTGTTTTGGAATACATTCCTTTATGAAACTTTTCTTCTCTAGCCAAGAATTGTGTTAGTGTATGATTGGAATTTACTTAGCTTTTCTATCTATTATTAGCTTCCACCAATATTTTCTGATCGGTTTGATTTGTTTATCTATTTCTGACAACATTTCCAGACTAATTCTAATCTTATCTTCTAGCTTACCCAGCTTATAGGAGTTCAACATATTCTTCTGTCCAATATTTCAAATGGAGTCATCTTGAGATAAAAATTATAGAAGTTATATCAGAACACCATGAAAGGTGGATACTCTTTCTACGTGTAGCAATCAACTACTTTTAACATAGGTTTTCCAAGAGAATTTCACCAAAGGTTAACAACATTAAGCGAGTAAGGTACAACTATTCCTCATGTAAGATACAAAGAGTAACATCATCCTTCACTTTTCTAGATGAAAAGGTTATTCATCAAGTACCAATTTCATTTATTTCATGCATCATTAAAATAAGTTGATAAGTAAATACCAGAGAAAGATCATAATTCCTTTTCTAGTTCAACTATCCTCCAAGACTCAGCTTGCCACTAATAAGATGGAAAGCATCACTCGGTTGTTTTTACTTCCAAGCACGGACTAAAGCGGTTTATGCCCGAACACTTCCTGCTTAGAAGCAGTCCTACCTTTCAACGAAAGGTTGTGTTGGAAACTCTCTCAGTTTTTGGTGTGTACCCCCACTTAACCAACTATGTCACACTACTAAGGATACCCTCCTACTAAGTACGAAAACTTTGGTTAGCTAAGTTTTTGGAGTATGGTGAACTGATGAGTGCACGTAGTGGAAACAACACTCACTATGGCCATAGTTTTTATATACATACATTTTGCAATCCACGTAGTAATGGTTCACCACCCTGCTCAACTTGGAGAGACTATTTACCTTGGTTTACTGGACTACCTGTCCACCCACATATCACAACACAAGGTTCGAAAAGTGATATCAGCATAAGACCTTGGGTGAAATCACAATAATGTGTTTCACTTTTTTCCCAAGATGGACATTCACATCAATATTTTTAACTGAATCTTCATCTTATGAGACCTATAGCAGCTAAACCATTAAGAGTTTGAAGATGATACAAACTAGTGATTTATGAAAATTTGTGTAGAGATTCTAAATATATTTTTCTTCAAAATTTCTAAAATAAATTGTGAATCTTTCAAAATCTCCTTTAGTAACTCGTTTTAAACAAAAAAACAAAATTTTCAGAAAGTAACGTTTGTGTCATACAACATAATCTTTTTTCTACAAAGGATAAATTCTAATTTTTGAAATATAGATTCTCAACATTAATATCTAGGGAAAGGATATTTTTCCATAATTTTTGGTTACATATTATTTTTTGATTAATTTTTGAAGTCACTGTAACTATAATTCGGACATACATGTGTGTCGTACAACCTAACTTCTTGTGTATATATTGAAATCCATTTTTTAATTTTTTTGGTGAAAGAAGGACATCAATACCTAGGGAAAGGGTATTTTTTGAATTTTTTTTACAATGGTTTACTATTTTTCCACCTCTACAAAATGAAGAGCTTGATTTTCAAAGAAAAAACTAAGTTTAGTAAACATTAAAAATTAAATACATAATAAAATGAAATCATATCAAAAATATACTTGTTGGAAAGCTCATTTCAAGGGATACAATATTGTAAAATATAGTTTCTAAATGTCATTATTTAATCCCTCAAAAGGTAAAGAAAAAGTGTTTATTTGCTAGCATTTTGATACCTGTGAAGGAGACTCCATTGTGGGTATGATTTAATACTAAGGGGGTTCTATCCAAGGGGATTTGATCTAAGGGGGTCTTACCTATCCCTCTTCAATTAAAAACCTTTAGATGGAACCTCTCAAGGCCCAAATCATTAGTTTTTCTAAATAAAGTGATTTCAGGAAAAAACCAACTTGTCCCAAAAATGAGACACACTATTGTGGCAGAACCCTTTCCGATAGCTTACATATTAATTATATAACCCTAAAATGGTTTGGAACCAATTTCCTTCCACATGAAGGTTTATTTCTTCTGTAAGGTTAAGGACATACCAGGTGCATTTTCTACAATTTATTCTCTTACAAAATCCATCAGAGGCCCATCTAGAACATGATAGAGAATAACATTACATCAAACATACTAAACAACCATAAAGTTCTTGTATAGCCACCACAAAGGAAAAAAACTCAACTCAATATCAAAATATAAGAAGTTTTAATTTCAACAATAAATCATAAGAATAAGCTCATTTCCAACAATAAATCAAATTTTGACCAATCGGCCATAAGATAAACAATCTTCAAAAATTCAGTGGCTAGAGCATTTTAAAATAAATAGATAAAAAATGACAATCCTTGTCAGTATTAAAAAGGAATTTTACCAAAATTCCAAGTGTCAAAATCCAGAAGAACACTATTAATGCACTGCATGACTTGACTAAGTCACTATAAGGGAGTAGATTGATGCACTATATTCAGATTTTCCAAAAGCTTATAGTGGGTTAGATATTGTCTTACAAGTGCATCAAACAAATAAGTCCCTTAAGACTTTCATCATGCTCAAAAAAATTTCAAATAAAAAGGTTATATCAGATTCACTCCTATTTCATGGAGTATCTATCATTCATTTGTCAAATGATATTATAAGATCATTTTATAGCAACACACAAAGATTACAATTGGGACAAAAACTTATTTTCTTCATTCCACATTATAAAACTCTATTCCTTACTTCACTAAATAGGTTACGTGTTAAAACTTTAACAATTTGACTAAATATCAATATGATGATTACATTCACCAATTTGGTTGTACTTTCTAGCTCTACCAAAAGCAAGTACCTATTTGTCAGGCATTTTTTTTTGTATTTTATGCCATTATAGCACTACTCATCCTTTAATGATCCATTTATTCCACTTGTCTTATTCTATGTCATCTAGAAGTTAGACTAGAACCAATATTTTCTAGGTGTCATTGACATAATTTCAAGGATTTCCAACACTCAGATGCCCCTGCACCTAGTTAATTACTTCTACATTTTCCCATCCTCAAATTCTTGAGAAAAAAAGTGTAATCTTAAATTCATACAAACACTAACCTACCCGGGCTCTTAGTCTGATTAGTAATTGACCAAGGTTTCACCTTTCTAGTCAAAGTCTCAAAATATTTCCATTATGCAATCATAACAGAATTGTTTTTCTCTTAGAGTTTTAACTCCTTAGTTGCCTTTCTCTTAGCCATTGACTTGGGTAAGTGTTGGAACAATAGTCTTACTGATAGTTTTCTTGGTTTTTCTTTTTCTATACGATTCCAACATCAAACCAGTTTTAAACCTTCGCCAATCTACTAACTTTTTAATGAGTTTTCTTGTAATGAGCTCATAGGTCCATGTGTTGAACTTGATTTTCTCTGATACCATATGTAACATCTCTCCTCTTAATACTCAAGTAAACTCAAGAATTTACTAGAAGGTAAATAACTTAGTAGCCATGAGAGAATTTTTTTTTTGCATAAGCTCAAGAAATAAAGTAAAAATTTTCATGATAATTTCAAACTTGAAATCATATGTAATCATAGCTAGAATCAAAGAGAAATCCATACACTTTTCAATTATATTACATAAAATACAATTGGAAAAAGAATAGTTTTACCTCATAAGTTTGACTGTCATACGCCATAACATGGAGTCCACTACATCTGGAATGTGGTTATCTATCTTCACGAGCCTCAGTGAGTCTTCTACTATAGAGGGGGAGCATCATCCAAGTTCTTTTCCTCCAACCGCCGACTCAGTGGTCCCCCGCACACTTCCTAACTGGAAGTGGCCCTGCCCTTCACGAAGGGTATAGATATAAGGAATTGTGAAGTTTCTCCATCTGAGTCCTAGTGATGTGTCCTACAAAACTCATCGAGCATACAACTCTAGATCCCTTTTACCTAAGTATGATCATTCTGATTGGTCAAGCCATCTAGACACACACCTCTGACTTGACTTAGGAACTATCTCATTATATAGTTTTACTTACTTTGTTTGGTACACTAAACAAAAAAAAAATTGTACTAAAATCCATTCTAGCCAATCTAACTTAGAACTAAACCTTAATTCAGGATATACATGTAATATAAAGATTTAGGTGTTTCAACCTATTAAAAGCCCCATATTGCATTCTTGCAATATCTAGGATTTATAACTTCTTGTCATTTTACTCTCTAGATTCACATAACAATATCTTTGATGCATTAAACAAAGTTTCGACATTATCATGGAATCTCTTAATATATTATAAATACTTCCTATATTGATCTATGTTTTTCTCAACCTTTCACTGTCAATATATATATATATATATATATATATATATATACAATATCATATCCAACATAAGAGTTATAGATTTCATATATCCTCCTTGTTTCAATTCTAGGGTTTAGCTTCTCTAACTCAATACATGAAAATATCGAACATCCCAATCTTCCAAAGGTACTAACATAAGTATAGAAAAACATAAGAACTAATATTTCTAATATTTACTTGACAACTTGGAATTGCTTGAGTTCAAATTTTACGTAACATGAGTAACCCTAATATTCAAAGCATTCCCTTAAATATCCAAATTAATACTATCATTTCATTTCATATCAATATTTTTGATTTGAGTCAATCTTTGAACCCTAAAAAGGTTTGAGTTATAAAAGATAATAATCTCCTTTCAACCCCCTAGGTATACTTGGAAAAAATGATTTCCAACATAAGTTAGGTTTAGAACTCCTATATATATAGCATCCTAATATATATATATATATATATCACATAAACCTTCATCAATCAAAATAGTTTACCACTGCCTTGTAAGATTGATATACGAGTCTCACAATGCCCAACCCATGATTAATCACTCTAGTGATTCCCAACTTAGGGTTAACTTGTATTTTCTACACGTAACTATAAAATAAGTTCTATAAGGGCTTCAAGAACAATATCTTGTATTGCCTAGAATACTCTCTCTCTCTTGAGAAATCATAACATAAGTAATAGTTGTTAATCAACAAGGTATCTAAATTTTGCATAAGGGACATATCAAGAAGATAACACTACTTCACTTCATTATGAGACAGGCTTGGTTTATATCCACCGAGTTTGGTATTCCTTTTTAAGAAGGAAAATAGTCTCATAAATAAAAAAGGTGATTCCATGATTCATCCCCAATATTGACTAGGCCAAGGAGGGTTTGAGGGTAGCATACCCCAAACTACCTTTTTAAGCATCTATATTGCTTTAAAACAATCAAGAATTAAAGTTTCTCATTGTTGAAATTTAAATTAGTCTCACAATGATTCATGCATGATGTAGATTATTGGAAAGACTACCCCACTACTAGTTGTCATAACCATTATTATCACAATGTTTACGTGAATACCAAGAAAAGGATATATCTGTTATAAAATAAGAAAGATTACTTGCATGGTAATTATTAAGGCCAATCTGCCCCTATAATAGTTTTATACAACCATTATCATCTTTCTTCCTTAATGATATTACTAGAGCGAAGAAGAGAAACTACGCATAATATTTTCAAATTTAGTAAGGGGAAATATTGATAAGGAATGGAGACATGCCTGATTAGCACAAAATTTGCAACTTTTCTTCCCAATTTAGCTGCTCTTGCTCTGACTTAAGCTTTAATGACCCTAGATGATAAAATAACATTTAACTCTAGAAGAACCAAAAAGATGTTTATACTTCATATACAATGAAATATCCTCAACAACCCCTTAACAAACCCTCAAAATATGCATGGCCTCTAGCACTCTTCTTCTTGCTGAAGAAATAATATCCCACCAGCGTATTATGTCTCATTTGTACCACTTATTTGATGACCTTCCTTAGAAGGGCTCCATGATGGTCGTTACCTCTAGCATTGAGACCTCTCCTCCTTTTCTCTGCATCGCAAACCCCCTTCCTCTAGAGGCTTTGATGGATGTTATTTTCTAGGAGGGCTATCAAAACCTCCAATAGAATTAGAGTAAGGAGACGAAGGCCGAATCTCCTCTCCACATCTTTCGTAGCCTCCTGTCACTATTGCTCCCCAAAACGTCTTCACCCCCTCCACATCTATTCATAAGAAACAGCTAGGTTGGTTATGTCAGTGCTCACGTATGAGAGAAACTACGACCATAAATAGGTAATAAATGTATTCCTAAATGGTGAAAATATTTCACCACCTTCCTCGGTTTTCCACATGACCCCCCACACAAATAGAGATAACTCCTTTACAAAAGTGGTTAAGATTTTTCTCCAACTGTTCTTCCCCGAATAATATATATTCTTTGAATTCAAATACATCCCTGATAATACCTGAGCAAGAAACAATTATAGAAACCGTTATATATTCTTTGAATTCAATTTAATCTTGCAATCAAGCTTAATCCCATCTCCTTCGTGATTGCTCACACAACCAAAGATAAATTTTCAATTAAATGCATGTTAATTTGTTTGGTCCACCTTCGTGACATTGGCCCCATAGCCTATTGAGGCTTTGTTTGACTTTGAATCAAATAAAACTCCACATTAAAATACCACACTCCTCTCAAAGAGTTCAAACTAACATCAAACTCCTCGACTACTTTAGCCGATAAGTGTTTTCCAAATGACTCGCATACTTTAACAAAGTATTAAAAGTCATTATATGGCACAAAACTTAAGGTGGAAGATTAAATATACTATGCCGCTATATTAACATTAACCAACATTCCTTAATATTCACTTCAAGATTATTATTATGATCAACGTCCTTATGCAATATCACAATGGGACTCATCAAGAATAAACCTTTAAAGATTGAACACATAATATATTTAAATATACCTATATGTGAGTCATTTTCATTGCAAAAGCTTATGCATGCACGCATGTATCCATATGTACTTGAATGTAAATGTTTGTATGTTGACAATGTCTATGTCTTGGGGTGATCCCACAAAGCTGGTTTTCAATTTCTAAGAGGTTCTGATTTTTTTTCTGAAATCACATATTTTTAGAAAATATAATGATTTAAGCCTTAAAAAGTTCCATTTTAAGGATTTCAATTGAAGAGGGTTTGATCAAACCACCTTAGATCAAACTCCCTTGGATAGAACCCCGCTATTTTTAAACCATACCTACAACGGAGTCTCCTTTACACCTATCAAAATGTTGATAAAAAATCACTTTTTATTTACCTTTTGGGGGATCAAATGAATTCATTTAAAATTTATTTCAAATGATCATGGCAATCCTCAGAACAAGCTATCTAACAAATATAATTTTAATATATTTTGGTTTTATTATGTATGTGTTTCTTTAGTTTTATTAAACATATGTTTTTCACCGAAAACCAAGCTCTATGTTCTGCACATGTAGAAAAATAGCATATTATCAAAATAAAATTTTAAAAAATATGTTCAGGCTGGGTATTGATGTCCTTGTGTAGTGACCCTCCTGATGAAATTTCTATTTCAGGTATTTTGAGTTACTGTTAGCAATTAGATGTTTGAGACTATGTTACTTTGATACTTTATGTCATGGTTTACATGACCAGTTGTGAAACTCAGTTGATGATACACTTTATTTTATGATGCTATGTTTACTTTCATGAGATGCCATTATTATGATAACCTATGATGCTCTATTATGTTTATGATGATACTATGATGTAGTCTATGTTAGATGTTATGTTTTACGTCAGTTCGGTGAAAGAGATGGTTTAGCAATACTCATATGTGAGTGCCCTGCTACACTATGATTCTTCTCCATGGTGTGTCTTCATATGTATACATGTTCATTTGATCGTGCAGTATGATGCAGTTTTTAGGTATAGGCATCGAATCCACCTGTTTGTTAGGTCTGAGTGTGCCATGACCCAATGTAATCGTTGAAGGGAGATAGACTCGTCCTCTCTCATGAATCATCGTTCTGAAAAGAACGAGTGTCTTTTGTCACCCTTATGCTATGTTGTCATTCGTTTTTCATACTATTCATTATTGTCACATCATGTTATATATGTCATGTTTTATAATGTTGATTTAAATTATTTAATGATTTAATGGTAATGTGATTAATGATTAATTACAATGTTTAAATTGGAAAAGTTATTTTTAGATTATTGATGAATTATAAGTGAAATATTAAAATATATTATTTTGCAAAAGGTTAATTATTTGTAATTGATTTATTTGTGCAAGTTTGATATTTTCGAAAATTAATCAGTTAGTTGTGTTTCTTTATTTCAAAATATCTTTCTTGATGATTGTTTTCATTGTAAATTGAGAAAAATGATATAGCATAGGAAAATCGATGATTATGGACGACAATTGATTATCGAAAAAGAAAAATATTGCTTTCACAAGGAAAATATTGTCTCTTTGTTGGGGTTTTGATTGAAAAGCTGAAAATTGATTATTGGAGATGGTGTTCGCATTGTGAAATATTTGTAGGTTGAATTGTTGAGAATTACGCTTCGTCGTTTCTTGAATCCGGAAAGCGTTTCAGGTTCTTTTCTTGCAAATTTCTTGCTGTTAAATTTGTTTGAGATTCTTACAAAAAAAAAATTGTATCTTGCACACAATAGAAAACAAAACTTGAAGATCAGTTTATTTAATAAACTTAGAGAAATATTTTTTGTGGTTTGGGTTTTGGATTTGTACATCCTTGATTATTAACTTTTGAGCTATTATCAATATTTAGATATTAGATTTGTTTGCTCTCATCATTGCATGTATTTAAGCATGTAGAATCTCACTTGAACTCCCTTGTTGAGTCGTTGATGGTGGAATTTGTTTATGGGAGACCCTCTTTGCATGTTTGCAGCCTAATCTTGACCTCTAATTACCTCCTTAACCTATTAGTGATGATTTTTGTTTTAAATCAATTTGAAATTTGGTTCAAGATAGTTTTCTTCCCTTTTGTTTTCTTTAAGCGTGGTCAGACCCTTGTTTTGTTTTCATTATCTTAAATTTTGGAGCTCTCTTTCTGTTGTGAGAATCATCCTCTTTCCTGATGAGCTGGCCATGAATATGAATTCTTTTTTTTACAAACTCAGTTTTGACTTCTATGGGTATTGATAGTTCGGGTGACTTCCTAGCTTGTCCTCTATTTTATAATCTACCTTCTTACCTTGATGTCGACTACAAGTTAGGACTGAAAAGATTGAGATAAATGGTGAAATACAAGATTGTAGCCCACATGCAACAATTGTTTGTCGCTTTAACAGTAGCATGCCAAACCATATGTAGAATTTGACATAAGGGAAACCATGTGTGTGGGTGGAATGATATTTTGAGATAGTACCGTTTGTTTTGCTAGCGCATGATCTTCCTTTTTCCGTTCATTGATTTTGGACTGCTTTTTGTGTTTAGACTATACCCTTACCTAGTTGCGCATGACTATTCTCAAACTATTAATTGTGTGTCATATATAATTTTGGTTGTATCGGTTACCATTAAGTCTCCTAATTGATTGCATATGGTCTCTGCCTGGTGTTTATCTGAGTGCGATTGAAATATTCTTGTTGGCATTTGTAATTCCTTGTATTCCTGTTTTGGTTATGTGAATCCTTGGATGTATGGCTGCAGGATACTGTCCATTCTACCCGATGTTTTGTTTATTTGTTTCATTTAGTCTTTCAATTAACCTAGTTGCTCAAATGTATACAACTTGCATGTATTTTTACTATCTTTAACCACTGAAGGTGTTACATTTTCTATTAACTCCAATCACTGACAGTCATATCTATTTCATTGTGCATGCATGTGATTTCATCTTCCTCCGCGGGTATGTCCTCATCTTGCTTAATCGATTGTAGTCTCTTATTGATAATCATTGCATGTTTATGTATCTTCCTCTTCACAAAAGAAGTTGCAGGCCCTTTTATAGTCAACTGTACTTTTGAGTGGAAGTTTTCTAATTTAGTGTTATTCCCTACCACTTGTCACTGTTGTATTGGCGACATTCAATAATATGAATTAAATTACTTGTTTATAATGTAAATAAAACATTTTCATCGAATTCGTGGGTTATATTATAGGCAAGCAAACTCCATATTTACATTACTAATGTTAGTCACCGATTGTACTAGTATTGATAGTATTAACTATTATGTACACATTCAATTGCCCATGATTTTGTTCTTAAACATACTTAAATAAGAATATTGGTGCAATAGTTATAAAATATTATATATATTAAATTCCCTTTTTTGGATTTACAAAATGGTTGTTTATTATTATAAATGCATTGATTGTGAAATGGTATGTTATTTAAAATATAAATACATTAAATATGAAGTGGTTTATGAATCAGAATACCAAGGCAATGTTAATATTAGAATATTGAATTGTTTTATTATTTGTAATAAAATATATACATGTATTTGGATAATGAAATTTTAAATGCATAAGATCATCTTTTGATAGATTGTGAATTTAGAAAGAATATATGATATGGGAAAGCTTATTATCTTCTCAATCAACAAGCTTAATTTATTATGATAGACTTGTTTGAATGGAGAATTTTGGATGGATTTTGTGAAACTAAGCTCAATTGATATTTTCTTCTTGAGTCCATTTATTTTGTATAAAGAAATTTGTCATTTATGCTATTGTCTTCCAGAGGCTTGTATATGAGTATTGTGGTTGATCTTTCTATTATTTCAATGTGTTAACGTGATCCATGCACATGAATGTTTAAGTAATATTACTTTGGAATATTTTGAATTCCTTAGCATGGAAATGTGATAGTTCGTAAAAGACTTGTCATGCATGTTAAATGGTGTTATTATGTTATATTTGTGTCATGGTATGACTTTGACTATGTTGGGTTTTTATGGAAAGAAGTTTTCTCTTGCATGCATGTTGACTTTATAGTCTTGTCATTCTGAGAATTTGTACCTTAGGAGGAGTGGCTTCCATTAGGGGTCAGACCCGTAATTGGTTGCATGGGTAACCTATTGGAAGTTGGTAACTAAGTGATAACCTTAATAATTTTTAGGGGATTGGGTAGTTAAAATTAACCATACAGATAATGTTTGTCTTGCCTTAGAATTTAACGCTTGTTTAGGTTAAAGCGGCTTGAGAAGCCCTGTAATGGCAACTCGAACAGTTCATCTTTTTGAGAAGTGAATTGAAGCCACATAAGTTTGTATAGGGGCCAAAAGTTGTTAGAGGTTGCCAGGGTAACTGTGGTAGAGGCTCGGTAACCTAGGAAGGCTATCTAGGGTAACCTATTACATTTATGTGATGACACTCATGTCCACGTACACTTATTAGTTCTCTTGTGTTGAGTTACTTGTGATTGTGAGTCACCTCTGGGAATAAGTCAGTTGTCTTGTCATTGTGATGTCATGTATGTCGACCATGTATTGTGTGATGTTCTTCTTGTAGTTTGTTTTGACTTGAGGACCTATTCTATCTCCTAGCATGGGGGGTGGGCTTTCGAGTTCCAAATGGGTGGAAGGAACACGCCACATCTTCCATTGGGTCCCCTACAGGTGATATTGCTCGAGACTTGCTTTTTCTTGGTAGGATCCTGGATACGCATAGTTCATAGAGTTGTTCATCGAACAAGATCATGAACGTGGTCATCATTTATTCTTGATATTATTCTTATTGTACACACTCATGTTGTTACATGAGGTTCCATTGTATTGTTACTATTGATGTATTGAGATTGTCACAATCTCGCTTGTTGTAAATGAACTTGTAATGTAACTCTTGATGTAATGTATCTGGACATGACTATTCACATGGATTGATATATATATATATATAATTCTTGTTGTGTTATGATGTTTATTTACTTTAGTAGCATAGTTGTGGGACCCGAGAATGTTCATGTTAGGTTATTATCACATGTTATTAATCTTTAAAAAAATAAATTATGTATTTTTTTAGTGTTAAAGATGTGACGTTCCCTAGGTTCCACGACGGGGCATTACACCTTTATCCAGTAAAAAAATAAAATTGAATTTTGATACATATAGAAAAAGTTATGATGTATATAATCCACCTATGTTTCAATTGTAATTGGTTTGACTTTGAAACTTGATTAAGGAAAAATTATTTCATAAAACACTATACAACCAAATGAAAGTGCTAGATATCATAGTTAAAAATCTAAATTCGAAAAAATTAGAATTTTATCCTCGATACAAAAAAAATTATGTTGTATATGGTGAGCGTCACTCCTTAAAAATGTTGTTTTTTTAAAAGCTAGTTTTTGAAGGAGATGGAAAAATAAATGCAATTTGATTCCAAAATTTTTGAAAAAAATATATTTAGAATCTATAGACAAAATATCACAAATCACTAGTTTGCATCATCTTGAAATTCCTCATAGTTTAGCCGCTATAGGAGCTCGAAAGTGAAGATTTAGTTAAAAAAAAATCAGTTTAGTGTCCAGTTTACCCAAAAATTGTAAACCAGTATTGTGGGATCACCCCTTGGTATGCACATATGTATCCATGCACCCATCTATACGTGTACGAGTACATATGCTTACCTTATCAATAAGGTATACCTACATTCATATATTCATTTATTTTATATAAAAAAAGAGAGATTTAATAACCCTTAAGAGAATCATATCAACAAAAAGGTCGACTAATTGATTACTATCGACAAGCTTCTAAACACGTTAAACAACATGAACTAGAATTTAAATGACATCAAAAACTTGTCAAATCAAGAAACAAACTTAGACCAAAAGGGTCGAGTATCACTTACCTGACTCAACTAGGTTCACCATTTTTCATCAACACTAGACCTAAGATGGCAACAACCTGTTCTTTTCCTTGTATCTATACCCTTCTCTCTGATGATGCTCTCCCTCCTTTTCTCGGAGGGGCTGAAACTTGTTCCCTGAATGAAAATTTCAATCACCAACTTGAGATTAGTGTATCATTAATCATTTCATAATCCTTATGAAATCATCACACCTTGACAACTTTTAAATACATGTCAATTATAGTCAAATAAACATAACTCATAAAAAAATTGATTTTTCCAGATATTTTTACTAAACATCAAATCATTGAATCATGCGTAATCATGTACTAATTACTTCAAAAGTAAAAATTAAAACATAGTTAGAGTTAGGTGTGTAACATTGAGAGCTTCAAATGAAAGAGGGTTGAAAGAGACCAAGAAGACATTTTTGTTGCAGGATTGGAGGTGTACTAAAGAAGCAATAATTTTCATGGTTTCGTGGTTTATTTGCAACAATGATTTCTAATGATGAATGCAGGTTGAAGGAGCTAGAATATTGTGAAAGAAGATGAATTGGAGATTAAAAAAAATGTATTTTTATTTTTTGTTGTAAATCATATTTGCATAAGTTTTGTAATGGTTTCCATCAGCCCCAATGGGTACAAAATATTGTACTTTAGTTATTCTTTGTTTTTGTAACAATTCATGAGTCTTTGAATGAGAAACATGAGACCTTGCATATTTTAGGTGTTGATTCAAACAAATTTTGAGTTACATTTTTAGATTGTTGTATGTGAATGAGGTTTGGTTTCTTTATTCATTAGTGGTATTAGAGTGGGAGTTCTTGAGTGTGCTGACAGAAGCATCGATGTGAGGAAATTTGCACCAAGACCTATGGTGGTGTGTTTGTGATTTATGTGTAGAAAAATCATCGAACGTGAGGAAACCTATACTTGAGAGCATGGGATGGGTCATGAGGAGGCCCGTAAGAATTTTATTTTGTGAACAATAATGGGAAGAAGTGGAAAATAGGAAGTACCACGAAGAATTTGAAAAGCTCAAGGCTGAAGTAGATGTATTGAAAAGAGATGGTTATAGAGGACATGAGAATATGTGATGAAAGATACTAGAAGAACATTCTCTCAAAAGAGGAAAACAAAGAAAAGATTAAAAAGAAAGAGTGTTGCATCCCTTTGGTAGGGGTTGAATGTAAGGAAAAATATGTGGGGGCAGTCCACACAAATGGAGAAGATAATAAGGTGCAAGTTTTAGTGATAGAATGTGAATGGAGTGCATTATGTGAAGTGGATAAAGAAGGTTTGCAATAAAAAATTATGAACATGGATGGTCCTAAGTTTGATGAGTAGGTTGGTGAAGATGAGGATAATTTCTTTTTGAAAGAAGAGATGGAAAGAATCAAAAAGTTGTTTGAAGGGGAATTGATGGACAAACACGAAGAGGAGTTTGAAAAAATCGTCATTGGAGGTGAGAAGATGGATGTTGCAGCGAAGAATAACGAAAGAGATGTCATGGCAACGAACATGAATTAGGTAAATTTTCATTTTGAATTTAGTTGTGATGATTCTATACCTTCTTTGCTGAAAGTAAAAGAGGATTCCAAGCAAGAAGAGAGTATGCAAATGGAAATTTTTAATTTCCATGGAGTAGGAATTGTAGATTTGTATAAGGATGCAATAGATTTTGATTATTGTTTGGATAATACATTTTTGGATATAGAATTTTTAGAGGATGTTACAGGTAAAACTTGGTGGAGGTGGTCGGTTTGTGGTGGGTTGAATCCCACAAGAGTAGAGAGGAAAATCTATGGTATTAGGGGGAGGATGGTACATGGTGGATACAATTCCATGAGAGGAGAGATGAATGGAGTGAAAAGTTATCAAAGAAGGAGGTTGCTTGTTCTAGCTAACTGTTGGAAGAGGAGAAAAAAGAATAAATCAGAGGTACCAATTTCAATGATGGATTTTGCTAAGGATTTATTGCAATTCAAAAGGGTGGTACTACCACTCAACTTCATTTTGTGAATTCATATTCACAAAAAAATTCCTACCTCGGGTGTCTAATGCAGGAGCATCCAAGGTGTAAGGAAATCTTGCATTGCCAAAAATATTATAATTTTTTTGCTTTGTTTGATTTTCAATAAGGGCCTAGGGGTTAGGTGAATAAATATTTTAATATGAAACATTATAAATTTCCCTTGTGGTGATTTGAAAATGTAATTTTTGAGGAATTATGCTCTAGTAAATATTTCAAAGGCATAAATGGTGGAATATTCCTTTTGGGCATCTAATTTCTAGGTGGGACCACTTTGTATGCATGCTATTTCATGTTAAATTTCTTTCTTTGCATGCATTTTCATGTTGGCCGCAAGCTTTGCATGTTGTTGCATGTTTGGGTTGTGACTGTGAGACCCAGTCTCGGTAAAATGACCATAGCTTCCTCATATCATAATGAAATCGGGAATTTTAAAATGTTTTGGAAAGATGAGAGGGAGGTGCGCAATGTTTTAAAAAAACCATTTAAAAATATTTGGATGAATGAGGGATCAGTGGTGGGTAGAAAGTGACATTTTTTTTTTGTGGTTATGGTTTTCCTCAATCACAAATCTATATATTCAAGCTTTGTCATTTGCATAGAAGCCCATTGTTTAGGGAGCTAGTGAGCTCCATATTTTGGAGAGATAGTAAGCTAGTGAAGTCTATATTTAGGGAGCTTGAGAGCTTCAGCTGAAAGAAGGTTGAAAGAGACTAAGAAGACATTTGTGTTGAAGCTTTGAAGGTGTACTATAGAAGCAATAATTTTCATTGTTTCATGGTTTATTTGCAATAGTGATTTCTAATGATGAATGTAGGTTGAAGGAGCTAGAATATTGTGAAAGAAGATAAATTGAAGGAGATAAATTGTTTTGTATTTCCATTTTATGTTGTAAATCATATTTGCGTAAGTTTTGTAATGGTTTTCATCAGCCCCATATGGTTGAAAAATATTGTACTTCAGTTAGGCTTTTTTGTTGTAACAATTCACAAGTCTTTGAATGAGAAACATGAGACCTTACTTGCAGATTTTAGGTGTTGATTCAAACAAATTTTGAATTACATTTTCAGATTGTTGTGATTATTTGAATGAGGGTTTATTTTTTCATCAAATTCACAACTCATTGTAATTATCACATTGAATATAATCCATAAAAAGAGACATAGAAAGTATCTTATGACATTAGAGTTAAATACAATGAACCCCATTACCTTTGAAAATATCAAATTTAAAAAATATCAAAGGTAACAAACAAGTGTAAATACATGAAAAACCACACATGTAAAATTCATGCAAGAAAATATTATTATCCCATAAACAAAGAGTAAAGTGACTTGCCACTTTACCCACTAATAATAATATGCTCAATACTATTAGGTAAATAATCACATCTTATCCCTCAATATAGTATTATTATTTGTTGTCCTCTTCTTTCAATTGATAAAAAGAATGAGCTAGTGAAATAGTTTATACCAAACAAGGGAAGTTCATATTCAATGGTTGTGTGATTCAAGACCAACCACCACATCTACTAATGAAAAATATTCTATGGAAGTGTGGGGAACTAAAATGACTATATTATTATTACTTATAAATCATATAGTTTACATGTACTTATGTTATTTTAATAAAATTCAACAAGGATAGTCTAGAGAGACTCAATTGATTACCCATGAGGAATTTTCTTATTGCACAATGAGGTTGTGAATTTTATCCAACACATTTTTTTCCTACACCCATATCTGCAAGATACAAACTAATAATCTAATAAATATTATTTCAAGATATCATAAATATAAAATCTATATAAGTTTTGAACAATTAATTTTTCTTTTTATTTTAGAACTAAAAACTAATCTCACAATAAAAAAATGTAGATAAAATGGAGGCCAAAAATTGTGTATGAATAGAGTTTCTCCTTTCTCCTTTGATAGTTTCCATTGCTTCTAGTTAATCAAATTGAATTGATGTTGGATTAAAGTGACTTAGATCAATTGCATATGAAGATGACGAAACTACTAGGAGTTGGCTATATGCAATTTTCCTTTCATTCTTATGAAGGTATGTTGTAAATTCTACTAATTATATGTTATTCATTTAATATTGGAAAAGATTCAGTTACCTAATGGTAATGTAATGAATATATATATATATATATCACATTCTCCATTTGACTCTCATACCATAATGATGTTCTTTGAATTGTATCAATTATGTGGTATTTTTTTAGTGAATATTAATGTATCTAGTTTTTTTTAAAATATAAATACCTATGTTAGGTGGATTATAATGCTAAACATGTGATATGAAATAGAATTTTTGTCGATGATATGCATTTTATGAGTAAACTGAAATTAAGTTAGTATTTGAACTATGAATATTTAATATAATGTTGATAGAATATAAATTTTCATAGACTATGTGTTTAACATATTAAGTGGTTCAATTGAGTGTGTAGGTGATCTCCATGGCCAATGGAAATCCTGAGGTCTCTTGGAATGTCTAAACATGATTAACTTATGACACCTCCCTATAGTTCATATGGATGTATTGTGTTCCTTTTTTTATATGAAATTATTGCAATATGATATGTATATTATTCTTTGTGTATTAGGCCCTTTTTGTGGGTCAAATGGATGAATGAAATATTATCCTAAGTGTTAAATCTAGATTCTTTTTTCTAAGGGTTTTAAGTGGTATTAATTTGTCACTTTTCACTTTATTTTTTTATTTATATAGCCATAGATCATATGGATAGGGGTTAGGGTAAATTTGATTCTACAATTTAAAATATATCTAAGTTATAACCCCCTAAAACTAACATTTAATGAAGGTGACAAAATTATAAGTTTTGTGGAGGTGTCTGGGTTATGTATCATCAACCTACCCCATCATTAGTATCTTTTTGAGGTGGTTGGATAGGTGGATAAGCATTCCATTATTCACCATGGGTGAGGAAACATGTTTTACCCTCTTGATAAGGAGCATTTCAAGTGGAGACACTTGTAAGCCCCTTAAGAGGGTGGGTTTCCATATGGTTATATCACACATGTGTGAGAAAAGGAGATAAAGGTTGGCAATGAGATTACATGTGGGGCTAAAAAGTGTCACATTAATATTTAAAGATGAAGACGCTAGGATTTCAATTTATTATTTCCATGTGAAGTTGGAAATGTTTATTTTTTTTTTTAACCTTTTCTTGTAAATGATGAAAGAAAATAAATAAGGTTTGGAAGAAGAAAATAATTCAGTAAAGAAGATAATTGGAAAAGGCTTGTGGAAGAGAGCTACACCAAATATCCAACAATATCTTAGGTTCCTAGAGAATTAGGCTCTCACTTCCTTGAAATTTTTTCTCTATTGTCTTATTGTTTCTATATATTATGTTGATAATGATTTATTTGTGACATCAATAGGTTTTTGTTTGAGTTTTGTGAAATGATAAGATAAGAAGAGAAGTATTGTTTTTATTATTTGTGATTTCAATAGTTAGTTAGTTATTTTTTTCTTCTATATCAATTTATTTTTTTATATTGAGTTGGGTTGTGATGGAAGAGAGGTTGGCTTCTCATATCACCTTATTTTGAATCTTGAATAAGATTCAAATGCTATGAATCCCCTTGACCTTTTATGGGAATTATTTTGTAATTATTTTGTATTAACTAAAAAATGATGATATTTACTTTTTTGAGTGTGAGTATGAATGCAGGTTTACAAGAAACCTTCTAGCTCAAGGGTGGTTTATGAGAAAGACTATTGTTGGGACGCTAACCTTCATTGACCTCCTTATTGAGTCAATTTTCTTTAAAAGTTTAAAAGAACCATTATGAAGTGATCTTAGCCTTGTGTTAGATCATTTTTCTCATTTTTATGTCTAATTATTTAGTTACCTCCTTAAAATTTACAAAAAATTATTGGGTCTAATATGTTATTGAGTTTAATTTTTTAGAGATATTTATATTTTAAAATGAAGGTTAGTTTTAGATTTTATATGTCTTCTTATTGAGGAGAAGAGAAGTATATTTTTATTTCAAGTGTAGTTTCTTTTATGAAGTGTGTGAGGCCTTGTGAGAATTTCCCTTCAATATATATTTCCATAAAAATATTTTAATACTAAATTTGTAAGGATAAAAAAAATTATAGTTGTTGTAGTTCCTTTGAAATTTTTCGTTGTAAATGAATTTAATAGGAAGGAAAGAAAAGGGATGTAATTGGATTCCACCTTATTGTAGTTGGTTTCTTACAAAATAAAATTTTAGATGTATAAATCCACAAGATTAGGTTAAAACTATATATCAAATTAGGTATTAGAGTGTTAGGTTGCAACAACAAGAAATTTGGGAATTGTATGGGTTTTAATTGTTGAGTGTGTTGTTGACACACAAATCACTCTATGATAATTATGATGAATTGTGGAATAGATGAAAACACATAAATTTGGTTGAATTGGTTGAATTTACCATATGTTAGAACTTAGTTAATTTCAATTAGAAGGACCCAAAATAACCTTATTAAATGCTTAAATTTAGTGTTTTTATCATAATAACTAGTTTGATTTATTGTGGGTTTTCCTTGATAATCCAAACCGTTAGTAAAATTATATTCCAATATAAAAATATTATTGCCTAGTGTATCATTAGTGCAAATAAGGTGTAACGCCCCGCCACACAAACCTCATAGGACACAACAACTAACCATAAATGAAACAATTTTTTTTGAAGAAACATCAATTACATTAAACATAATTAAATAATTAAACAACAATAATATAATCCATATGACAACAACCTAGTCCAATGGGGTTACATGGTGTGCTACTCGAAACTGAACCCAACCTCAACATCGTTAAACAAAACCAAAATAAATAAAAAATAGAAGCATGAATAAGAAATGACATAACTATAAAGCGTACATTTAATCATAAATAAGATAGATAAAGAATATATATGAATATCATGTTATTGCATTACTACTTCCAAATTCATAATTAAATTCATGGAACATATTTCCAAAGATACAACACATCATAAAATCAATGATACAATTATATCCTGCTTCCCTTATAACAATGGGAAGAGTACAACGATACAAGAATGATATAACATCAATGAATAGAGTACATAATGAGATCCATCTGAAGGAAATATAGGTCATAACACCAAAGCTGGAAAGATCAAGAACCACTACAACTAGTACATCTCCACAACATCAAGATCAACAGTGGGGAACCCAATGGGTGATCAGCACATTCCACCCAACCATGTGAACCTGAAGTAACACTCCCCATGCTAGGAGATGATAAGAGGGACCCTCATCCGACAAGGTCAAAAAACATAAAAGACTAACACCACCCAACACAAAACCACATCAAAACATAAATAACAATAATACTATAGAGGCAACAAGAGCAAGGGAAGATAATGGGCACAGTGGGAGAGTGTCATCGCATCACCTTACATGGACTAACCAGACTACCTAACACTAGGAGCCACCTCCATCTATGGTTAACTTGACAGCCTATTTCAAGGTGTCACCCCATAGGGTGACTCATGCGGAGCCACTTAGTTTTCATGGAGACAAGGCAATGACCTTACCGACTAGGTCTTCCCACCCATCCTTAGCCTTTGAGAGCACTAACGGTAGGGGTGAGGTGCATGTTTTAGTCTTGTTATGTGTTTAACTAACCCAACCCACTAGATACTTTAATTAGGTTATCACTTATTTAACGGAACTCTTCCATTGACAACCACTTGTGCACCGGCCCCCATGAAGAGCCACTCTCCCCTATGGTTACCCAAAACCAAAGTCAATGAAAGGGATGTACCTCAACCATCCAACACATAAAGGACATTATTTAAAGAAAAACACATGAGGCATGACCATCTTGTGACTACATGAAGTATCAAAACTCATAAAACAAGGAGGTACTACCCATACACACATCCTCATGGTAAAAAGATAGATACAAAATTACAACAAAAAATGCGCAAACACACAACTGTCTCTAGCCTATCGAGGTAAGTAAAAAATTTCCCATGAACTAAAACAACACATGTTTCCCCAAAAATATAAAACAATTTAAATCAAAGTTCCAAAACGCAAAAGAAATAACTCAACTATCCATTTCCTCAATTAGAAGCAAAACTCTATTAAATGATACATTATTCCAATTAGACTCAAGTTTCCAAACAATAGAAAATTGACATAGATAAACCTATTGCATAACAGAAACAATTCCAACATTTTAAAATCATTAAATATGATTAAACTACTGTAAATAAAATTATTAATTCCTCTATTATTAATTTTCAACATAAATACTGAGAGCACAATTTCTCTAGCCAAAACAAAAGAATGCCAATTGCAGAGAAAATTGTTTCCCTTCTCTCGCTGATTTTTTGAAAAATAACCAGATTGGATATAAAATCCAAAAAAGGCAAAAATCAAAAAGTTACTAACAATTTCTGAATTTTACTCCACATGGAAAATAGCCACTTGCATTAAATTTCAATTTTTTACCAAGTTCAAATAAGCATTTCTCCCAAATTTTATAAACTAACTATTTCTTTGAAAATATAATTTCATTGTTAAAATATAATTAACTTTAAGACAAATAAATATTATCAAAATAAATAAATACACATTATAAACCATGCAACATTTAAATTTAAATTTAATATTAAATTAATTACTCGATGTTAGAATTAGTCATCATAATAATAATTTCAAATGACTTAATTTAAATATCTAGTAAAACAACACTAATACATTTGACTCCAAATTTTGACGAAAGTTCATCGGAATATCGACAAACTTTCATCGGAATTATTTCATCAAAATTATGACGAACTTTGAAACGTCAAATTTCTAACCCAACTGACGATGCTGGGTTAAAATTTTGACGTTTCAAATTTCGCCGGAATTTCGATGAAATAATTCCGACGAAAGTTCATTGAAATTCCGACGAACTTTCTTCGAAATTTGGAGTCAAATTTATCAGTGGAATTTATTAATTTACATTTATTTAAATTAAATGGTATTCCCAAAAATAATTTAAACTATGCAATATTAATAAAGAAATTAATGTCTACTTAAAATAAATAACACTAACTAGCACATTTTATTTTCTAAGAGAATTAATGTCATTCACTACTAATGTAATTTAATTATTTAACTATCCTCATCAAAGAATATCATTTAATTAAAGCAATTATTTAATGATACAAAAATAGCCATAATCAAAACCTTTAACAAAAATTACTAAAACCATGGAAATAAATAGCTTGAAATAAAAAAACATTAATAATACTATCAAAATTGATCAATCAAACCAAAATGAATAAACACCTACCTAAATAAACTCTTACCCAATCGTCCCAAAGACCCAAGTGGAGAGGAACTGCATCCTCCCCCCAGTCTTGAATTACTCCTGGAAGTCACAAGGTTAGGTAAACATACACAGTTACGAACAACATTATTACAAGTCACACTAAAAAACGGAAGATACTAAACAAGGAAACTTGACAAAATAAACAACCAATAAATGAGGTTATGAAACATAGGTTGGGGTCCTTTTGTCATCACCTATTTCCACATCATATCCATTGGGTTCTTGGGATACGCTCAAACCTGACATTGCAGGTGGAGTCTGTACCTAATACCTGCAACCTGCATAAAACAAGGTGTCAAACAAAATATACATATATATATCAATTAGCAAACACACCATGAGAGGAAGTCACAATGTAGTAGGGCGCTCGTGAATGAGTGATGCTATCCCATTCCCCTCACCAAGACCTCATACAATAACCAAAACATTGAATATAGACATTTCATTATAAGCATCATAGGGCAATAATTAATCATCAGCATAACAAGCATAATCATAATCCATAAGATACACATAATCAAAATTATCCAAAATAATACTAATTCCATAAATCCAACATAACATAAACATCAATCCATAATTACATGATCAAATTAAATGAAAAGTCATCCCCAAACCCATAACATCAAGTAATCGCAACTATGTCACAACAACATAAAAAACAACAGTAAACAGTGTCATAATCATCTGAGTCACCTAAATTGTCAACCAATCCAAACTAGCATGGTGAAACAACCAACATAGATTCTCAAGGTAGATAATCATAACATAAAAGTAGCAATCTAGCTAAGCAACACCGAAGGTTCTACATCCCTCCTACAACTATCAAGCTACTCACTACCCGAAAGAGGACACTCCTTCGGGTCCTCATCTAAGTCCACTACCGATTTCATGGAAGGGAAAGGCTGAGCATGAAGGCTCTCCTTCTCTTCCTTTGACAATAGAGGAGCATTAGGTCCACACCCCAATGGCCAATCCTGGATCGCAGATGACTTCTTCCCTTTAATTGTGTGCTTTGGCTCTTCGACCTCCTTCCCCTTTTTTACCTTGAGTCGAGCGAGGGCCTGGACCAAGGTCTCATCATCACCTTACATAGTCCCAACAACATAGTCCCATGGGGTTACATGGTGTGCTACTCGAAACCAAACCCAACCACAACATCATTAAACAAAACCAAAATAAATAAACGATAGAACCGTGAATAAGAAACAACATAACCATACAACATATATTCAATAATAAATAAGATAGATACAAAATATATATGAATATCATGTTATTGCATTATAACTTCCAAGTTCATAATTACATTCGTGGAACATATTTCCACAAATATAACACATCATAAAATAAATGATACAATTACATCTTGCTTCTCTTATAACAACAAGAAGAGTACAACGATACGAGAATGATACAACATCAATGAATAGAGTACATAATGAGATCCATCCGAAGGAAATATAGGTCATAACACCAAAGCTGGAAAGCTCAGGAACCACTACAACTGGTACATCTCTGAAATATCACGATCATTGGTGGGGAACCCAATGGGTGCATAGCACATTCCACCCGACCATGTGAACCCAAAGGAACACCCCTCGTGCTAGGAGATGACAATAGGGACTTTGGGAACACCCCCTGTGCTAGGAGATGACAACAAGGACCCTCATCCGACAAGGTCAAAAAACATAAAGGACTAACACCACCCAACACAAAACCACATCAAAACATAAACAACAACAATAATACTCTAGAGGCAACAAGGACAAGGGAAGACAACAAGCAAAGTGGGAGAGTGTCATCGCATGGCCTTACATGGATTAACCAGACTACCTAACACTAGGAGTCATGTAATACCCCTCTGTTTTGCCTTCTAGTTGGACTATGTGTCTTTGTGTGGGTATGTTGCTTTGATGTATTTTGATGTGATGATAGTGTATTCAGATGTTATCTTTATTCCACGTTTTGGATTAGCATTATGGATGTTGGATTAAAGATGTTTTATGCTTTGGATTATATTAATATGTTAGATTTGTCAGTTAGTACTATTGTATTGGTGAAGGGGACGATATCGCATCACTCACTTGCAAGTGCCCTACGATTCCGTGATTCCCTCTTTACGGTGTGTTTTGATCATGACATATATATGCATGTGGATGTACTCTTTGGCTGTAGGTTGACAAGTAGAGGACATCGACTCCACCTGGTTTCACAAGTTTGAGCGTGTCCAAGGCCCAATGGTATTCGATTGGGAGATAGTAGCTGGGATTTCCATATCGAGTCGTCACCCTAGTCATAGTGTGTCGTCGGTCGTAGTTTGGTCCAGTTGTGCTATTTTGTTCTAATTGCCTAATTTCAGTTTATTTTGGAAGTTAGAATAATGTTAGAAATGTGATTAAATTATTGAGTAATTTAATTTAATTAATATATATTTTAATCTTCTTGTAGATTTATTTTATTAATGGATTAAGTTATTTATATTGAAATGATTTACATTATCCATTTTGGAAAAGCATGCTTATTGGAGTTGGAATTGAAAAAATTAAGAAAATGAATTAAAAGTCAATTTTGAAATTCAAAAATTCAAAAATTCAAAAGAAAGACTTTTGCTATTCTGTTTTTCAGAAATTGATGAGGGTTGTTGTAGGATTTTTGGAAGAATTTTGCATATCTTTGAATTTCTTCACAAATTTGAAAAATGGAGTTTTTGGAGCAAAATTAAAAAGAGAAGAGGAAGGTTGCTAAATTTTGTGGGTTTAAAGGAAAAGTTTGAGGAATCTGTGGAGCTCAAGAGGGTTTCAAAGCAGCAGCAGGATCTTCAGCATACTTCAAAAGAATTAGGTTCCGTTCTTGTTTGTTTTATTGTGTTTTCAAAATTTGAATAAGTTTGTTTAATTTGGAGACAAAGAAATTCTTGTTGCAATTCCTATCTCCATTTTGTTTGTTCTCAATTTGCTCATCAAATTTGTTTGAGAGTATCAATCTTGTCTGAATGGAGGTCATGTATAGGCATCTATTTATTTCTTTAAAATATATGTTTCATTTTCTTGGTTATAAGAATATATTTTTTTATATATTGCCCATATAAGGAAAATGCTGGAAATTTTTTATTAAAATAAAATTTGTTCCAGAATTTTGATCCTTCTCCTAGCCTTTTAAGGCTCTAGTTTTTTCAAAAAATAAAAATATATAAAAAATAAAATAAAAATAACAGTCATTTTATATTTATACAAAAAAACAAAAAAAGAGAGGGTGTAGGGGGGCTTACCCCACCGCCGCTCCCATGGGGGCAGAGTGGGGGGCCGCACCCAGCCTCCACCATCCGCGACCCGTGCGGACTGCGCAGGAAATGGCCACCTCTGTTGGTGGCAGCACTGTCGGCGTCGCCCGCGTGGTAACCACAGCGGCTCCTATGCCCGCGACGCCTCCACCACAGCTCTGTGCCCTACGCGGGGGTCTCTCCGCCTTGCGTTCCCTGTGTGCCCTGCAACCCACGACGGTTCCTCCGCTCTTTTCTCCTCCTGCCGCCCGTAGTGGCTAGTTCCGGTGGCGCCGCCTCCTACAGCCACCACTATTAAACTTCGTCGCTATCTGTTGAAAAGTGCGACCAACCCTAATCCGTGAGCGCGCATCCCGAGGCACGCAACACCCAAAAAGAAAGGGGGTTGACCTTTGTTTTCACAAAATAAAAATAAAAATAAAAGATATATTTAATAAGTTTTATATTATAATTTTATGATATTAAAATATATTTAATATATTGATATTATATATTTTATAATATTACATATATTTAATATATTGATATTATATTTAATAATATTAAACATTATATGAAATGGGTTCATTGGGAATTTGCAATATAATATTGGATATTATATTAAATTATTATTTTATTTTATTTTTAAAAAGGGTTAATGGGCATATCCATTTTAGTTGTGACATAAATTTATTATGCATAAGGAAATATGAATTTTATGTAGTGAGATTGAAATATTAATATAGAAATTTAAAGTATGGAGTTTTATTTCCTTAGTGAAATTATTAATGAATTGTAGAAGTATGTTGGAAAGGATAGGTTTGGAAGTTACAAGGACATATTTAATATTGTAATTAATTGATGTTCATTTTGCAAGGAGATATTGTTATCTTAAAATGGTTATCTGAATAGTTGAAATAAAGGGGTTAGTTTATTTTTATTTAAATGAGCAAGTAAGGAGATTAAATGTTTAGTGTTAATTTCTCTTTAATCTGGAAAGACGTATTTCTAATTCAATTTTATTGATGCAATAAATTATTGAATGTAATGAGGAAATGGGCTTAGTGAACCCAAAGTAGAAAGTAAATTCTCGTCTCCTTCCTTGCCTTGATTGTGAATATTTCCTTGTGTTCTTGTTTGGGAAATGGGTCAAGTGTCTTAAATCAGTAAGTCTTCCAGAAGACCATAGAGGTTTGGTTGTCGGTTGTGATGTCAACCCATTGTGGATCCCTTGGGTAGTGCATGTGAAGTTATCTGTTGTTACCCAGTTTCTACGAACGGAAATGTTTTGTACCTCCTTGATTTAGGAGTGGATTATGTGATTAGTGCCTCCTTGTCAGGAGTGACTTTGTTAACTTGTTACTTCCAGTGTTTGGAGAGGGATTGAACTTATGTTGCCTCCTGAGAAAGGATGGTCGTGGTATCGTGTTTGGTTGCACTTTGTACCCTTGGTGTTTTGATGGTTATGTTTGGTATGTTGTCAAGTAGAAGAGTGGCCTCTGTAGGGGTCAGAGCCCAAAGAGGTAAACTAGATAACCTACGGGGGTGGTTTAACAAGTGATAACTAAAACAATACTTAGAAGATTAGGTGGTACTTCTCACTAATCAAGATAATTATGCCTTGCTCATAGACACAAGGGCTCGTTTAGACTTGGGATGGGTGGGAAGGCCTGGAATGGCAAGGTCATCTATCTTGTCTGTACGAAAGTTATTTGATTCCAAATGAGCGAGTATGGGGGCCAGGATTCAGTTGAGGCCACCAGGATAACCCTTAGTGGGGGTCGGAGCCTATGAAGATTCTCAGAGGTAAACCCATGACGAGTTGTGTGATGACACTCTGTCTAGGACAACAGTTAGTTTTGTTTTATGGTTATGGTTTCCTTAACATACCTGATGTGACCATAGTTGGTATTCAATTATTATGTGTATGGTTCTCATAACATACTTGATCTGCTTTATTTCTAGAAGCAATGTGATCTTGTAGAGTTGTACTTGTGTTGTACTTGCATGGTATTTGAGTTGTACTTGTGAGGTTCATGTGATTGGTTGTTTCAGTTTGGTTCAGTTTATGTTAGCCTGTGTCTAGAGGTAGATGGTCTTGGCTAGGATTCCCGGTTACTGTCTCCTAGCACGGGGGGTGGGCCTTTGGGTTCCACTTGGTTGGGTGGCGTGCACCTAAATCTATTGGGCTCTTTCTTCATGTTCATGTGGACGAGACTTCCAGTTGGAGAGCTCGTGGGTTTCAATTTCAGTTCTTGCTTTAATTCTTTTAGTTGATCTTGTATTATTTTACCCCTCGTTTGACATCGAGGTGGAAGTTGTAATTGTAATCTTATTTATCGGATTTGCCTCATTCAGGGAATGAGTGTTGTAACCTTATTGTTTAATGAACAGATTAATGCATTTGAAAGTTATATATTATGCTTGTTGTAAATTTATCTTATTGGAATATATGTGATTAAATTATTAAGTAAATGATTGACATGGTTTAATTCATGTTTTTGTTGAGGTTCTATAAACCTCTATCTCGTAACCTTAAAGGATGTTGGCATTAGTTAGTGAACTTGCTTATTAATTATACTTTTAAAAAAAAAATTAGCTTGTTTAAATAGTTGTTTGCAACTTCCTCTAGGGTTGCATGGCGGGGCGTTACAAGTCATCTCCATCAATGTGGATTAACTAGACTACCTAACACTAAGATCCGCCTCCATCTATGGTTAACCTGATAGCCTATCTCAAGACGTCACTCCATAGGGTGACTCATGTGGAGCCACTTAGCTTTCATGGAGACAAGGCAATGACCTTATTGACTAGGTCTTCCCACCCATCCTTAGCCTTTGATAGCACTAATGGTAGGGGTGAGGTGCATGTTTTAGTCTTGTCATGTGTTTAACTAACCCAACCCAGTAGATACTTTAATTAGGTTATCACTTATTTAAGGGAACTCTTCCATGAACAACCATTTGTGCATCGGCTCCCATGAAGATCCACTCTCCCCTATGGTTACCCAAAACCAAACTCAAGCAAAGGGGTGTACCTCAACCCTCCAGCACATAAAGGACATTATTTAAAGAAAAACACATGAGGCATGACCATCTCATGACTACATGAAGTATCAAAACTCATAAAACAAGGAGGTACTACCCATACACACATCGTCATGGTAAAAAGATAGATATAAATGTACAACAACAAATGGGCAAACACACAACTTTCCATAGCCTCTGGAGGTAAGTAAACATCTACCCATAAACTAAAACAACAAATGTTTCCCCGAAAACACAAAACAATTTAAATCAAAGTTCCAAAACACAAAACAAATAACTCTCCTCAAGAAATAACTCAATAATCCATTTCCTCAATTAGAAGAAAAACTCTATTAAATGATACATTATTCCAATTAAACTCAAGTTTCCAAACAATATAAAATTGACATATATAAACCTATTGCATAACAAAAACAATTCCAACATTTTAAAATCATTAAATATGATTAAACTACTGTAAATACAAATCTTAATTCCTCTATTATTAATTTTCAACAAAAATACTGAGAACACAATTTTTCCAGCCAAAACTGAAGAGTGCCAATTGCAGAGAAAAACTATTTCCTTCTCTCTCTGCTTTTTCGAAAAACAACCAGATTGGATATACAATCCAAAAAAGACAAAAATTAGAAAGTTACTAACAATTTCCGAATTTCACTCCACATGGAAAATAGCCACTTGCATTAAATTTCAAATTTTTACCAAATTCAAATAAGCATTTCTCCCAAATTTCCTCAACTACTTATTTCTTTGAAAATATAATTTCATTGTTAAAGGGTATGTGCAGGATCATGATGGAAAAAATAGGCCCTTAAGTGGCGATGAAAATTCAGATAATCAAAATTAGGCAACTTGACATTAAAATTTGAATAAGCTATCTATATTATTTCAAAAATATGTAAGAATAGAATTTGTAGTAAATTGAATGTAGTTTCTAAACTACTAGGCTTTTTTTTTTAAATCTATTTGGTGAAATTTTGAAATTTCAATGCAGTAGTACTTAAATTTCACAAAAAAAATAAGAAGTCGGTGTCTCTCTGACCACCCTAATCACAATAAAATGATAATATTTTTTTATAAAATTTTAGATATAAGTAGGGGACTCATGTCCCGATGTGATGCATATTTTTCATAATTTTTTTCCAAGTAAATAATTAATTATGAATTTTTTATTACAACTTTTAAAAAATATAAAAACTCGTATGTTTGACCATCTTAACTAGGTCAAAACTTCATGAAATTATTTTTTTTATTAATCCTATGGTATGTGAAGCATAGAATGTGACACATTTTTTGAATTCAAAAAATGTGATATTGTTTGAAAGCTATAGATTTTTTTCAATTAGCCTATCAATCAAGACTTTAGTCGTAATTCAAATAGAAAATAAATAATAATTATTTATTTAATTCAAAGTAAAGCATAACTTATATTGGTGGAAAGTTGTGAATATCCTTTAAAAATCCTTTTCATTTCATCATTTTTGGGTAAAAAAAAAGTCATCAGCCACATGGGTCATCATATCACTTACATATCGCCACTTTTTGGCCCATCATGATCCTACACATACCCTAAAATATAATTAAATTTAAGACAAATAAATATTATCAAAATAAATAAATACACATTATAAATCATGCAACATTTAAATTTAATTTTAATATTAAATTAATTACTCGATGTTAGAATTAGTCATCATTATAATAATTTTAAATGACTTAATTTAAATATCTAGTAAAATAATTTATTAATTTACATTTATTTAAATTAAATGGTATTCACAAAAATAATTTAAACTATGCAATATTAATAAAGCAATTAATGTCTACTTAAAATAAATAACACTAACTAGCACATTTTATTTTCTAAGAGAATTAATGCCATTCACTACAAATGTAATTTAATTATTTAACTATCCTCATCGAAGAATATCATTTAATTAAAGAAATTATTTAACGATACCAAAATAGCCATAATCAAAACCTTTAACACAAATTACTAAAACCATGGAAATAAATAAATCAAAATAAAACAACATTAATAATACTATCAAAATTGATCAATCAAACCAAAATGAATAAACACCTAACCAAATAAACTCTTACCCAATTGACCCAAAGACTCAAATAAAGAGGCACTACATAAGAAATGTTATTTATGTTTTTTTTATCCTTTTATCTTCCCATAACCTAGAACTTTAGTAAGAGATAGATATTGACTCATGAAATTAGAGTATCTTGTAGAAATTGGAGTTGGGTTAATATACATGCCTTCAAATTCCTTAGTGTGAACAAATTTAATGATTATGAAAGTTTGAATATATGGAAACCATTTTCACATACTTTTTGTAATGTAATCATTCTCATGATTATATAGGGGGTCTTGTTTAAAAATGAGGCTACCGCCTATAGAATATAAGATATTTGACTTCATTCTAGGGATATACATATCCATAACTTAGTGTTGAGACAAGAAATCTCTTATGTTTGTACCATGTAAACCTTAAAATTATGACATTTATAAGCCCCTCTTTTAGTGTAAATCATGATTAAGCATAGATGTTATTGAGTTTCCCCTTAAATGAAATAAATACTAGATATTTATCTTGTGGTTATTAAATTAATGACTTGAGAAATGAAGGGAAATGGTTTACACACTATTTCTTAGACTTTAATAAATTTAAACTTAATTAAATGAAATATTCCATCCCAATTGGGTTAAGAAATAAAATTATGAGGTTGCTTCAGGCTATTTATAAATAAGTAAAGATAGATTTTTAGAATTGGAAATTACTTTTTATCTACTTATATGATATTGCTATAATATGAAGAATTTAATTCTTGATTTATAAATTCAAATGGTTTATGTTTCAAGAGTGTCAAAGATTGATTAACCACTATTGACAAGAAAGGGAAACAAATTATGAGAAAATCCTACTGCATCTTGCTGCAAAGAGTTTGTGGATCATAATGTTGAAAATATACCATCTAGAATAGAGGTAGGATAGAAAATTCATGAGTCATCCTTTAGATATATGTATAGAATAGAGGTAGGATAGAAAATTCATGAGTCATCCTTTAGATATATGTATAAGAAAATATATGAATAATAGAGGAAAGAGGGGAATGTATGCAAGAATATATATGTAAAACTATATGTAAGAATGTATGTATGAGGGAATATATCTAAGAAGAAAGGAATTATTTAAAAAGTATAGGGGAAGATATATGAATGTAATTCATTGAAATAATTAATATAATGATACTAAAATTTTATATATGATGTTATATGGCATTCTATGAAACTATAGTAGATTAAGATTATCATGTGCCTGAATAAAACCATTACTACCTTTATTTGATTGAGTCTGGGGTATAGTACAACACTCAAAAAGTACTTGGGGCTTAAAATGTCAATCTATCTTTCCCTACTTTCCTTGCTAACATTGGTTCCATTGGTAGGATCCTGGATGGGTGATATAAAGTATAGTAATACCCAAAATTTTGATTTTAAATCAAATAGGAAGAAAAGGAAATTAAGGAAGATATGGAAACCTACATAAATATCCTCTTAGTGCTTACCCTATGAGATGGGGTCAGAAACCAAGAAGATGGTGAATGGAAAGGGGGAGGGATTCAAAAATGTATAAGAAAAGTTTCCAAATAAATACCATTAGAAATAATAAAAGGTCTAATTTAATCCCAAATCAAACATACACATGGTCAAATGAGATAATAAAAACACAAGAGAGGTTAGAGAAAAATTATAGTAAGAAAAATAAACATGAAAATCCTAAATGGAGAAGGAATAAGACAAAACCATATTATTGAGAGAGAAGAAAGACACCACATAAGAAAGGGAGCTATGGAGAAAATGAGGATTGAGTGCACTAATGAGGGTGCTACTAAGTGCACAAAAGTGGGTGCTTATATAGTAAAAGAGAACAAAATAAAGAAAAATATTGGAAGACCTCAAAGAAATCAAATTTATGCTAGGAAAAAGTAGGACAACTCATAAATAGTTTAAAGAGGAGCATTATGACTATGGAGAATCAAGAAGATTGTTGTTGGGAACCTGCAATAACATAAAGACTCCACTCCCACTACAACCTTCTAAAAGTACTGTCATCAAACCTAACCAACAATCTAGATGATAGATTTATTGAATTTTTGAAAACTCTAGAGAAGGATATATCTATTCAAGAAGAATACCTAGAAGAATTAGTTCATAAAGTTATAAGAAAATTGAAGAAAGAAAAAATAAGAAAAAGTGAAGAGATCATATTGAATTTGGGTATAGAATTATTTTCATAAAAAAAAAAAATTGTCACTAAAAAATAAGAAAGTGAAATGGTCTTTGTAGGAGTCATAAACCCTTGACTAGGACCTATCCCGTAAGCCATATCAGAGTAGAATAATTTTTAAAGAAGAGATACTACAAAGTAAAAGTACAAGAGAGAAAGAAGGAAAAGTAGATTAGGAAGGGATACTTGCGAAAGAGTAATTTGACATAAATTTAGCAAGAGATAAGGGTAGAGAGAAAAAAAACCATACCATTATAAAGGTAAAGAAGGAAAAGGAGGAAATGAATAGCCCACAAATTTGAAAGATCAAAACAAAAAGAAGGAAGATTTAAATGGAATCATCAGTTAAAATATCAATATTTGGAAGATATACAATAGAGGTTGTGGAACACATATTCCTATTATAATCTCTATGGGAAAGACAAGACATTGATGAGCACAAGCCAAAGTTATTAGATTTTGTATCTTCACTAGGGAAGTATTGGATTAGTATAAAAAGACCTACCTAAAACATGGGAAAGCTGGAATGAAGTTGAAACATAGGAAAATAGGGGATCCTAAGGTTTCCAAAAATGGAAAGGTGGATCCAAAGAGGGAAAAGGGGTCCTAATTCTCTAATTTCATTAGGAGATGAGATCCCCACAAAGAACTAACTAACTACCCTTAGGAGAATTAATTCTATGAAGGAATCTTCATATTTCCTTTTTTGTGTCAGGATGGGGTTCCTGGTCAAACAACACTTTGGGAGAAAGATTTAAAATAGAAAATCAACTCCAAAATGCAATCTATGACTTTGATTTAGTAGATTAACCATAAAATTGAAGGAACCAACAAAGTTTCTACAAAATCTGGAAGGGATAAATTTTATGCACCTATCATAAAATAATGTTTTCAGAAGCTATTTGAGGATTCATTTTCCCTATGGTGAATGGGTCCTTTGTAGGGATTTTCAAAATTGGTTTCTAGGTCCTCTACTCCTATGTCTACACTTCCAGATTCTTGATTTTCACAGTCAAACAATCAAAAATAAATCCAAGATTTGAGTTTATGTGAGATTACAATAGAGATGACGACAAATAAAACTTTGCAATTTTGCAACTTTGAGATCAACTTTTCTTCAACCTACAAATCTACAACACACAAAGAGGGGGGAAAAATGTTTTTTTATTGGTGAATGGAGTTTTTCCTCGGTCAAACCCCATTTTGGCAATTAAAACTTGAAATGAAATAAAACATGAAAAAGGGAATGAAGAATGAACAAATCTATGTTTTTGATAAGGTAAGAAAGGTTTTGAAAGGACCAACAACCTCTTACAAAACGAAGAGAATGACACTTCCAAATAGAAAAAACACAAAATTTTCCAATGAAATAGTACCAATGGAGACACTGTGGTTGATGAGCCTAGTTTTTGGTCAAATTTTGGGTAGAATCTATAGTTTTTTTGCTAAAGTTGATATGGACTTTGATCTTAAATGTTGATATTTTTATAGAGTTTCCCTCAAGCCATAGACATTGGGATTAATTCTATTTCTACTGGTTTTAATGACATTAGGCTATTATGTGGACTATCTATATTAATTTTATATGTGGTTAATTAATTTTCTTTAAGGTGGTTATAGACGTGCAATTATTATGTGTACTGACATTTCCATGTAGACATACTACAGGATACTAAATCGAGAAATGCAACCACCAACTGGTCATGCAAAGGAATCATTCCAAGGTCAACTGAAGGACGACGACAAGAGATTCCCCATGTCAGCCGCATATAACCACCTTGTATTGGTCTTTCACGATGCTGAGAAGATGCGGATGTTACTGTAGTGTTGAGTCTGCATTTGGGCATGCATGTCCGACCGGATTCCCTGCATGTGTAGCTTCCCTTCAATTATTTTCTTTGTTTTCCCTAAATTGCATCCTCTCAGCTAGTGGGAGTTGATTGCCACATTTAGCTGATAGTATAAATAAGGTTCAAATCCTCCTTCTTTGAGGGTTAATTGTTGATTTATTGATGTTCTATGATCTATACTAAGAATTTCCAGACAAGCTACTCTTTTTGTACTTGCATTTCCCAATGAATAAGAAGAAATTTTGAGTTGAGCATTTGAGTTTATATTAGTTTTAGAGGATACTCATCCAAGGGGGCCCACTTGGTGAGTAATCTATCCTTTAGTTTAGCTAGATTAGTTATTAGTTTTGTTTAGTACTTAGTTAAGAATCTGGCACTAACTGTTCCTGCAGCCACTAGAATTTCATTCTATGACTGTTCTTGCAGCCAAAGTGGACAAAGTAGTTTCCTATTTGTTGCTCAAATCTTCATTCCTGTCATGCATGTTTAGCTTAGTTTAATTTTTGAGTGATGTTAAACATTTACTTTGTTCCTTTCCATGCAATTTACTTTTATTATTGAATCTTTCTTAGTTGTAGAATGAAGATGACTACTTTGAGTTCCTAGTGCACATACTGTGCTGACCCATTTCAAGTTCACATCCCTAGGTTGACAATTCAAATGCACCTTCTTGATGGTTAAAATGGCTATTCAGGGTAGATTTCCAATCTCTTAATGATGATTGTAAAGGCTTAGTTATTAAATCATTGTACGAGGTCGACATCTTTGGCACTATTGTTGGGGATGGTGTCAAACTAGGGAGTCCTTTGGAGTCATTGATATTTTTTCCTATTGTAGTATTTATGGAACTTGTTCTTAGTATTTAGAAGTTATGATCCACTATTATTTCACTAATTCTTTGTGTGAGTTGGCTGATGTTGAGTTGATACTGCATGCATAGAAGAAGAAGAAGAGATTCTTATGGGAGATTCCTTCCTTACAATCTAGAATCATTCCAGCTAGTTGACTATCAAAATCTACCCAGAAACGAAGAAGAAGAAGAGCCACACCCCTTTGCTGATACATTTCCTGACTTAACCAGTTCTGAAGTTTCCCTTGAAGATCAAAATCTAGTTGAAGAACCCTCTATTTTGGAACTTCATCAAGCAGACATGGCTTATGCAAATGGAAAAAAACCTAACAAGAAGAACCAACCATTTTTTTCTTTTCCCATTCCTCATCAAAATGAAGTAGACAACCTCAAAAATATCCTTACTTCATTCCTTCCTAAGTTCGGTGGACTTGTCACAGAAGATCCTGATACATTCTTGTTTGAGTTTGATATACTCTGCAGAAGTTATGACTACACCACTAATGCCCACAAGCTTAAGCTATTTCCTACCACTTTGAAAGAAGTTGCATTGAGATGGTTTATGAGCCCTGACAGAGATACTGTGGAGACTTGGGAGGACATGAAGACAAATCTCCTTGAGAAATATAAGGAGTATTGTAGGGGCAGTGATATGAGAGGAGATGGAATTTTCAGAATGAAACAAAAGGAAGATGAGAGCCTAGAGGATTTCATTTCAAGGTTTTTGTTTTGTCTGCAAAAATTTCCACACCATACACTCAATGAAGATTCACATAAGCTTTTTTTCTTGAGAGGAATTAATGAAAGCTACACTGATGTCTTCGACCTGATGGCAGGAGGATATATCACTCAATTTCCTCGGGAGGATATCAAGAAGATATGCTAGAACTATTCTAGGGCAACTTCAAAGAAAGAGAGAGCTTACAAATCCTCTATGGGTAAGTCGTCCACTAGTGGAGTTTCAAGGATGGAGATTACTCATTTGCTAGAAAATTTCAAGCAGGATATCATAAACAATCTAGTTACTCAACTGGATACACTTCAAACCAAGAAGAAACATGAGGAGGTAGAGGCAATGCTGAAAAAATATTGTCCTCATTGCAGACAAAAAAATAAGGACCGCAAATGCAAGATGATAGCTAATGTTGATAGCAAGCAGATTCAACCTGAGTTAAAACCAATTCAGACTGATGAAGACCAAGTCTAATTTGTTACATAGAAAAGGCCATAGGCTTTGTTGGCACTCTAAAATTTTGCAAATTTGAGATGCCTATTTCAAAATTTTGTCTCTGCACTTTCAGAGGTGCACCTGCAAGTCTACCTGACTGACCCACTTTGGAGGCTTGTAATTTGAAACCTGTTGATTGTCGTGCAAAACCCATTTGCAGACATACTCAGTAGACATATGTGAGCAGGCATGTCAGATCTTAGCTTCCCATAATAAGTTTTGATAGAGTTTCAAAAAGTGAAGCTGGAGGGTTTTCACACTATTCTGTTGTTTGCAGATGTTTAGTTCTACAAAATAGCTTCCTGTTTGAGCTTGGTTTTCACAACCAGTTCACTATCATGACAAAACGAATGTTGTTTTGTGTTCTCCATACCTAAGTGATCTTGGGTATAAGTTTTCAGAACTTCATGATTTGATTTGCTATTTTTAGCAGATCGAAACCAAATGCAGTTTGTTCTATTTTGCAACTGCATTTCTGACAGCATTTCTAAATGGTCAAATTTGATCGTTAATAACTTTTGATCAGTGATGTTTCAAGCGAATTCTTTTTGCACACGTGCTCAGGGTACCTAAATGAACTTGTGTGTCTGAGGGAAGCTAGCCAGGAGTTGATTCACTATTTTACAAATTGACAGTTGAATTAGTTTTAATTGGTGCAGAACAACTATTGTTTCAGAAAATCCTGACTGGGCAACTTTGCCGATTAATATCCAGTTCCTCGGGTTTCGTTTTTCTAAGCCATCTTTTGCACTATACTTTTGGGTCAAATGACTATATTCTTGCAATTTTTCATGTCTCTTGGAGGTCGTTTGACTAGTTTCCCAGATTGAATCCTGAGGCAACTTGGTCTGTTTTGACCATTTTGCAAAAGTGCCAGAAAATAGATTTTGATGAAGACCTAGTTCGTTTTTTAACTTTTGAAGTATTCAAAAGGCAGTATCAGATCGTTTAAGGGTAAAACTTGTTTGAAAACAAAAAAAAATTAGCTGGACCCACATGGGGCCCGACATGCTTTGCACAATCATGAGGTTGTAAGTGTTGCATTGTAATTTGTTGAAGGGTATTCCGATTGAAAAATGCATGAATTTCAAGACACTATTCCATCAGTGGACTCCCAGTTGTTATTGCTATAAGTCTATTCAATCGACTTGAACGAAGTAATGCCATTCACCATGGATAAAGTTACAGTGTGCTTCAGTCTGGATAAGTTTCTAAGCGATTACATGATGCTGAAAAGGAAAATATTTCATCATGGTAATTTTGGTTTAAATTTCATGGTAATATGGATGCATATCTACTTACTGCCAAAAAATTGGGCATGAGGTAAGACCCAATTGTTTTTGGGTGTAATTGGGACATGCATTGAGTGGGTATATGAAGGGACTATAGAGGTTATTTATGAGGAGATAGAGAACCCTATTTTAAAAATGAAAAACTCATTCTCAAATACATTACAATGCAAATGGTGGTGAGATTTGTATAAAGGGAATGTGGCAAAATAGGCAGAGGGCTCAAGCTACATTTGAGGTCATGGAAATCTTTCAAAGCAAAAAGGATAAAAATAAATAGTTGGATTGCTTGCTAGCATTTTCACATACTCTTAAATGTTTGTCTAGGGACATGAGCTAAAGAGTTTATCACTAAAAAGTGAGGGAGTGTGAATTCTAAAATTTCTCTAATGGATAATACCAAAAGGTGAATAACAACATGAAGGTAGCATATGTAGATTGGTTGTCTGAATCTTCAAATGTTATCTCTGGGAGTGCAACCATTGTTGCACAATACAAAATGATAATTGAATAGGCCTTAGAAACTTTAAATGCAAATGCAATTAGCAGAGGATACCAAACTTGGGGTGCAAACAACAGCATTCTCCTGTCGCACCATGGAAGGAGGTAAATTTGTTTAGAACGCAGTAATGGCATCTTCTCAATTGACACCCTCTTCTAGCATTCTCCTGTCACGCCTCATACATATGCTAGGTACAGAGCATGAACATCCATCAAACTGCAAGGATAAGGGTGTGCTAGTCACCATGAAGCAGGGGCGTGCACATGTTTGGAGGAGGTGTGGCCTGCAAGGAATGGCAATGAGATTCATCTAGCGGTATGGGCATAGGCATGTGAACCATCTGACAAAGTGCCTCAAGGTAATGAGGCCTCAAGGGATGTTATGATTGCATGATGTGCATAGGTTGGATTTACTTAAAAGACCTTAGAAACTTTAAAACAAAAATGTGATGCCCAGGTAAAGTGGAGGTAACCCGTGCTAGATGAGGAAGCCACCAATATTTCGCTTTGTGGGGGGCGTGACTAGCATGTGAAAGAATCTAGAGGGGAGATTAATGAAGCACAATATCCACCAATGCTAGGCACGTAGGGTGTATCTATTGAGTGGCTTCATAAATGGGCCAATATTTTCTTTGGAATGGTTTGAGTTTTGCAGAGGAAGTTGCCATTACCCACTATTGTTTTGAAATGGAGGAGAAAGAAACTTAGGGCACGCCAAAAATCAACGACCACGATGAGACTGGCACCGTGGGCACATCTAGACCCTTGATCACCAACCTCGTAGGAGGAAGATGACGTATGCCAAAGTTGTTGTGAGGTATGCGAGATGCTTCTTCGTGGTGGCCCCACAAAACAATTCCAAAGGCAAAACATTTAGACAATTAAATGTTACCCGTAAAGTTCTATTAAGAAATATTTCCAAGTTAAAGGATCAAAATGCTTGCGTGAGGTTGAGTGAGGCAAATATAAATGGTGGGCTCGAAGGTATGCTGAATGCACAAGTAAAGAACTATAAGGGAGCTCGTCATTTTTTAAGTTTCATTTTCTTTATCAAAAGAAAAAACCTTTTATAATAAATTGGCCCGGTGAAATTTTAGAATGCCTAAAAGTAATAGGTGAAATATTTTAAATATTTCAAATATTTAAGATAAAGGGCATAATATTTTAACTAAAGGAAAAAAGAAAATGGGCATGGGGATATTTTAGTGGAATATTTGAGGTGATTGCTAGGCAAATAAAAGAGCCACAGTAAAAGGTAAAATAATAGAGGAAAGTGTTTTTTGGAATATCTATAAGATATTCAAATGCTTTATTATTTAAAGCCATGCTAAGGATGGATTGCAATATTCACCAGTGAAATTGTATAAGGTGAATACGTATTCATTGTGCAAATATTTTATTTGCTAGAAAGTAATGTGTTGCAAATAAAATGAACTAAGACAATGTAGAAGAATATTTTAATATTTTCTTTGGACAAGTGAATTTAATATTCATTTTGTTCACTTTATGATTGAATATTCAGTGTAAGGCTGAAAAGTGAATTTATTCACTTTGTAAACAAAAGGTCATTATTTGCTAAAGTATTGTTGCAACAAATGAAGAGCAGAAAACAAAAGCAGTTTGTGCACGGGAAAGAGGATATTTTTCAGCTGGGTGAATTTGAAGATTCTCCACATGGGCATGCGTTTTGTTGCAAAGCAATGATGAGATGATGTTGTTTTTGAGGGAATATGTTTGTTGCTAAAAAGGAAGAATGAAGAGATATTCTTTTCAGTTGGATCAACGGTGAATGGAGCTTCCAGATGGCAATTGCAGATCAGTTCTAGGGCTTCTTCTGTTTCCTCCATTCTTCTGTTTCTTCTCTTCTCTTCTCATTGTAAAGGGTTCTGAATTTTTGTATTGGACTGGGTAGATAGAGATTTGTATTTTCTGAGTCATTGTTTGAGTCTGTAAGCTGTAATTTTATGAATTCAAGAGTAAATATAGCCAGTTTATGTAATTAACATCATGAAGGTGTTTCCACATTCATGAATGTCATCAGATTGACTCCATTTTTCTACACTTTCAGTTATATAAATTCATTAATACAAAATATCTTTGAGTTTATCATCTCAAGTTTCATGAGATTGTTTTGTCTGTTCATTGTTCTGTTTCAAGGAAATAGTTAAAATGCTTTGAGCAGGTGATTGTGATTTCAGGTGTGCAGATGGGATTTGATAAGAAGAATCTGATTGATATCAAGATAAGGATTGTTGGTGCAAGGCACTAACAGTTAATGCAAAGCATTAGCAAGTTAAATCCACTAGTTGAAGACTGTTTGCTAGAGAATTTGTTTTATGTGTTTGACTCAATGGCCTAGAACTGGCACTGATCTATTTTTCAGTTTGTGCATCTCAGAAACAATTTTAAATGCAAGATCATTCTAATCTTACTGTGCATTGTGTGTCCTGCTTTCCAATGGCTAAGAGAGGGTTGAGCTGCTGAGAATTTAGCCAAATTTAAAGTTTTCAATGCTTCCCTTAGTGTTGTTTTATTGGGAATTATTTGCTTCATAAAACAATGTCAGTGTATGAGTGAATTAAGTTTTGAGCATTGTTTAGGTTTACCTACCTTGGTCCTGCAGAGCCGAAAGTGTAGGAGATGTTAGTCTTTGACTGAATCTTGTTAGTTGGCCACTAGCCTTTGTTGTTCTTTAATATAAAGGTTGGCTACCTCTTAGAGAATTACAAATCCTATGTGGGTTGTTATTTTAAACACCAACAGGCTCCAAGACAAGGTATGCTACCAGATCTGCTATTTTTTCCTAGGCCATATTTTAATTATTATTCATCTGGTAACCAGTGGCAGCCCCCATGTCCATCCAACTATGGAGGATATTTACCACAATCTTGGGGTAACCCTCTAAATGCTTGGATAAATTATTAAAATTCTTCACCTCAATGGTAGAAACTTCAAGGGAAGTGGCAATAGTTTCAAGGACCTTCGCATCCACCTCTAGGAAACTAGAAACAAACATCTCAATGGAGAGGTGGATAGAAATGGCCAAACTAGAGAACCCATTGCATGCAACCACCTTCTCAACCCCAACAACCTGCTATAATGCCTCCCCCTACTAATCCAAGTTCAAATGTACCCAACCTACTCATCTACTAGCCCAACCCACACCTAACCCAAATAATAAACCACAACAATAGTCTGTATACTTTGTTGATCCAAATCAATTTCCTACATATGTTGTGAGTTTAAGTGACATATGTTTATGTTTAGGAACTACTTTTCCAGCTCCTTCCACACCTATTATTACTGAGCTTCTTGTGTAAGAGCAAGAAGAATCTGTGAACGATCCCATTCAACCTAGTTCAGCTGAAAATCTTGAACCAGTTCCAGCCAAGCAGGTGACACAAGAACCACCATTCCCCTAGAGATTGGAAGTTTCCAAACAAAAGGAATACAAGGAGGATGCCACTTTTGACATTCTAGACTAGTTGAAGCATATATGTGTTAAGATACCCCTATTCCAAACCATAAAAGATGTTCCTATAAATAGAAAAGCAATCAAAGAAGCATGCATCAAGAAGACGAGTAGAAAAAAACAAGACCCAACTACAGTTCATGTAGTGGGACATTTGGCTGACATCATGCTTGGAAAAGTAACTATTTCCAAGTACAATGATCCAAGTAGTCCTGTGGTTGAAGTTATTATAAATGGGATACACATAAATAATGCTTTGATTGACTTGGGTGCAACAATAAATGTGATGACTAAAGACATCCTACAACAACTAAACATTGTAAGTATGAGATCCACTCCTACTGTCATGCAGCTTGCTGATAGTTCTGTTGTTAAGCTTGATGGCATAGTAGAGGACCTTGTGGTGATTCTAGACTCCAGCCGACTTCATGATTCTTTCTCCTAAAGCTACACTAGGCGGCTATCCTATTATCCTTCGAAGGCCATGGTTAGCAACAAAAGATGCTTATATTGGATGTCAGTTAGGTGACATGGCCATTTCTGATGGAAGGAACAATAAAAATCTTATTCTTTATCCTCCTTCTCATCCATCCCATGATGAAGATAATCCTATATGGCCACATGTAGGTGAAGAGGCCGAGGAAGTTAACTTTGTGGCACAACTTATGATGTTAGGTAGAATTACTCCTACAACTTCAAGATGAACATGAAGTGTTAGCTAATATAATTTAGAAACAAGTGTGAGGTAGAGGAGGTATCATCCTCTCATGCATCTAGTTCTTCTGATCCCATGAAGACACTTTCTCTTGCTCTACCTAATCTTCCTACAGCCACTGTTTTTGTAAACAAACTTCCTGCAGCCACTCTTCCTGCAGCCACTCTTCCAGTAGACAAACTTCCTACAGCAACAGTTATGTTACATACAATTCTACCACATGAATTTAAGGTACCATGTATTAATGAAACAACTATGATAGAGTTAACCAAACAAGTACAGGTGTCTGAAGGAAGATATCTGAATATCAACAGTAAATTGAGTGAAGAACAACAATTGACATTGGAAATTTTTTAAAGGCCTGCCAAAATGTATTTGCATGGGATTATCATGATATAAAGGGATTGGATCCCAAGCTCTGCACTCATATAATATATATCAAAGATGATTGTCAACCTGTAAGGAAGCCACAAAGAAGAATCAACCCTGTATTGAGAGAAATTGTCAAAACAAAGCTGCAAAAGTTGTTAGATGTAGATGTAGGATTTATCTATCCCATCTCGGATAGTCAGTGGGTGTCTCCATTTGTGATTATGACCAAGAAGGGATGAAAAAGGAAATTTTGTGTTGACTATAGGGAACTCAATGCTACTACTAAGAAAGACCATTTTCCCTTGCCTTTTGTAGATCAAGTCCTAGACTCACTTGCAGGAAAATAATACTTTTCGTTTCTTGAAGGATTTAGTAGCTATAATCAAATGCTTGTTAAAAGTAGTTCCACAAAAATTAGGCAATTAGTCTACTAGTTGCTGTTACTCATTGAGAATAGAGCCAAACTTGAGTGTACCCCATCACATGCAACACGTATCATGACTGTTTCAATGGAATTTTATCTTCCAAATTTTCTGCAGTGGATATCTTTTGTGTAAAACTCATTGATAAAAACAATGAGACAGTTGTGTCAGAGGAATCAAAAAAATAAAGATAACAAAATGATTTGCACTACAGTTTCTCCAAAACTGATATTTGTGCTATAGTTAAAGACACTAGTTAAATACAAGCATTATAAATTTCATACCTCAAAAGGTAGAAAATGCCTGGAATGGCGTCCCTCACTTCCTTCCTTGTCTGGAGATAGTATTTTTGGCTTTTCTAACCACAGTAAACCCCAGGTTAAGGAAAAATAAAATTCCCAAAATATTTTCTCAAATAAAAAAACAGTTTTAAAGGTTTGGTGAGCCTAACTTAGTGACAAAGAAGGGGCAGTGTGATGAGGAAGCTTAATGGCTATGACACAACAATGTTATAAAGAACCTTAGCAGTAGAGATGAAGCTATGTTGCAAAGAAATTGAATGGCAAAGGCAAATGTTCCTAAGCAGCTTAGTGGAAAACACACTGAAACTACTGAGAAGCCCAATGTTACCGAGAAGCTCAGTGGCAAAGATGGAGTGATGTTGCAAAGAAGTTTAATGTCAAAGATAGAGCAATGTCAGGAATAAGCCTACTGATACAGATGGAGGGATGATATAAATAAGCTTACTAGCAAAGACAAAGTCATGTTACAACAAAGACTAAGAAGACTAGTGTTCAACCCTGGTCGAGGCTAGCTCCCCACATTCACAATGGCCCAACATTAATTGAAGTTAAAACTTAAAAATTGGCAGTGACAGGTGTGGGTGCAGGATGAGTTTGACAACATAAACTGCTTATGTCAATAGTGGCATATCCCAAACAGCGATTACCTGTGGTGATTTAGTAGATACCAAACAACGATTAGCTGTGGTGATTTTGACTTACATAGATTTCCTTCCATCAATGGAAGTGTATGTTGAATATATATTAGTTAAGGTGACTCTTGATAGCAGAGATTGCCCTTCAATGGAAAGACATGCCAGACAGAGATTAGCTATGGTGATTTTGACATTATAGATTGCTTCATGTCCATGGCAACACAAGCCAATAGAAATCAGCTGTAACAGCATAGGTTGGCCTCCATCCATGTATATATACACCAAATAGACATTATTTATGCTCATATTGACAGCATAGGTTGCCCTGCATCCGTCCATAGCAGTATATGTCAAATCAAGATTAGCAACACTAATTTTAAGAGCATAGATAGGCCAAAGAGAAATTAGCTGCAGAGATTTTGATGACATAGGTTGTCTTCCACTTATGGCAGCATATGATATAGTGATTTTGACAGCATTGTTTGCCCTCCGTCGATGGCGGCACACATCAAATAGATTTAAGCTAAGGTAATTTCAACAACACTTGTTGCCCTCCATCAATGGCAACATATATAGAACAGAAATGCAGTGATGCAATGATTTTTATGGCCTCAACTGTCCATAAAAGGAAGAATATTTCAAATAGATATCAGTTGCACTGATTTTGATGGCATCACTACCCTCCATACATGATAGCGCGTTCCAAATAGAAATTACTTATGATGGCATATATTGGCCTCCATAGGTGGCAGCACACAACAAATAGAGATTAGCTGCTATGATTTTGATGGCAAAGATTGCCTGCCAGCCATAGCAGCGTATAGAGAATAGAAAAGCTTAGCTATGGTGATCTTGAAAAATTTGATTGCCCTCCATCCAAAGAGATCAGTTGTGATTCTGATGGAAAAGGTTGCCCTAAATCCATCCAAGGCAGTGAACACCAAACAGAAATTAACTGCAGTGATGTTGACTGCATAGATTGCCCTCCATCCATGGCAGCTTATTCCAAATAGATATTAGTTATAGTGATTTTCAGTCTTTGACAATTTAGTATGCTAAATAGTTGTAACAATTTTAACCATAAAATATGTCAGTCATAGATTAGCTCTAGATATTCTACCAATACAGTATACCAACTATAGATTATCTGTAATGTTTCTAACAATATAATATGCCAAATAGAGATTCTGATTAACTATACATAAACTCCCCACCATCCATGCTGCATATGTCAAATATAGATCAGGTATGGTGATATTGATTGCATATATTGGATTCTGCCAATAGCAGTTGCAGCCTGATTTTGACAAAGTATATTCCCCTCCATTCATGGCAGCAAATGCCAAATAGAGATTAGCTATAGTGATTTTGACAACATAGAATGCCAAATGGAATTAGATATAATAATTTTGACAATGTACTATTCCGAACCGAGATTAACTACATAGATTTTGACGGTATAGTATGCCAAATAGAGATAAGCTATAGCAATTTTGCTAATACAGTATATCACAGAGGGAAAGAGAAAAAGTAGCTATGGTGATTTTGATGATATAAATTGCCCTCTATCCATAGCTATGTATGTGAATAGAGACTAGGTAATGCAATTTTGAACGATGGTGTAGCTTACCCTTGTCCATGGCAATGAATGCATAATAGAAATCAACTATAGTGATTTTGACAATATAGTATGATGAACAGAGATTAGTAAGCCAAATAGGGATTAATTATAGTAATTTTCTAAGTTTAAATTTTTAATCCATGGCTACACATGTCAAATAGAGATTAGATAAGGTGATTTTAAACACGTAGATTGCCCTCCCTCTGTTCATAGTAGTTGCAACTTGATATTGAGTCTTGACAGTGTGCATTGCAATTCATCAATGTGAGCAAATGCCAAATAGAGATTAGCTATAGTGATTTTGACAATACGATATGCACAAAGAGCAGTTATAGAATTTTTGGCAGTGTGATATACAAGATATAAATTAGCTATACTAATTCTGACTGTGTAGTATACCAGATAAAGAAAGCGTACCTATAGTGACCTTGATGATATAAATTTCCATCCATCCATGGCTATGTATTTATAACAGAGACTCAATAAGGTGATTATGAACACACATATTGCCCTTCATCCGGTGCAGTTGATCTTGACAACATAAATTACCCACCATATATGGCAGGTAATGCAGGTAATGCCAAAGAAAAAAAAAGCACCAATGTTTTATATCATATAGTATGTCAGCTAGAGATAAGCTATAGTAATTTTGACAATATAATATGCCAAACAGAATATAACTATACTAATTTTGACAATATAGGATGCCAAATAGACATTAAGTAAGCTGGTTTTGAACATATAGATTACCCTCCATCCTTGGTGGCATATGCCTAATAAAAATTAGCTATAGTGATTTTGACAACACGGTATGCCAGATAGAGATTGGTTATAGCGATTTCAGTAATAAATTGCCCTCCAACCATGGCTGCATATTCAAATAGAAATTAGAGTAAGGTGATTTTGACAGCATACATAACCTTTTCCATCCATGGCAACATATGCCAAATAGATATTAGCTATAGCAATTTTGATGATATAGTACACCAAATAAAGACTAGCAACAACAATTTTAATGTTATACTATGTCAAAGAGCGACTAACTGTAGAGGTTTTTCGTTATATATAGTATGCCAAATCAATATTAGCTTCAAATTTCCAAAGAGAGATTTACGATTTAAATTGACCTCCATCCATGGCTGCATGTGTCAGATAGAAACTAGGTAAGGTGATTTTGACTACATAGATTGCTCTCCACCCATGGCAAGTATAGAGGTTTTGACAATGTACTACGACAAACAGAGATAAGTCATAGTGTTTTTGACAATGTACTTTGCCAAACAAATATAAGGTATAGAAATTTTGATTGTTTAGTGCGCTAAGCTGGGATTAGCCATAGAGATTTTGAATTTGGCAAGAACAGATTGCTCTCCATCCGTGGCAGGTAAAAAGGTTTTCACAGTGCAGTACCCCCAAAAGAGATTAGCTATAGTGACTTTGACAATATATCATGCCAAATAGATATAAGCTATAAAAATTTTGATCATATAATGTACCAAACATGGACTAACCAGAGAGACTTATACATAGTATGCCAAATAGAGTTTAGCTATATTGCTGATAAAGTGTGCCAAAATATTGGCTATTTCCACGATATAAATTGCCCTCCATCAATGGCTGCTTATGCCAGATAGAGATTAATTAAGGTGTTTTTTTAACACATAGATTATACTCCCTTTATTGTACTCGCAGCTTGATTTTCTATAACATAGTTTGTCTTCCATCCATGGCATCTTGATTTGGACATCGTAGATTGCTGCCTGTCAATTGTAGCTTGATTTTGATAGCATAGATTGCCGTCTGTAAATTGCAACTTGATTTTGACGACATAGATTAGTCTCCATCCATAAGTTGATTTTTAGAGAGTAGAATGCCCTCTGTCCATGGCTGCTCGTGACGAAAAAATACTGGCTGGGGTTTTTTAACGCAATATGCAACAATAAAAATAATGAATACTATATGCAAAGGATATTTCTTAGGTTTGAAAAAGAACCAGGCTGATGAACGACCACAGAGCGTAAATTTGATACAGTAGCTTCCAAACCCTCCTCTGCAAAATAGTTGAATGAATCAATGTGCGGCTTAACTAACTCTTGCAGCGACTTAAAGGACATCTCCTCATTGTTTTCTGCTTTGCTTGCCATTATATAGTGTATGGAAATGCTTTAAAGATTCATAAACCCTGTAGAAGGTGCATACACAATGTGTATATGTTTGTTATACTCTCTGCGCTTAAAAAAATGTTGAGGAAACGGAGCATGAGACAGAGATTTTGATGCTTTCCTCACCGCTATAGGTTTCGGCTCCTCCAAACTCTTCCTCGCTGGTTTTGACCTTTCACTTCTCCGATTTGGCGAGCTGCAACCTGAAAATAAAGTTGGGTTTAGAGTATGTTTATTAAAATGAAAATTACTGGCCGTAAACTAAAAATTATGGCGCTTATTATTGAAATTTTTTTCGAAATGGAATATTAATTATATAATATAATATAATATAAATATTATTAATATATTACAATATAATATAATATTATAATATAATATAATATAATTAATATATATTATATTATATTATAATATTTATATTATAGTATTATATAATATTTATAATATAATAGATGATATTATAATTTTTAGTAAAATATATCTAGAGTATATTAGATTAGTACTACAAAGGTTGACTGGAAAAAAATGTTGATGAATGTGAGGAAATATAATATTATGAAGAAACAACTAGTTTTATAGGTTTTGTTATTTTTCTTAATGATTGAAGATGGATCCTAAGAAAATCAAACTTTTATTTGAATGGCTAAAAGCATTTATAAAGTATATATCTTCATGGGTTAGTTTTTACAATAATTTTATCTTGGGATATGGTTCATTATAGAGTTAAAAGTCAAATATGTTTAAATTATTTCTACATAGGTCATTTTCATTATTCATGGTCCATTTAGGAGTTAATTTTAATATTCTTGAAAAATCATCTTTATTTTGAATGTGGGAGTTTTTTAATTTTAATATTTCTAGGAGAGCTACAATAGTTGTAACATCATGAATTAACAACATTAAAAAGTACATCATTAATTAATTATGTAATGGCATAAAATTAAAAAATTTATCTGTTTGTTGAAATTTTGACGAAACTGTTTGTCAAAATATCGCTAAAAATCAAGATCGTCGAAATTTCGACGAATGTTGGGAATGAATTTTTTTTTTTTGAAAAGTACACATTAAGTACACATGTACCCGATGATTCATCTAATTGTACATCTTTTGTCAGAAAGTTTCATCGTATTTTGCAGTCAAATGAGTTAGTGATTGGACCCTCAACCCTAATCCCTCAAACCTATACCCTAAACCATCTACCCTCAACCCTAAACCCTAAACCCTCAACCATAAACCTGCTCACCCTAAACCCCTCTACCTTCACCCTCATTCTCCCTCCATCCTTCCCTCCCTCTCTAACCTAATCCCTCAATCCTATACCCTCAACCTCTTAAACACTCAACCTCCTTCCCCTAACCCTCCTCCATCCTTACCCCTCTCCTATTCCCCAACCCCCTCTTAAACCCAAGTAAACTCTCTACCCTAATCCCTCAACCCTCAACCCTCTACCCTCAACCCTCAACCCTCAACCCTAGTCCCTCAGCCCCTATACCCCTACCCTATACATTGGACTCTCCTCCTATACCAACTACCCCTCAGCCTCAACCCTCAACCCTTCACCCTCTACCCTAGGGGGTAGGGAAAAATAGGGAGATACAAAGTGATGAAGGGAGAGGTAGGTAAACAAAGGGATAGGGGAGATAAATATAGAGTAGAGAGGGAGGAGACGTAGAGAGAAGAGAGATAGAGAGAAGTAGAGAGGGGAGGGAGGAGATAGAGGTGTGTGTGTGTGTGTGAGAGAGAGAGAGAGAGAAGGGGTAGAGAGAGAGAGGTAGAGGGAGGGGAAGGAGAGATAGAGAGTAGAGAGGGAAGAGGTATGAAGGAGACATAGTTGAGATATAGAGTAATGGAGGGAGAGGTGGATAAAGAGAGCGAGAGGGGAGATAAAGGTAAATAGAGAGGGGAGGAGATGTATAGAGAGATGATAGATAGAGAGAGGTAGAGACTGGAGGGATGCGGGAGAGGAAAGGAGGAGATAGCTCGGTGAGTGTGTGTGAGAGGGAGAGAGAGAGAGGAGAGAAAATGAGGGGATAGAGGAAGGGGGAGAGAGAAAGTAGAGAGGGAAGGGGGGAGAGATAGAGAGTATAGAGGGAAGGATAGAGTAAGAGAGAAAGAGGGGGAAGGGAGAGAGAGGTAGAGAGAGGGGTAGGTAGTGGAGGGAGAGGTAGAGAGGGAGGGATAGGAGGGAGAGAGGGAAGGAGGGAGAGTGAGATGAAGAGAGTGGTGAGATATAGAGTAGAGAGGTAAGGAGAGAATGAGAAATAGAGATAAAGAGAGAGAGGGAGGTTGGAGGGAGGGAGAGGTGGAAAGGGATAAGTGAGACATAGAGAGGGAAGGAGGGAAAGTGGGATAGAGAGAATGGTTATTTAGAGAGGAGGGAATGAGAGGGAAGGAGGGAAAGTGGGAGAGAGGGAGAGAGATTGGTTATTTAGAGAGGTAGGGATAGAGATAATGGTGAGATAGAGAGGAGAGAGTGAGAGAGAAAGAGAGGGATGGAGATACATAGAGAGAGGTAGGTAGAGGAAGGGAGAATAGAGATAGAGAGTAGAGAGGGAAAGAGGTAGGGAAGTAGACATAGGTGAGATAAAGAGGGATGTAGAGAGAGAATGATGGAGGGAGAGGTAGTTATAGAGAGGGAAAGAGAGAGGAGAGATAAAGAGTGGAGAGGAGAGGAGAGGAGAGGAGAGGGAGGGAGGGAGGGAGAGGGAGGGAGGGAGATAGAGGTGTGTGTGTGAGTGAAAGAGAGAGAGAATGGTGAGATAGAGAAAAGAATAAATTGAGAGAGAAATATGGGGGAGAGAGGCAGGGACAATAGTGAGAGAGATTGGGAGGAGAGACAGAAAGAAGGTGGGGAGGGTGAGGTCGAGAGAGGGAGGGAGAGGAGAGGGAGGGAGAGGAGAGATAGAGAGAAGTAGAGAGGGAAGGAAGGAGGGAGGGAGTGTTAGTGAGGGAGGTAGAGGTTTGTGTGTGTGAGAGAGAGAGATAGAGAGAGTGGTGAGATAGAGAGGAGAGAGTGAGTGGGAGGGAGAGAGAATTATGAGATAGAGAGGAGAGAGTTAGAGAGAAAGAGGGGGAAGAGAGGGATAGAAAGTGAGAGAGAGATGTAGGTAGAGGGGGGGAGAGGAGAGATAGAAAATAGAGAGGGAAAGAGGTAGGGAGGGAGACATAAGTGAGATACAAAGTGATGGAGGGAGAGGTAGGTAAAGAGAGAGAGAGAGAGAGGGGAGATAAAGATAAGGAGAGAGGGAAGGATGTGTAGAGAGAGAAGAGATAGGGAGATGTAGAGAGAGGAGTGAGGGAGGTAGATGTAGGGAGGAGATAGAGGGGTGTGTGAGAGAGTGAGAGGAGAGAGAGGGAGGAAGGGAGAGGGAGAGAGAGGGAGGAAGGGAGAGGGAGAGAGAGGAAGTGGAGAGATAGAGAGTAGAGAGAAGGAGAGATTGAGAGAGAAAGATGATACAACTTGCTGACTACTAAAATTTGACCTCCTGATTACTGAAATTTGAATTACTAATTACTAAAATTTGACTAAGTCTGAAATTTTTAAGATCTTCCAAAAACTAAAATTTGTATTATAACTCCTAGAGTTCTAAAACCACTCTCAAACATCTTGCCTATAGGTATGTGCAGGATCATGATGAGCCAAAAAGTGGCAATGAGAAAAAAATCACGTTTTGGATCGACTCAAAAGCATGGAAATGCCGAATTGACTTTTCTAGGTTCGGGTGTCACTGCATTTAGCTGAACCAAAACCCAAACCTAGTTTCTACAAATCGTATATCTGATTTGTGGAAACATTATATAAAATCCAACCGACTCTTATAACTTCATTTTTCACTGTTTGCACACGAGCGCACAAGGAAAAGCGAAAATCCGATATCTGCTTCTATCAGATATCCGATTTCAAAGGTAAGTATTTAGTTTTTTAAATGTTTTAATTGATTTTTCAAGTAGATTCTCTTAATTTGAAGTAGTTTTTATGAGTTTTTTATCAAAAATAGGGTTTTCTATTGACGTTTATCAAAAACTAGAGTTTACATTGAATTTTTATTAAAAATTATCGTATCTAAATGGATTTTGATTAAAAACTAGTGTTGTTGATGTATTTGAATCAAAAATTAGAGTTTGTTATGGATTAATGTGAAAAAGTAGGATTTTTTTAGGATTTTTATTAAAAACTAGGGATTTTTTACAATAATTTCATTCATATTGTGTAATTTCAATTAGATTAATTAGTTTTTAATTTTAATTAGGTATTATGGCTGAGAATGAAAATCCACAAATTTCAAACGCTCCACCACCTCCGTAGCCACCAATTGAAGACTTAATTGGTGAAAAATTGGGGCAATTGAGAGGCATTTGTGAGGTTTATAAGACAATCCCTCTATTGAGAGATATGACAAACACATTGAAGGAAATAATAAAAAAAATATAGAAACCCTCTCCACCCAACATAATTCCTTTCATTTGTGGCGAGAAAACATGAGGGAATATTATGGATGTGGATTGTCTTACGATGATGTGAAAGATCTCCAAATAACCAAAGCCCAAATAGCCTCTTTATTCATTGACCCCCGCATCGGTTTGCTAGTGAATGTTAAAAAAACAAAACTTTCTATAAAATGGTGCATTCATAGGGACATTGTAGCTAACTTTTGGGATCGTTGGTGTATGGTTTTTGATAAACCATTGAACAATAATTTCGATATACCATTTTACTTTATTAAAAAATTATATGTTGAGTTTGTGTTAGGGCGTCATGTCAATTACTTTGACATTAAACCCTTCCAGGGCATCAGTGGAGGTATGCTCCAGGATAGATCAGGGGCAGATAGGGTAGTCCTACGCCCAAATGTTCTCCTTCCTCCCCTTCCTCCCCTTCCTTCGCCACCTCCAATATATCATCTAGAGATTATCCAAGATGCAGCCACACAAAATATATAGCCTATTCACTCTTTGAGTGGTCATTTGGTTTTGCATGCTTCTACAGTAGCTCAGCCACATTCTGGTGATGTTGGCGAAGGCTCAAGTGCTAGTGCATCATCCTCCTCAGGTCCACATATTTGCGTGCCACATACTTGCACTATGTGCCACCAGATATGCTTGGGTCCTCTTATACAACCTGCTGAGCATCCCTTGGACAGTTTTGATTATGACCTCCATGATTTGGACATTATAGATTAGTCATAGGGGAGTGGAGTGCACCCTGTATAGTGTCCTCTCCTACTAGAATTTAAGTTGTAGTTTCATAACTTGCATTTGTTTTTAAATGAATATTAATAAGAGATAGTATCAAGTACTAATATTTATTTACATGGTCTATTTAATAGTTGATGTCTGAGGAGGAGCTCACACAGGTGACTGATAGCACACTTAGGGCCATTTCATTTGGCTTGGACACACACATAGTATATATTTTCTCACTCACTTGTTTACATTTTATATTATATACTTGCTTGTCATTTGAATTTTCATTAATGAAATTATATAATAACTTATATGCTTATCTTATTTTCCTCTTATAGCAAATACCTAGTGCGAGTGAGGTGCAACCTCATCCAGACTATGGAGGTGCAAAGTTAGATAAGGGGAAGGTAATTGAACTCAAATTGGATTGAATTAAGATTTTTAATATCTTATATTGATTATGCATACATTGACATAGATTGGTAGTTTCATATGTACTTGTCAATTTTATGTACAGACAATTATGAGCTGTACAGATTTGTTGACAAAGGACACACCACCTAAAGGAGTAGGTATTGGAACACCTCAAAGAGTAGGTGTTGAAACACCTCAAGGAGGAGTTGTTGAAACACCTGAAGGAGATAAAGAAAAAGATCAACCTAAAGAGGTATGTGTTTATTTTATTTTGTGTTTAGTAAATATGTTCCTATTACCAATAATCATATGCTAGCTTGGATCAATTTTATGTTTTTATTCACATATATAGATTGGCATTTCAAATGTTGGTTTGGTATATTATAGGACTCCTAACAATTTGAAGAGACGTATAATTCAGGTAATCAAGATTTCAATTTTAGAGTTCAATTAAAATTCAATGTATATTGATTTTGATGTTAATTATTCGATTTTAAATTATATAGTATAACTAATCTCAATTGTGGTTTGGATTTTTCTTGTGTAGCTACCTTTAGAGCCAACGAGTGCTTCAAAGAGGCTCCATTTTGATGATCCACCAGTAGTTTAGGATGAGATAGACATTTTGGCATGTAAATTTTGAATACATATTGAGATGGCATATGCCACATTTTGTAAAACTTTATTTGAATTGGCATCGATGCCATTTTTGTATATGGACATACACTTGATTATTGGATAATTTAATATATAGAAGTTGACAATCGAAATTTAATTTGTTCCTCATGTGCACGATTAAACTCTTTGAAAATTTTATCTTGAGCAATGGTTAAATATCAATGTACAATAGCATAAAAAATAATGGTTATATTATGTATTTTATATTTATATCATTGATTACATTGCATTACACATCTTTCAAACTCAAATCATTACTTCACATTGCATAAGTAAAAACTATGAGCAATTGTCAATTGCATTTGTTTGTCATTGAATTCTACAATATCACATTTCTTTGAAGTTTTTTTTCAAATAGTCCACTGCCTTGTCTATGCTACCACATTTTTCATATATGATAGCGATCACATTAAGTTGTAATAAATTAAATGATAGCCTATGGCTATTTAATTTATACTCATTTTATTTAAATGGATGAGGCCAACCTTTCTTGATATTATTTTGTAATTTATTATTTTCAAGAGAGGCCAACCTCCTTGAAGAGTCACCTTATTTTGTATAAATACAAGGTGATTTTTGTTCATTTCCTCAATCAAGTTCATTCAACATAATTTGGATTCCAAGCAAAAGTTCGCACTTGAGCAACAACGCTTCATCTTGCAGTAGCAGGCCGATTTCAAGGAGAAGCATATTTGATTGTATCTTTGCATCTAGGAGAGGTGCTATTATTCATTGTATCAAATTCAACCATGAGCTGGGCCTGAGTTGTAAGCAAATTTCTTGCTATGTTTATTGTCTTATGTGTTGCATTTTTTGAGTGCTTTCAGTTGTATTATCTGATCATTAAAACACTAACATGGTATCAGAGCGGGTTTGAAAAAGATCGTGTTGGGACTAGTTATTTTGTAACGATACCTCTATTCCCTTTTTTTTTTGTCTATCTCTATCTTAGTCAAGATGGTGAATGGTCTTAAAATTGAGGATAGACTCGAAGGAGCATCAAACTTCACTTCATGGAGATTCAGAATTATGCTCACTTTGGAGGAAAATGAATTGGTTGAGTGTGGAGAGAAAATTTTCCGAACCTATGGATGAGGAAGAGAAAGTTTAATGGAAGAAGAAATATATCAAAGGGAAGAAGATGTTAGTTGATTTCATGAATGACCATATTGTTCCTATCATCTCTAAGTTGAAGACAGTGAGAGAAATGCTTAAGACTTTGGAGGAGATGTATGATATCAACAACACAAGTCGTGCTCTAGCCTTGAAGCAACAACTTTATCATGTTAATATGGTAGAAGGAGAATTTGTCATCACTTACTTCTTAAAGATTTATGAATTGAGAGATCAACTCTCTACCATTGGTCATATTGTTGATGACAAGATTTGACCATGTTGCCTCTTAATGGTCTTCCTTCATCTTTGGAGTCTTACATTCAAGGAATCAACTTTTCTCGAAGTCAGTCAACTTGGATTTAACATTGGTAGCTCCGCAAACCTATTTAGAATAGAGTGATCTGAAGAGGACATCCCTAAATCATACGACCAAATGGACTATTCCAACACATCTGGATGGGTACGTTTACGCTAGGTATGGTCCTCTTTTGCACCTAAATACACCGAATCACTCTGACTTGCATTGGACCAACAATTTCTCTTAAGAATCCAAAGTGCTAAAAGGCAACAATATTTGACGGACTATTCCTCAAAAATCGTGATGCCTACAGACTCTTCATTTGATGATATGGGATCGTGTTGGGACCATCTAGAATAATATCTCTCAGTTTTTTCTATCTCAAAGGCATTTTTCCGTGGTGATGAGTTTTCAGTTGAGGGAAAAGTTGCCAGATGCAAGCAGTGTAAAGTTGCAAAGTGGTGCAACTTTCATACTGGAACTCATATGACCAAATGGACTATTCCAACATGTCTGGATGGGTGCGTTTACACTAGGTATGGTCCTCTTTTACACCCAAATACGCCAAATCACTCTGAGTTGCATTGGACCGACAATTTCCCTTAAGAGTCCAAAGTGCTAAAAGACAGCAATCTTTGACGGACTATTCCTCAAAAATTGTGATTCTTACAGACTCTTTGTTTAGTGATATGGGATTGTGTTGGGACCATCTACAATAACCTCTCTCGATTTTTTCTATCTCAAAGGAATTTTCCCATGGTGATGAGTTTTCAGTTGAGGGAAAAATTGTCAAATGCAAGCAGTGTAAAGTTGCAAAGTGGTGCAACTTTCATACTCAAACTCATACGACCAAATGGACTATTCCAACACATCTGGATGGGTACTTTTACACTAGGTATGGTCCTCTTTTGCACCCAAATACGTCGAATCACTCTGAGTTGCATTGGACCGACGATTTCCCTTAAGAGTCCAAAGTGCTAAAAGGAAGCAATCTTTGACGGACTATTCCTCAAAAACTGTAATGCTTACAGACTCTTTGTTTGATGATATGAGATTTTTTTGGGACCATCTACAATAACCTCTCTCGGTTTTGGGTATCTCGAAGGCATTTTCCTGTGGTGATGAGTTTTCAGTTGAGGGAAAAGTTGCCAAATGCAAGCAATGTAAAGTTGCAAAGTGGTACAAATTTTATACTCAAACTCCTACGACCAAATAAATTGTTCCAACACATCCAGATGGGTACGTTTATGCAAGGGTATGGTCCTCTTTTGCACCCAAATACGCCGAATCACTCTAAATGCATTGGATTGACAATTTCCCTTAAGAGTCCAAAGTGCTAAAAGACAACAATCTTTGACGGACTATTCCTCAGAAACCGTGATGCTTACAGAATCTTCGTATAATGATATGAGATCCTATTGGGACCATCTACAATAACCTGTCTCAGTTTTGGCTATCTCGAAGGTATTTTCCTGTGGTGATGAGTTTTCAGTTGAGGGAAAAGTTGCCTAATGCAAGTAGTGTAAAGTTGCAAAGTGGTGCAACTTTCATAATCGAACTCATACGACCAAATGAACTATTCCAACACATCCAGATGGGTACATTTACACTAGGTATGGTCCTCTTTTGCACCCAAATATGTCGAATCACTCTGAGTTGCATTGAAACAGTGATTTCCCTTAAGATTCCAAAGTGCTAAAAGACAACAATCTTTGACAGACTATTCCTCGGAAACCGTGATGCTTATAGAATCTTCGTCTAATGATATGGGATTGTGTTGGGACCATCTACAATAACCTCTCTCAGTTTTTCCTATCTCGAACGTGTTTTCCCGTGGTGATGAGTTTTCAGTTGAGGGAAAAGTTGCCAGATGCAAATGGTGTAAAGTTGTAAAGTGGTGCAACTTTAATTCTCGAACTCGTACAACCAAACATACTATTCCAACATGTTTGTATGGGTACGTTTACACTAGGTATGGTCCTCTTTTGTACCCAAATACGCCGAATCACTCTGAGCTGCATTGGATCGACAATTTCCCTTAAGAGTCCAAAGTGCTAAAAGACAACAATTTTTGATGGACTATTCCTTGGAAACCATGATGCTTAAAAAATATTTGTATGATGATATTGGATTGTGTTGGGACCATCTATAATAACCTCTCTCGGTTTTTGCTATCTTGAAGGAATTTTCCCGTAGTGATGAGTTTTCAGTTGAAGGAAAAGTTGCCAGATGCAAACGGTGTAAAGTTGCAAAGTGGTGCAACTCTCATACTTGAACTCGTACGACCAAATGGACTATTCCAATACATCTGGATGGGTATGTTTACGCTATGTATGGTCCTCTTTTGCACCCACATATGCCAAATCACTCTGAGCTGCATTGGACCGACGATTTCCCTTCAGAATCCAAAGTGCTAAAAAGCAGCAATCTTTGACAGAATATTCCTCAAAAATTGTGATGCTTAAAGACTCTTCTTCTAATGATATGGGATCGTGTTGGTACCATCTACAATAACCTCTCTCAATTTTTGCTATCTCGAAGGCGTTTTCTCGTAGTGATGAGTTTTCAGTTGAGGGAAAAGTTGTCAGATGCAAGTAGTGTAAAGTTGCAAAGTGGTGCAACTTTCATACTCAAACTTGTACGACCAAACAAACTGTTCCAGACATTTGGATGGGTACGTTTACGCTAGGTATGCTCCTTTTTTGCACCCAAATACGTTGAATCACTCTGAGCTGCATTGGATTGACGATTTCCCTTAAGAGTCCAAAGTGCTTATGTCAATGAAATGTGGGGGCAGAAAGATTTAAGGTTGGATCAATATTCTACAATTCCTAGCTCTTGCATCAGAAAACTCTTACCCAATCAACTTGAATCAATTACATGGGAAATCAAATTCACATGAACTTTTTACATTTTTGTTTTTCAAAAAAGTGGCAAGCCACTGTAATTTGTTATATATAAATAGGATATATTACAAAATATGGTTCAAACGAGCATACTGATAGGAAAGAACTAGGAAGAAAACCTTCGGTTGTAGCTCGATTAAGTACAAAAATCTTTCTACATTTTAAACATACCCTTTATACAATGCCAGACATTTGACCCGTATTTCAAAAAACATCACTAAATATAGATTATGCCTATACATAGTTATGACCTTTTTACATTGTTTCACATTTCAAAAAAATTCTATTTAAGGCATTTAGGGCTTTGTCTTTCACAAGAGTAGTATGTTGGCATTTTGGAGTGACAAACACCTGTACAAACCATCAAGGTAGTAGTTAGACTACATACAATAGAAAATATGCTTAGAATAACCAATCTATATTATTGTAATTTTTCACATACCTCTCCGAAAGGATCAAAGTTACCTATTGTTACAGTAGGTACATGATCAATCGTGTCAGGAATATCACAAAATTTATCAAATGATAAATCTATATTGTCACAACAAAAAAATGCTTAGACTAACAAATCTATATTAATCTAAACAACCTGAATGATGATGAATTGGTAATGCAAACTATAAAAGATGCTTTGAATAAACAATCTATATTATTGTAATTTTTCGCATACCTCTTTGAAAGGATCAGAGCTGGCTATTGTTGTAGCAGGTCCTTGATCAATTGTGTCAGGAATATCATAAAATTTGTCAAATGATAAATCTATATTGTCACAAAAAAAAAGATGCTTAAGCATTGTACCTTCCATTCTTGAATATGCTATTCAAGTGTGCCTGAAGGGTCATCTCTTTGCTTAAGAGTATCCAATATTGCTTCATGATCAGCATTACTAAGTGTCCATAGTTGTTTTGTCTTTGGTTTGGCATGATGCTTCAACAACTTAACATTTGTTCCTATAACAAGGTGTGAATACATGAGAATGGTTTTGTGTTTCTCATAGTCTTCAAATGTAGGTATACCATTCTTTCTAATCATGTATGTTCACAACCAAGTTCCTGCAACCACAACTAAACTTGTAGGATACACGAACCCATCATCATCTTCCATCGATTGTGTTAGCTTGTGCTTTACCTGCACACATCGAGCCAACCAATATTTTGATCTCTCTTCATTCCCCTATGGTGCAACAACTACAAAAATATGTCATGAATGTAGTAGATCTGAAAGCCGGTCGTAATCAAGCGAACTTTCCATTGTGTAATTTGTCATGGATATAGTTTGAGATAAAATAGTTAGATACTGTGGAACCCATGTATCCACCCACTCTCTTGACTTGCATTGATCCCACTCGCACTAAATACAACTCTAACAAAAACAAGCCAACTGTTGTGTCCAAATGGTCCATGTGCTTGCATCTGAGCTTCGAAACAAATGCATCTTTGAAGAATCTTTGATTGTATGACAATCCAATCTACCTCCCATTGTACCCTCCTCAACTAACCAAAAAAATATGTGCACTGTTGAATCAAGTGTCCCTCCTTGTAACAATGTTGAACTACACCAATCAACAATAAAACATGCATCACTGAATTTTACTCCTGAAATCTTTAATTGCTCCTTAACTAGAGCTCTCTTTACACTTGCACTTGCTCCATCATGGTCCCCTTTCCCATGCCCAGCTTTAAAAAAACTCCAAATATTAGGTACACCCCTTTCTACATGCATTCTACTCAACTAATAAAACATACGAGCATTCTTGAATTGACCTGTGCAGTTATTTGACCAAATGAGATGTCGGCCCAGTGCTATATCATGCTCCTGCAAGAACTCAAAAAAAATCTCGAAACAATGTTGGACATACTCGGATGAGTGAGATCTATCATCACTCATATAAAAATGATACTCTCTGATTATCTTTCGATCCTCCTCTGTACTATTAGGTGCATGTCTAAATGTTATGTGGATGAAAATAGCAATCTGAAAGGAATTGTAATATTGAGATTGTACCTCATTTTGTGGTTGCAATGTGTAGTTTTCAGAAAAATCAACAACTGATATAATAGTGCCATTCGGAAAAGAGTCCTTACATATCCTAAATTGTTGATCCAACCACGGAGACCTATGACTATGCCTTGCATATTTGTGGAAAAGATTGTCCTTAAAATTTGAAATAAAATCAGCAATACTGCATTCTTTTGTAACCAACTCATGTCTAGAACCTTCACCTCCACTCTGCAAAGTATATTTGACTATCTCATATCTCTTTTTCTCAACAAGATTCTTTCCAAATTCATGTTCGGAACCCTCATGAAAATATTGAACAAACTTTGACAAGCCACCACATTGTGAGCACTTCGCATTTAAACAATCATTTCTATAGAAAAATGAACCATCATCCCTAGAACATAAAAATAGATCTAGCAAGTCCCTTGATGATTTCAGAAGATGTATTGCACCACACTCCTGCAACATTTCATTAGTATGCAAAGTAGAACGGATATAGCATAATAGTTCATGGTACATTGAAAACTCCACATGGTATTTGCAACAACAAGTATTACGAATCTTAAGAGACACACAATAAAATGGCTTCAAATCTTCAAAAGTTCTTTGCGAGATTTCCATATTTGGATGTGTTTGAATAAATTTGTTGAACAACATTGTTTGGCTTGATTCCAAGAAATGTTTAGGATGTGATATACGGTCTCGACTGCCAATTTTTAACTTTAAAACATCCTTTGCATTGGGTGATACTCTAGAGTTATCATGCCAAAAGTGTTGAATTGCCTACTTTACATTATCGGTTAGCTTCTTATCAACACATGGAAGCCTCCCAAAAAAATCCCATGTATCATTTTGAAGAGGATCATCTATTCTTTCTCTTCTTGCAAGTGCTCTATCCAAAGTTTTATGATTTAAGTCAAAATCAATACAAGTTTGTCTCATAAAGCGAGCCTTTTTCAATTGATGGCTTACTAGGGCGGTTGTAATGACTCTTCGAGTAGCTCTCTTATCTTTTTCCTTGTTATTTTTTCCAATAGACTTGAGAGCATTAAAAATATTTTTGACAATAATAGAATTTTTTTCGGTCCTCTTGTTCACATGAATCTTCAATTTGTCTAGTAAAGGTCTCATCTTTTGCATCTTTAGCAATTGTAAAAAAAATTGGCATTGCTCAGTCAATTTATTATCGCTAAAATATTGGTTGAAAAGTATTCTAGCCCACAACTGAATAGTTCGTGTTGACCTCTTGCCTTCAAAATTGTTTATAATGTTATAATCAATTTCAACTAACCATTTAGGGGTCCTTGAAGGTCTTGAATTTGGAATATGTCTTTCTTCCACACAAGGTTCTTCATTTCTTGTGTAATCTGGTGAAACATAATTTACACTTGCTTCAATATTATGTTCAACATCTTCATTTCAAACATTTTCACCCTGAACATTTTCAATATCAATTTGAATAATTTTATTCCCAATTTCAATATCATGTTAAACATCTTCAATTCCAACATTTTCATTATCAATTTCAATATTTTCATTCCCAATTTCAATACCATGTTCAACATCTTCAATTCCAACATTTTCACCTTGAAAATTTTTAATATCAATTTCAACATTTTCATTTCCAATTTCAATGTCATGTTCTACATTTTCACCTTGAACATATTCATTTTCCTCTTCACTTGAAAGACCATAGGGCTCAGGTTCACTGATATTTAACATACCTTGTATTTTCTTCCTATGACCTTCTCTATCTCTTTGTCTATATTCTGATATTTGTTCTTTTGTAAGCTTTCTCTTACGCTTTTGCTTCTGATGACTGCTGCTCCCCGTTATACCTCATAAAAGATGCTAAAAAATCATTCCTTATGAAAAATTTGAGTACAAGATGCTCCAAAAAGTTGATCTTTGTCTCTTCCTATCTGAAACCGTGTGTTTGTCACCTACAAATTGCTGCAAACAAAATGTAGGGTCCATTGGAATGCACAAAAATGGCCCACATGGGGTTTTTCTATGATCCACAAATCCAATATCCGATTTGTAAAACATGTTCTACAATAGTAAGATTTGGCTCTACACATTGAAGTTTCCCAAATTGGATATCCGATTTTTACACACATAGACCTAAGGGTTAATGGTAGAGAGTGGGAGAGAGGGAGGAGAGTGGGAATGAGGGAGGGAGAGGGACAGGAAGAGAGGGACAGGGAGGGACAGGGACAGGGACAGAGGGACAGGGACAGGGACAGAGTGAGAGGGAGAGAGGGAGGGAGAGGGAGAGGAGAGGAGAGAGGAGAGAGGGAGAGAGAGAGGAGGGAGAGGGAGAGGGAGGAGAGGGATAGGTGGGATAAGGAGAGAGAGGAGAGGGAGAGGGAGAGAGGAGAGGGAGAGAGTGAGAGGAGAGGAGAGTGGGAGAGGAGATGGAGAGGGAGAAAGGAGAGTGGAAGAGGAGAGAGGGAGGGAGAGTGGGAGAGAGGTGGAGGAGAGAGGGAGAGGGAGAGTGGAGGAGAGACAGAGGGAGGAGAGGGAAGGAGAGAGGAGGATAGGAGAGAGAGAGGAGAGGAGAGAGGAGGGAGAGTGGGAGAGTAGAGGAGAGGAGAGGAGAGGGAGAGAGAGGAGAGGGAGAGGAGGGGAGAGGGAGGGAGAGGGAGAAAGAGGGGAGAGGGACAGGGAGAGAGGGAGAGAGTGAGAGGGAGGGGGAGAGGGGAGAGTGAGAGTGTGAGAAGGAGAGAGAGAGAGAGAGAGAGAGAGAGAGAGAGAGAAGTGAGGAGTGATTGAGTGAGAGACTTGAGAGAGATAAAGGTGGAGAGAGAGAGGGAAAGAGATAATATTTAAATATTTTATATATTGGTAATATATATATATTTAAATATTTATAGATTAATTAAAATATTGAAATAATATTTAAATATTATACATTTAATAATATATTATATATTAAATACATAATTCGGTAAGAGATTATCATAAATTGTATATTAAATATATTACATTATAAACTTTATTGGATATTATATATATTAAATTATAAACTTTATTGTATATTATATATATTAAATTATAAACTTTATTTCATTTTTAAATCATATATTAAAGTGTATAATTTTTTTAAAACTCATATCTAAAACATATCATATATCGAATTCAAATCGGATATCAGATTTGAATTGGATATCCGATATGCTATGCTGACACAAAATTTAATGCCTAGGGATTAGGTTCGGTATTAGGCTCGGGATTTGGTTCAAACCTGTCAATCCTAAAAAGTCAACACGTAAAACGTGTTTAACAACTTACCTTGCTTTTCCAGACTTCGCCCATGTGGCTGACGACTTTTATTTTACCCAAAATTGATGAAACAGAAAGGGTTTGTAAAGGACCTTCTCAGCTTTCTACCAATATAAATTATATTTTACTTAGAATCTAATAAATTATTATTATTTATTTTTTATTAGAATTACGACTAAAGTCCTGATTGGTAGTCTGATAGAAAAATATATATAGCTTTCAAACGGTATCACATTTTTTGAATCCAAAACATGTGTCACATTCTATGCTTGGCATACTATAAGATTAAAAAAAAAAAATGAATTTCGTGAAGTTTTGACCAAGTTAAGGTGGTCAGACATATGAGTTTTTATATTTTTTAAAAGTTGTAATAAAAAAATCATAATTAATTATTTATTTGAAAATAATTTACAAAAAAAATGCATCACATCCGGACATGAATCCTCTACTTATATCTAAAATATTATAAAAAAATATTATCATTTTATTATGGTTAGGGTGGTCAGACAGACACCTACTTCTTATTTTTTCCCTGAAATTTTAGTACTACTGCATTGAAATTTCAAATTTTCACCAAATAGATTTTTTTTTTACAAAAATTAACCTAGTAGTTTAGAAACTACATTAAATTTTCCATAGATTCTATTGTTACATATTTTTGAAATAATATAGATAACTTATTCAAATTTTTATGTCAAGTTTCCCAGCTCTGATTTTCTAAATTTTCATTGCCACTTAAGGGCCTACTTTTTCCATGATGATCCTGCACATACCCCTATATATAGGGAATATAACTTAAAGTATAAGAAAGTAAATGTCCCTATGTAAATGTAAGCTTATACTTAAATGTTTGTTTCATGTATATAGTTTCCTTGGTAGAGAAAGAGAAAATGAAAGAGTTTAGAAAAATACATTCCAAAAGTCATTGAAAAATTCAAGCCATGTGGCGAACGCCAAATTTGGCACTCTCCAAATTTGGCGAGAACAATATGGCCTATTACGGGTTTGTTTTACAATTCGACACCAAAATTGTGTCATAGATCCATGCACTTACCCAGTATTTCAGGTTGAAGATAGGGTTTGTTACCCCTCCTTTCTCTAACTAGATGCATAAGAAGGTGCATCTTTCTAGGGGGAGAAATTCATGTCATATTCTTTCTCCAAGATTGGTGGGTATTACTCTTCAGGGGGAGCTAGTAGTAAGGGGGAGTCCCAAAGAAATTATGCATTTTTTGTATATGTGTGTGAATAAGAAGTTATGTTGGTTAAATTGGGAGCATGTGCTACTTCTTCAATAGAAGATCTATTTTCCCTTTTCTCCTAAAAATAGAAAGAGTCTTGTTGACTTGTGCAAAAATATTTAGCCCATTTTCCTTGATATCAAAGGGGGAGAGTGAGTAGTGTGTTGCCATTAATTCCAAAGGGGGAGATTGTTGATAGTTGTTGGAATTGATATCAACACTAATGGTTGATTTATTGTCATTGATGTTAACACTAAGGATATTGTTGGCATATTTTGTCAACATTGATTGTTAGTTATAATTGATGTTAGCACCTGAGTAATATGTTGTTACTCCTTGGCGTTGGTCATCTTTGTTATATTCAGTTTGGGTTAACATTGGTTGATGTCATGCCTTACCAAAGAAGAGAAGAGTTGAAGAAGTTAATGATTGGATGTCATGCCTTATCAAAGAAGTATTATTGTTGATGTTCATATAATGCATTATTACTGTATGCAAAGTTGTTTTCATAATATTATATTTAGATGAGGATTAGAAGCATTAAGATGCGGACTAGAAGAATGACTAATGTTGGAGAGATGTTGTTGAAGGTCTGTAGTTGATCATTCTCTCTTGATGCTCTTGATAACATATGTGTTTCTTAAAGGAAGTTCTCATCTCCGCAAGTTGCTCAAATGTTTCTGGTTCAGGAAGTTGTATTGAAGTCTATCTACCTAAGAATTCTCTACATTCCTTCACTATTGTATTTTTGATCTTGTGGTTTGGTATTCGATGCCAGTACTTTGTGTATGTTGCACTCCTATCTTTTTAGGTCACCTATGTTGCCAAGGAGGTTCCTATAAATTGTAGAAGGTTGGTAGTGTTGCTAGTTGTTTGGATTGATCTAGAAAATGCTCTGTATTTTTTTGCATTAAGTTCTCTACTCCTTCAGCTTGATAAATTTACTTATAACATCTATGCAATGTCTCAAGTTCAAATCTCATATGTTGAAGTCGTCTGCAAGATGTTCTACAAATGTTATATCCTCCAATTATGTATTTTGTGTTTTTTGGACAAAGCTTTTGTACCTATTTGTTTTGTGGTGGTTGTTGATGGAATGACATTATTAAAGTATTGTATGGAAATAGTTTTGGTTGTTCAAGTAACATCCCTATGTGATCCATATGTTGCTAATTGGTTGCTTTGGTACTGCATTGTATCTTGAGTTGGCTTTCTAGGTTATTTGTGGATATCTGGATGACATGGCTTGTTCCTTTGTTTGGGTTGCATGCTTGGGGGGTTGTGCTAGCAATGGAAGATTTGTTATGATAGATTTGCATCTTGACCTATCTTTTTTAGGACCACATCAAGTAAATTCAATTGAAAGAGTGTTTATAGACTGACTATTTATGTGCTTCAATGTCTCATCCACAATTTTCTTGATGTCGACTTAGGTTGATGTGCACCTACATGTAAATAGTTTTCGATCACATTGAAAGAAATGTTAAGATTGTTTTTGGTCCTCTCTATCCTCGCGATAGGATCACATTATGCTTTGGTGGCCAACAAGTTCAATTCATTGTTTATTCTCTTCTTGGATGACCTAATTGAAGAATTAAAGTGGTGTGAAGGATATAAATTCAAGGTCATTTTAGATGAACCATGATGGAGAAGTGTACAAGTGCAAAAAAGTGTGTGAGAGATGTATTAAATATCCAACAGAGATAGTGGTAAGGATTGTTAAAGAAAAGATCAGTTGAGATTGAATGTCTAAATCAATAGAGAGTTGTGTTGGAAATCTTTGCAATTCTCTTATAAATCATTTTTATCCTGCTTTGAGATAGTGAATCTCATCAGGTCCTCTATACCTTGCTCTTGGAGTTGGTTGGTACTTCAATGCTGCAAGTCCTTTTTGTATCTTGCTCTAATGTAGTGAGCCTTATATTGTGAGTTATCTCTCATCGAAGTTTTTCTGTCATTGGGTTTTCCATGTAAATCTGGTGTCTCCTTGTGCATGTGTGTGTTCTCTATCTCTTTCTCTTTGCTACTGATCTGATAACTACTATATCTCTCATTTGTAAAGTTTGATAAAGGTGTTAAATATTCAAATTGCTATATTCTTCTCTATTACTGCTCCACTTGAAGTTCCATCTTTATTTTCTAAAGGAATTTGAGTTGTGTTGAAAGTTTCAAGTTCCAGAAGGGGTTATGTTTTGTGTAGACAAATTCACTCTCCTCCCCCACACTGCCCTCTTAGTCTCCAAAAGTGTTCAAAAACAAATGTACCCCTACCAAGGGTTAGGAAAAATTCCTTCACCTATTTTTGTCTATTTTGGCATAAAGGTGTAGTTCTTAGTCTTGACCACTTGAAGTTCTAAATTCTCATCCTCAAATTATGTCTCAAGAAAGAGAAAAAATACTTACAGTAATTAGGAACCTATAGATGAAGGAAAATAATTTCTTAATAGAGAATGAAGTAATGTAGATGATGAAATCCCCTCCAAATACAATCTTTATAAATTTAACTATTCAATTATCTTTTTTCTTAAACTATTATATGATATTATAATCAACTTTTCCTTTTTAAAATCAAATCTCATTATTAGATATATTTTCTTATAAGCCATTACTATTTTTTTTCCTCATTTTACTCATTTACATTTATTTGAGAGGACATAACTCTATTCACCTTATAAACAATAGGCTATATTTATTAATGTTAGCATATTTCCACAATCTATCAAATTGATTGCTGCTATTTTTGAATTCTATTGTGTGAGAGTATTCCCATCCATGTTTTAGATCACTCTCCATGATTAATAGAGAGCTCAAAAAGACAAAATATGATTAGTTTTTGTTTTGACAAGTCTGCAACACTTCACTTATAAGTGATAATGAGCCTTCAGAACCCAGTTTTAAGATCAATAACAGCTTAGAAATTTTTGAAAACCGCATTTTCTCTTGCAAACCTCAGAGTCTAGGGCCGGGCTTAAACATCACACACTAAGCTGACAGCTTAGTGTGTGGGTCCCTTTTACCGTTACCTTTTCGGCATTTCCGTTTCAATGCAATTATGTTGGTAAAGTTTTTTAACTGCGCATTTAATTTTATAAGATATAGAGTGAAAAGCAAAATATATAATATAAATTATATTATATTTATATTAGATATTATTTGATGTTATATTATATTTATATATTATTTATATATTTATTTATTTTATATAATATAATAAGAATATATATAAATATAATATCATACAATAATTATATTCTATTCTATTATATTCATCTATAATATTATATATTATATTTATATATTTATCTATTATTACACTGAAAGCGTTATACACAGTGAAAGCAACAAATGAATATTCGTAAACCTTTTGAAGCTTCATTGAAAATGACAGACAAGTGGAAATTTGTTGCTTAAGAATAATGAAAGCATTATACATTGAAAGCAACAAAGGAATATTCGTAAATTTTTTGAAGCTTCATTGAAAATGACAAGCACATAAAATGATTTCTTTTTTTCTATTTTTTGAAAAAGATTTAAATTAAAAGCTTCTCAATAAATAGTTTTTAATTTAAATACTATTACTTAGTAAAAATAGTTTTTTATATATATTATTAGTTTTTTATATATTTTATTAATTAATATTATAATAAACAATGTTAAATATTGATAATTTTCAGTGTTCTTTATATATATTATTAATTAATATATGTATACTAGTAGTATATATATTTATAGGCTCTAGGAAAATTCATTCCGAGCAATTCACCAAAGAAAATTCACTATCATATGAAAAATTCATTCACGGCCAAGTAAAATTCACCACCAACAATTCACCAAAAAATTTGAAATATATATTAAAAATATTAATACGGTTAATTTTTCGCAATGAATTGTTGGTGATGAATTTGATGTATGCCATATTTATATTGTATTTATATATTTATATATTATATATTTTTTACTTAATATTATTTACATATACATACTATATAAATATAATATATACAATATTATATATAAATATATCACAAACATATAAATAATATATAATAAAATATAATAATATAATATAATATAATTCGTAATATGTATTTTATACAGTAATATTTTATATAATACAAATAATTTATGAATATATTTTGTATATAATAATATAATATATATTATAAATAATATATAATACACAATACACAATAATAATATATAAATTATATATATATGCCTCAATTCCTATGGTTGCGCTCATATGTGCACACTAAATGAAAATGCAATTGATGGAATTTTCATAGGAGCTCAAGGGGACTGACTTGTTTCCATCAATATTATATCATAGGGAGATTGTGTTTGGATTAGAGTAACTATAATTGTATCATAGTATGTCTTATGATCACCATGGAATAGTAGTGTTTAACATAGAAATTATTGAGTTGATAGGGATGTTTGATGAAAACTTAATTATTTCATGAAAAATTTAAAAAGGATTCCCTTTAATGGGAGTACACAAGAATTTATTTTCCCCAATATGCTCTAGATCAACTGCAGTCCTCAACAACCATACATTGAAGTTCATTATTCTTAAAAAATATGAAATTTTGATTCACTTATGAAGGAGATCTTGAAACAATTCTTTCTTTAACTATATAGGGAGGCATATAATTATTTAATTATAACATGAATCTAAAGTTGCAAGATCAAAAGAACAAAAAATATGTAGCAAAAGTAATATCTTGTATAGATGCATATTAGAAATTATGTTATATTTATTATATTATATTTTATATTATTTATATGTTTATAATATATTTATATATAATATTGTATATATCATATTTATATAATATGTATATGTAAGTAGTATTATGTAAAACCCTACTAAGTAGTACAATTCTAAGAACCCTACTAAGTAGTGACAATAAATTACAAAACCCTTTCTTCAAGAGGAAACCATGAATTCTCACCTTTGGATTACATCAATATTTTTTAATATAGAAACCTTCACCTCTTCTTGATGGTTAAACAAAAACCAAAATGAAGAATTTAAAATGAGTAAATAAAATCCTTGACATTCCAACGCTTCCTTGGATTATTATGAATTTTTTAATTCTATCATGGGAAGATTGTGTTTGGATTAGGGTAATTATACTTTTATCATAATATGTCTTGTGATCACCATGAAATAGTAGTGTTTAACATAGAAATTGTTGAGTTTATAGAGATTTTTGATGATCTCGTCCCCTGCAAAAGTAATTATTTCATGAAAAAATTAAAACCGATCTCTTTTAATGGGAGTACACAAGAATGTATTTTCCCCAATATGCTCTAGATCAATTGAATTCCTCAACAACCATACATAGAACTTCATTATTCTTAAAAAATGATGAAATTTTGATTCACTTATGAAGGAGATCTTGAAACAATCCTCTCTTTGACTATATAAATACAAATAACAATAATAAATGAGTCTAAACATATAAGTTGCTCAACAATAATACTAGACAAACACATTTTTAAAACTAAAAAAGAAGGCACATGTACTTAATTTCATTTGCAATGTAGAGATATTTTGATGTATAAGTTGTGCTTAATGATTCAATCATATGCCTTGATATAAGATTTGAGATCGTGATTCTCTAATAAATTGTTAGATAATTCACATTCTATTATGTGAAAATAGCTAAATATGCACTTTTCCTTGTAAAACTTTTATAATATTTTTTGTTAATTTTTATAACTTACATGCCAACCAATTTATCAATGTCTATTATCCTAAATTACATATTTTTTGTGACATCTAACAAAAATAATTACAATAAAATTTAATAAAATACTCATTCAATATATATTTGACAATTAAAATAATTACTATAACCTAATACAATATTTTCATTTATAAAACTAAAAATAAATTCAACAAATACTAAATAAAAGCTAAATACAATTAATTAATTATTCAAATATTTAAAAATACACATTACCATATAACACATTATGTTATTTTAATCCAAAAATATTCCAATTAACAAATAAATAAGCCATCCATTTTCCTATCCAAAGAGATATATTATCTCAAAACTAAAGTATTCCATATTTATTTATTTATTTAAAATGTCATTTCCCTCAAATGGCAATTAGCTCTTGAAGTAGTCCTCAATACTTATTTGCATTCATATTGGGAGAAACAAGCCGGTCCCCTTGAGCTCCAATGACAAACTCCATCAGCTGCATTTTCATTTAATGTGCACGTGCAAGGGCAACCATCGGAATCAATATATATATTATTTGTAATATATATTATATTATTATATATAAAATATATTCATAAATTATATATATATAATATTATTGTATAAAAATATATTATTTATATATTTATTGTATATTCATTTATTCTATATAATATAATAAAATATAAATATAGTAACATATATATATTTTATATAATATACTTATATTTATAAAAAAAATCATCTTATATTATATATATAAAATACAATATTTTTCAATATATATTACTGTATAAAATACATATTAAGAATTATATTATAGTTATTATATTTTGTTATATATCATTTATATGTTTATAATATATTTATATATAATATTGTATATATAAATAATATTATGTAAAAAATATAATATATAAATTATATATATATATATATATATATATATATTATAATAAAATATAATAAATATAACATAATTTCTAGTATGGATCTTATACAATAATATTATATTTTATATAATATAATATAATATAATTTATAATATATATTTCACTTAATATTTGAACATTAACACTAACACTTGATAAATTGAGGACATAATATTTATTTTGCTTTTTCATTCCGTATCTTATAAAATTAGATGCACAGTTAAAAAACTTTATGGACAGAATTGCATTAAACGGAAACGGAAAAAAGTAGCGGTAAAAAAGACCCACACACTAAACTGTCAGCTTAGTGTGTGATGTTTAAGCCCGACCAGATTCCAGACGATTGCATTGCGTGCTACTACGTAAGCAGTTTATATTCTTAACAATAACGAGCAACAACTTGCTCGTAAAAATCCTATTATATAGTTTTCTTGAAGGAAACCAAATTCATCTTGGGCATCTTCCAGAATGCCCATAAAAAGCGGGTGATTTAACAAGAAAATGGGTATTACAAAGCGGGTGAGCTCATTCTCCTTTCCCACCCGCACCGCCACACAACCCTTGGGAATATCTTTTCGCCGCTTATACGCTCTCTTTAACAATAACTTCAATCGTTCTGCATTCACCACAAGGCAACGTCTTTTTAACCTCTTCTGATTTGAACAATCATTGCCTAAAACTTCGTAGTCCAGAGCATTTGTGCTGCGCAGGCGAAGGCATCGTGAGAGAATTGACATGGCGCACAAATCTACAAAGTCAGATCAACAGAGAGAAAGTAAGGACAGTTGTGCGAGAATGTGAAGTTGCGCTGTGGAAATATAAGATCGTTGACGCCGCGTTCCAGAAATAAAATTAAATTCCCTGTTAATAAACAATGCAACTCAAAGCAAAGCATGGTGTTTGACAGAAGAGCAGTTATTTGAGAAAATTTTAAAATATTGTGGCTGATTCCTCCACGTTTGTTCTTCTTGTGTAGCACGCTACATATTCCTTTGTTTTGACTGTTGGAAGACATTATTTGGGCCTGGAACAGCCATGTGCTTTGAGGGTTTCTCAGTCTATCCCTTTGATAGCATATATGCATTTTGCGTACTTCGATGCTTATTAAAGTAGCGCCGGTGAATCCTCAGCTGGCGCTGCTTTGGCCTAATTAATTCTCTACTCGGTTTGGGACTTGTAAGGAAGTTTCCTCTGCAGATTTACCCCAAAGATAATTGGTTGAAGGATTATACGGCGGAAAGGGGAAGATAAGATGTGAAATTGTCATTAATTGTTTGATAGTTGAATCATTTGCTATCAAATTAAAATTGGATTAGTTTATAAATTACATATCGAGTTAAGTGTGTTTGATCTAGAGGAAATTCAATGATTAAGCACATTTGAGCTAATCTTTGAGGAAACTCAATGGTAAAACATGTTTGAGTTGGAGTAGTGTTAGGGTGGGTAACATCTCAAAAAGCTCAAATGCTTTACCCCTGTGAACATCACCTTGATACAATGATTGCTAAGTTTGTTCACACCACAATGAGACAATGAGTGCTAAGTAGACCATTTACACCACCTTGATATAACGAGTATTGAGGAAACCATTCATGCTCATGAGAGATGAATTCATCCATAAATGTTAACTCAAAACAATGTTGTTATTGACTATTTGACCTTTGAATAGTTTGATGTTTAATTGAAACTTCTTTGTATCAATTTAAGGAGTCATTACATTAGCTAGTATAAATTAAACAAAAGCAACACCTAAATGTGTAATTGAATTGTATTAAATCACAAGATAAAAAATAATATGTACCTAATTATAATTGAATAGACAATAGACAAATATTTATAAATTTATTGTCCCCCGCACAAAAAAACGTTATAGAATACCAAAACAATACATTTATATACTGTTTATTTAAAATTTTAAAAAATCACATCCTCACAAAAATAACTAATTAATATTAATTATGCTGAGATTTTAGAGTTGATATTGATAGTAAATAATGTAATAAATATGATAATTAATGTATGAATTAATTGAATAACCAAGAATCTACATAGTTTTCAATCTAATGAATAAAATAATATCACACACATCATGGAATGATTCTCCACTATATAAAAAATGGTCCTTTGTTGGTTTAGGGTCTTTCCAAAATCATTTTCCAATTCCTTTCTCTAGTCAAAAGAATTGTTGTTTGTTCTTGGTTTACTACTATTGATTTTTGTCCTTCTTTGTTCCTTTTTTTGTAGTCTCACTTTTTGTGAGACTCCCCTCTTTTGCCTCTATGGTTGTTTTGTAATGGGTACGGGCCCTTCCCACATTTACCTTAATCAAAACATGAATTCAAATGATAATGATTTGTGAATAGTAAAATCTCCATTAATTATATGGTTCAAGATCATCCTTTTGAATTTGATCTTCACATGCATAGAAGTGAACATGATTTGTGGATTCAAACTTTACTTGCAAAAATGATCTAGCAAAATTTTACTGACTAGAAAATGTTTGCATCAATCTAATATACTTGTACTTATAAAAATAGTATTGAGCCACTATTTGGGAATGGGGTTAAAAAGGATTTTTTCTCCTTTGGTCAACTCTTAGGAAAGTCTATTCAATGACAATGAACAAATATTTTATATAATAGAAATCCATGTAGTATGCTAATTTAGGTCTTTTATCCTTTTCTAGATGTGCTCCAAGATATTCGCTAAATTATTAGAAGAGTCAAACAAATTAAGGATAGTAAATAAATACACAAGCCTTCGGTCAGGGGGGGGTGTGGGGGGGTAGCTTGATTGGATAAAGCATCATATTGCATCCAAGAGGTCACAAGGTCTAGTCTCCCCCCATCCTAGTGATATCAAAGGGTGTGTCAGCTAGGGTCATTGGTCACATGAGAAAAGTTAACCTTGCACACTACAATTTATAAGGGGGCTATCTGATACCTACAATCTAAAAAAAATACACAAACCTAGCATGTAATCTTCAAAAAATCAAACTTAAAAGTTTGAGGTTTATATCTATGTGTATGAAACTGATCTCAATCAATTCCATAGTTTCAAACTTAAGGTAGCAAATGGTTGATTTAGCAAGAAAGAATAAAGCCAAGTAGTATGTGTGCAGATGAAATGGGGACCATAGAAGATTACTAACTTTAACACAAAGAATACATCAATTATACACTAGTGAATGAATAAAGGATAATTAAGGTTTTTTAGATCTAAAACATAAATGACAATTATATGGGTTCACAACTTTTTGACCAGTACAATTCTATACATTACAAAACTAATAAGTCCATAAATATTGCTTTTTATAAACCATTGAATTATACTTATATGTATTACATTTAACAGTATAAGGACCCAAGTTGGTCAAAATAAACACAACTCATGAGCCTAGTATTTTAGTTTAGATCTAACAAAATATTTTTGTCCCTAATCTTTCTTATTTTTTGTGCAATATCTATACAATGCATTCAATTTTTTGACAATAACCAATATGATTTCCATACATGTATAGTCACCTATTAAAATTTTATTTTGTTGTACAAGTTTATCTATTTGCAAAACATTGTGAAATTTGTATTTTTTTGAAAGTATTGGACATTCTATTTTTTTTTTTATGAAATTGTATATTTTAGTTAAGGCCAATTATTATGTAATAGTTGACATTTTTATGTTGCCTACACTCTTTTATTCTACAATTGATGTAGATTGGATTATAAATGTTATACATGAAATTTATAATACAACTAATACATTATATTTTCTATAGTGTCAGGGGAGACTATAGAAATCTAGTAGGGGCATTGTTATCCCTCTTGGATACTAGCAGGTTCTTATCCAAAAGTTTTGCAACTTTATCTAGTTGATTTCCTTCATTTCTTGGCTTTATTTGTGCTCAAACAATTCTCACATTCAGTCCAAGAGCCTCAAATACTTGAGTTAAAGTTTTGGATACAAGAGAACTATTATGTTATATGAGAGATTACCTTAACTAGTCTTGTAGGTGATGAGTATGTTTACACCTCACAAAGGAATTGATATTTGAAATTGGGAGTGTATAGGCATAGTGGCTTGTTGAAGTTTATGAATCAAAATCCTAAGGGAAAGATTAAATAAAATTATCCTTTGTGTAAATTTATGAATCCAATAAGATATGAGAAGAATCTTAAAAGAATATACAAAGGGACAAAAGGAGCTAACTTTGACAAAGGATATAATATGGGATATATGCAAACTTTTAGATGACTATGGATGAGGGAAAAAGTTTATAATGGCTTGAAAATGGACGAGTCATGGAATGAATGTGATATATGGAAGGGTGAGTTAAAATATATGAATTTAATGACTTATTTTCTCTAAGAGTTATCCCAAGATTTAGATATGCAACCTTCAATTTTATGTCCTCTTACTCTAAGGTTGTTTTGTACAAGTTTCCTTTGTGTTGGAAAATTAGAATGGCTATTAATATTTTTAATTTGGGAATTATTATTAAAAGGATGTGAATAAAAGACTTAAATACGAACCCTTACTAAGTTTTTAGATGTGCAAGTAACAAAATAGTAGTGAAAACTAGGGCACAAAAGGGGTATGAAACACTTCTTATTTTCTATTTTGGGCATCAATTTTTGGGGTATTGGATACATGGATATTAGTTATCGTGGGCACTAATGATGTTGACTAATTTATAGTTCAATATTTTTGGGGTGTTTGGGAGTCGATTTCTAAGGTTTGGGGTATTTACAACATATTTTTGTGATCAATGGATTTTTTTCAATGGACAAAGTAGAGCTAAAAAGTATAAGGGAAATGGTACTAAAATAAGTACAAAATGTAATTAGTGGAAATTAAAAAGTTTGTAATTTATTAGCATAAAACAATACCATAGTTTTTCTTGTTGTGTAATGTACATCTCTAAATCCCCATATAGAAAATTTTCCTCCATGGCTGACCATTTAACCCCAAGTTTAAACATTGTATAAGTATATCACATAATATGAAATATAATCTTCTCAATAAGAGAGAATATCTCAATAAAATACTTTCTTAGATCTAAGGAATTGACTCTTATCCACTAACTATGCCTCATACTTAACAAACCCATGTACTTTGTACTAACTTATACATAGTCTTAGAACCATATAAATTAGAAAACAAAGAAAATAATACATTTGAAAAATAAGGTTGGATATCCCTTCAAGTTATGTTTTCCACCAAGAGTGTTATAATCTTAAAAAAAAATGATACCCTAAGATCAAGTGTGAGAAGTAATTATTAAAATTACAAATATAAAATATTAATAAAATAAAAATAGCATTACTGAGTTAGTTTCCAATAGATTACATGAAAATTATGGACTGATGCAAGAAGTTGGGTCCACAAAAAGCTCAAAAAGTGGAAGTGTTTTTGTTGTTTTTCACAATTTGTCACACTTGAACTGAAAATTTGAGGCACTTACACAATGAATTTTTAAAAAAATTAGTATTATAAAATTTAGAATTTTGAATCTAGTTTCTAAATATGTAAATTATTTAAATACCCATATTGTAGAAATTAAATTTTGATAGGGATCTATAAAAAACACTTTTTAAAAGTCCCTTTTTTTTACCATACCATGCACGTGTATGGACACCACTTTTTGACCCAAATAAAAGTATTTTACTAATTCCTTTTGAGGAAAGAGAGCTAACAACATGAAGATTGATGAGGAATTTATTTTGTAATTTTTTGTTGAATATTTTTTTTTTATTAAATTTTTACTGGCCTTAATTGTTGTTTTTAAAAATCAATGTGTACGGACCACATAATTTGACCTAAACTAAACATTTTTTGAAACTTTTTTTTTTCATTATGTAGAGAATTGTCTAAAAATTGATGTCATATAATTTGTTTTACAAGAAGCTTCACCAAAAAAAAGTTATTAAAAAACAAAAAAAGTTTGATATTTCATGTTTAAGGACTAGTTTGCTTTGAAATTAATTTAAAAATAACAAATATAATCCAATATTAATAAAAATTATATATTTGGAAACTAGACATCGTGTTCTATAATAGGTTTTAATTTTATAGATTGATTCAGAAAAAAAGTCCATCAACCATATTGTCAAAGTTGGACATTCTTCTTCAATCTGCCTTAGTTTTTTAGTTGCAGGTCAAAGGCTAAGGCTCGGATTGCCAAGCCTTTCCCGAGCCTAAAACCAAGGCTGGAAGTGGGTTGGAGATTCAAATTTTTAATAACGCGTATGCGTTTTTAAAAACGCGTACACGTTACAAAACACATATGCATTCTTTCTTTGTTTGATTATTTAAAAAAAAAAAATACTTTTTAGAAACGGGCACCTATTTTAAAACGTGTATGCGTTTTGAAAAGCAAAATGCATACGCATTTTAAAACATGTACCCATTTCGCTTTTCAAAACGCATACGTGTTTTAAAACGGGTTCCCGTTTCTACAAAGTATTTTTTTAAAAATAAATGACTTGTATGCACTAAAAAACGCGTATACATTATATAGTGCATACGCATTTTTTTAGGTTCGGGTATCCGATGCATAATGCATACACATTTTTTAATAGTTCGCGTATGCGTTTTCTATGAGATTTTTTTTTGGCCGAAACTTCCCCTCTTCGTGGACCCAACTTCTTGCACTTACCCTTATCCAAGAATAGTAAAGTGTAACTAGTATGGAAGATTCTACACATAAAACCTACTCACGTTAACACTTGCTTAAAAGTGAAGGAATAACTTAGAAAATAGAAAAATAAAAAGCCTACGCTAACACTCCACCTTATGTGTAGCTTGTGTTGGAGAAAATATGGGTCTCAACAAATAAGATGAGGTACCCATGTACAAAATTATCCCCTCAAATAAGAATAATCCATCTAAGAAAAGATATAGTAGGCCCCAAATCAAGAGATAAAATATCTTAAGAATAATGAAGGACTAGCTATCTCACCAGAAATTGAAGCTTCCTACAACCTCAATACATATCATAGAAGAGGATATTTTCTTTCTATGAAGAGTTTTCTGAAAATATCAACAAACTACTTAGAATTCAAGAAATAGTTGAGAATGGTTACTTGTTCATGAATAAGCTCCCAAAATTAGTGCATCTAGAGTTTAATATTATTGGTCCACTAATGATGGATCAAGTCTCATGATATATAAATAATACTTTTATTATCATAGGATATGATGAATGGGTATCTAAACTAAGTTCCAAAATCAATATGAAATTTCTAAAGATAAATATACTAATAGTATTTACAACCTCTCAATACATTACCTTAGTATATGATAAAGAAATAAAAATATAATTATTTGTTGACCATAAAATAGGACTTGAAGATAAATTTGTAACTAAACTATAATTTTGATGTTGAGAATCGCCCACCTAATGTAAAATCTATGTAGCCCACCAAGTTGATCTTGATTCTCACCTCAATTTCTAGGAAATTTAAGAATTAAATATAAAAACCCAATAACACCACTAAAAATAGCACAAAAATCTATCTCAAATAAAAAATTCACTAAAAATTGGCCTTTATATGGCTTACAATAGTCCTCTTGAAAATAGACTACCAAAGAAAAAACTATATTAGGAAGGGAGTAGAGTTGGGGAAAAGAAAATGTTGATCTATAAGCATGATGCCATGATGGAATATCCTAAGGTAAATAAATTCCATTATCTAATATATTCCAAAATTGACATTTATTTCCTATAATACCATTTTTAAATGCCAATACCACATGAAATGAAGAAAAAGAGGGGAGGGTGCTAAATTTAATAGGACCCTAAGACCAAGGCTTCCTTCTTCTAAGGTTTCATTAGGATTTAAATCAACAAGGTTATTAGATTGACTTTCAACCTTGTAGGTGAGTCAATCAGACTTGGATATGCATCTTTATGGGGGTTTTAGATATTGATTTAGAGTTGATTTTCCTTGATTAAAATAATTAAAATATGTGACCTAATATGAAACTATAAGATTCTAATAATTAGAAAATGATAAGACATTTGCAAGTAGATTTGAGAAAGGAAAATCTTTGTTCACCTATCCTACAAATTTGGATATAGTCTAAATAGGAGGAAAATGCCACCCAAGGGCATGTATGTCCTTGTAGGGGTGTCTTGAAGCTATTTTCACAGTCCTTTGGTGTTAGATTTGAGCTTCCTGATTTTTACTACAAATGTTTCAGATCACTATCTGATATTTCTATAGGTGATTTTTTGTGACTTGTCAAGGTGTGGGGCTTTGAATGCAACAATGGAAAATGGATCTTCAAAATTCCTTCAATCTCTTCTAAGATTGAAACCTACACACTCAAAAAGAGAGGAATCCACTGGTTGTGCCATTTTGGGGCTTGCCTTAGTTGAACCCCATGTAAGTGTTTCCACTTCCACAATGGCAATATTAATGATATGAAAGATAAATGATAGGAATGCATGTTGAACCAATAAAGTATTGCAAATCACCACCATACAATGGCTTCCTTGAAGGACTGAAGTCATGCATATCACCTCAAGGTCTTGGATCTTTCTTGAATTACTTGGAGACCTATAAATGGGCTAGCCTTCACAAAAAACAGTAACATAAACACACATACACTCACATAGTGTTGGAATAAACAAACAATCTCTAATCCAATTTTTAATCACCAAATCACCAAGCTATGATACCAATTGGTCAGATACAAGGCTTTGACTACTACAAAATAAAAATCTAAAGTTTGTATGTAAATCTGAAAATTAAGTTTGCTTAATCTTTGAAATACCATGAAGAGATTCAACTTCTTTATAATGCTTAAATCAGCCACTCTAGCATGCTTGATAAAACCACCTTAGATGAACTTATAATAGAAATAACATCACCATAAGATAGAAGCAACAAAGAGGCATAAATCAAAAACATAAGAATGCAAGATCTCACAACACAAGGTAGCAATAGAACAAAAGAATAAACACATAACACAATGTTTACGTGGAGAAACCCTTGTGGGGAAAAAATCCACCAAGAAGAGAGGCTCAAATTGTATTATCTTCAAAACAAGATTACAATACATCCACTTCCAATCTCCTCTTCACTCTTCAATCTAGTAGCACCTATGTACCTATAAAACATCTCATAGTGTCTCCAACTCAACCCCTCAATATATAGACTCATGGGGCTCAAAATATGACCATAAAACATTACCATGGGTCAAAACAAGGTTTGGGAAAACCATGGTAAAAATACATATGACACCTTACATGCTAAACATGGTCTCTTACATGAAATTACACCTTCTTACAAGATGTCATAAGAATCCCTATAAAATAGGAGATGCTCTTACATGCGTCATAAGCTCTTACGCGTGTCATAAATGTCATCATAGTCATCATAGTATCTTATGAAAGGTGTCATAATTGTCATAGAAGCTCTTACAACATATGAAGAGAGTCATAACACATCATAACCCACTATTCCCAAGATGGACGTCAAGATTTTCATGTGAAACCATTTTACTATTACCATTACCACAAGCCAGTAAAAGTAACTCAGTAACTCGCAACTAGTAAAATAGTAATTATTGGGGCCAATAAATAATTAATTACCACTGTCTGTGAAACATCCAATCCCTTATGGATGAATTACAAAAAATAATAGGAGAATACTAAATATAAGATATTTACAAGGTTGATGGCACCTTTATCCCAAAATTCTCCCACTTGACATTATACAATGTAAATCAACCTATAGGAAAAATCAACAAGGGAATAAACATCCCTTATCCAACCCTGTACCATTGATTCTTCAACATGCTTTTGTGCTCCAACAAGATACCTGCAAAAGAATCCATGATAACCACCATCTCAAGCAAGAAATCCTTACATCATATTACCCATGATAGGACAAGAAACATGCCACAGTGAAACATATCAACTATCACTAAAACCTGCACCAATATATATACATGAACACAAGCTTCAAATTCAAATGATAACAAAAGACTCCGAGTGATTGCCACACTCATACCAAATTGGAATAACAACCATAGCAAGTTTCTAGTTCATCCAAAACTATCCATACCTCAAACTAGGGTAAACAAACTATCATAGGTAGAACTTCATTCTATCAACATAACAACCCAAATTTGTAAACAATTCCATGTATATCCACCATCCTACAAAAGAAGACTCTCCAGGACAAGGTAATAACACACATAGACATGCAATAAAAACCTCTGAAGTAACTCACTGTAGTAAAGTGAAACCAGTCCAAGAGAGGTGCCCCTCTCATACAAAACACCTATACCTTTTGGAACTCCCACTGCACAAGTAATGTCAAATCTGAAAACAAGATCACAACATTAACAAGTCCTCCTATAGCATGTCACTTAAAGGATGTGGCTAACTCCTCTATCATAGTGTCAAAGAAGCATATAATGATATGAAAAATACATCTCTCATTACCATTCCAAATAAATCTCCCAAGTCCTCCAACCAATGAAGAAAGAGATCAAGGAGCTACCATATTGTTGCCAAAAAACAATGAAGTATTGTAAACAACAACACATGACTCCATTCAAAACCTCAACTCCATAAACATAAGAACCTTCAAGAAGACAATATACCCAAAAACATAGAACCTACAAATCAAACCATTTCCTTATACCAAACTAACATGTGCCAAACTATGTAAAGTAAGATCTCCTTCAACACTACTAAAATTGAAAGGATATCAACATCTAACCATTCAACTCAAATGAAAACATGACAAAAATAGATGTAAACCTCTCATAGAAAGTAGATCAAACTAGCCAAACATTCCCACAACATAAGGGAATATTCCCAAAGCCACTAAAATATCTTGTACCTCTCCTACCAAATCCTCAAAACTAACCCAAGTTCAAGATTACAAGGAGAACAATAGAAATACATAAAATCATGCATCGAATAATCAGGTGGGCAACACCTCTTAGATCATTTACCTGCTGAGTAGATCAAGAGTGGGATAAAAGATTGTCTTGCGCATACAACACCAAGCAATATAAGCTTTCAATAAAGACAACCTTCCCTTCAGGTCTATGATGGACTCACATCCATTTCTAGGTGTAGGCTCCTCGGTCTTTACCGTTGAAAAATAATTTCATATTAAGTAACCATTCCAACATATATCTCTTAAGTACAAGAGATTTCCAGCCTAAACCAAGTCTCTCTAGTATCCATGAGCACCAACTAATCAATCCATGCCAACTTCAAATGTAACCTGCCAAATCATGAAGCTCCAAACAAATGATTAATACTCAAAACCAAAGAGAACTACATCTGCAAAGGAAGAACAATAACACCTTTACCAAAGACTCCAAGGGTCCTCCATGAAACAAGATGTTAAAACCTCTTCAAATAATATGAAGATAACCATATCTTTCCAAATCTCCCACTAAACCGTGATACTGAGCTATACATGGCAACAAGATAAACATCAAACCATAAATGTCAAAATTTCCCACTAAAACATGTAACCAAGCTATCAATGGCATCGTGATAACCATCTCCTGAATGAAGATCATTCATGGCCTCAACACAATCAAAGAATCCCACTGTAACAACAACTCCCAAAAGGTCAAGTAAACCATAATCTCCAAACCAAGAAGATAGAACACACTATTTAATTGCTCAAAACTCCCACTAAAAGTGATACTGAGTTGTATGCATGGTATCATGACATACATCATTACCAAAACTCCACTAAAAGTGAACAAATCTTTTCATGCATCACAACTTACTGCTATAGATTCTAATGAATAACTATATTAGGTACTCTAAACCATCCTTTTGCCTCACCAAAATAAACATATCAATGTAATCAAGGTGGCCAAGAAGAGGCCAACCAAATAGAATCCTCACCAGATAATTTACAAGATATGCACTCATGCAACATCTCAAAGGAGAAAAACATGGTCAGTGCTCCAATCTCAAATAGCTAGAAAAAAGATTTAGCACCACATCAGTAACATTCAAAAGAAAGATAACCATGAATAACATGTAGATTTCCAAGACTCAAACACCAGGATCAATGGTAGACTTGATTTTCCAAACAAATATACATTAGAGTAACCATAGATCATAAGAACCCATCAAGTAGCCCTACAAATCTGTAACTATTTCCATCCAGAATACTCTAAGAGTCTGAATACAATCTTTCCACAAATCTATAAACCACGAATTTTTTTTAAAATGTAAAACCTGCAGAACCATCTCTATGTAAATCTGAAATCGCTTAAGCATCGAGATATTCACACCATATATGTCATCTGAAATAATGAAATATCACAGATCTATGAATCCACAACTTTTGTAATAGGAAAATTGTAAAACCTGGGTGCTGCCACAATAGTGGTTTACACTTTTGGGAGATCTTGATTTTTGCAAAAATCACATAGTTTTAGAAAATATAATGATTTAAGCCTTGAAAAGTTCCATTTAAAGGATTCAAATTGAAGTGGGTTTGATCAAACCACATTAGACCAAGCCCCCTTGGACCCCGCTAGTTTTAAACCATACAGGTATAATGAAGTATCCTTTACACCTATCAAAATGCTGATAAAAAACCACTTTTGATTTACCTTTTCGGGGATCAAATGAATTCATTTAAAATTTATTTTTTGTAAATATGTAGTCCTTATTATAAGCTTCCAAAAAAGTATAATTTTAATTAAATTAAATTTGATTATTATATTTATTTTTTATTTCTTGTGAATGTAGGTTTTTCACTAAAAATCAAGCTCTCTGTTCTGCACATGTGGAAAAATAGTAGATTATGAAAACAAAATTTTGAAAAATATGTTTAGGCTGGGTATTGATTCCCTTGATCCATTAAAAAAAATGAATTTTGATACATACAAAAAAGGTTATGTTGTATATAGTCCGCCTATGTCTGAATTGTAATTGGTTTGACTTCGAAACTTGATTAAGGAAAAAATATTTAATAAAACACTATGAAATCAAATGAAATGGTTAGATATTGTAGTTATAAATCTAAATTAAAAAAATATAGAATTTTATTCTTCATACAAACAAAGTTATGTTGTATATGTTGTATATCACTCTTTACAAATGTTGTTTACTGATAAAAACTAGTTTTTGAAGGAGATGAAAATAAATTTGCAATCTTATTCCAAAATAATTGAAAAACAATATATTTAGAATCTATAGAGAAAACTTCACAAATCACTAGTTTGCATCATCTTCAAATTCCTCACGGTTTATCTGCTATAGGATCCCAAAAGTGAAGATTTAGTAAAAAAAAATTAGTTCAGTGTCTAGCTTGCCCAAAAATTATAAACTAGTATTGTGGGATCACCCACCTACATATCCAAAATAACATGAATATGAAAGGGAAGGAACTAGGTTGTCCATGAGTTTCCATATCACTAAAATAACAAAACTTCACAACCCACATGAAACCGGTGGCAAATCATCCAATGCTTTCATGTAACCAAGGGCTAAAACCATGAATCCAACATAAGCATTTCATACTTTAGTCCAAAAAATAAATGTTCTTCCATGTAACCAGGTGACCAAAATAAACCATCCAACATGAAAACCCATTCAATTCACATGACCACAAGGTAAAGGAATAGAACCACCAAACAAAAGGATACTCACATATTGCCAAACCAGAGCTCTAGATCACTACCACAAGATCAACTCCATGAAGATCCATAACTCTGAGCCTCAAGAGCCCATTGTAGATTCCATTGATAATATCCATCTGAAAGTTAGATACCATGGCTTCTAATCTCATAGATCTACAAAATAATTCCAACATACAAAACATCCACTGCAACTCAAAAACCCTCCAACTCTACAATTCCTTCCAACAAATTCACAAGATTTTCAAGATAAAATTCAAAAAAGAAGGAATACCCAGAACCAAATTGCCATGAATCTATCACATGCAAGCACATGCAACAAAACATACAAGCCCATGCAAGTAAATCCAACTCACATGAAAGCACATGCAAGCACATGGAATCACATGCAACCACATGCAACCACATGCAACCACATGCAAGAAACATGCAAGTACATACGAGCACATGCAAGCCATGGAACAACCTTCAACTCTGATACCAAATGTTGGAATAAGCGAACAATCTCTAATCCAATTGTTAATCACAAAATTGCGCCAAGATTTGATACCAATTGGTGAGATACAAGGCTTTGACTACTACATAATAGAAATTTGAAAATTGTATGCAAATCTAAAAATTTAAGTTTTCTTAATCTTTGAAATACCATGAAAAGATTCAACTTCTTTATAATGCTAAAATCAGCCACTCTAACATGCTTGATAAAACCACCTTATATGAAATTATAACATCAATAACATCACCATATGATAGAAGCAACAAAGAGGCACAAATCAACAACAAGTAGCAATGGGATAAAAGAATAAACACATAACACAGTGTTTACATGGAGAAACCCTTGTGGGAAAAAACTCCACCAAGAAGAGAGGCCCAAGCTATATTATATTCAAAATAAGATTACAATACATCCACTTTCAATCTCCTCTTCACTCTTGAATTTAGCAGCACCTCTGTACTTGTAAAACATCTCATAGTGTCTCCAACTCAACCCCTCAATATATAGACTCATGGGGGCTCAAAATACCACCATAAAACATTACCATGGGTTAAAACAAGGTTTGAAAAAACTATGGGGAAAATCCATATGACCCCTTACATGCTAAACATGATCTCTTACATGAAATTATACTTTCTTACAAGATGTCATAAGAATCTCTATAAAATAGGAGATGCTCTTAGATGCGTCATAATCTCTTACACATGTCATAGATGTCGTCATAGTCATCATAGAATCTTATGATAGGTGTCATAACTGTCATAGAAGCTCTTACAACATATGACGAGAGTCATAACATGTCATAACCCACTATTCCCAAGATGGACGCCAAGATTCTCATGTGAGACCATTTTACTATTACCATTACCACAAGCTAGTAAAAGTAACTCAGTAACTCATAGCCAATAAAATAGTAATTACCGGGGCCAGTATATAATTAATTACCACTTTCGGTGAAACCTCCAATCCCTTACAGGATGAATTACAAACAATATTAGGAGAATACTAAATACAAGATATTTACAAGGTTGATGGCACCTTTATCCCAACACATAGGATTTTACATGATTTTTGTATCTTGAATTGCTGCAATAAATCTTTGAAATGCTACTCTTGAATGCTCTTGAAAATAATTTTCTATGATGATTTCCTAGATGATATCAAATGATTCAAGAACTAGGTATTTATAAGCATTTATTCCATGTCCTACAAATTAGTTCCTGATAGCCAACATTTGTAACTTGAATTGCAAATAATAAAGTACCACGACCAACATATTTAATTTTAGAGTGAAACAAAATATGGGTTCCCCAACATTAGCGCCAAAATGGAACATTGCTGCCAAAACGAGACATTGCCACTTAAGGACATCTCCATCCCAACCCTATATTCGCAAAATTAAGGTGTCAGAGGAAAAATATTAGATAAATGCATTTATTTTTCACTTGCAATTCATCAACAATTGTTAAAAATAGGCCATGCAATGCATAATTCAAAAAATTAGGGGTTCAATTAGGTCTGATAATTTAAGGGGGAGAAAAACATAGTGTGAAATTATTAAGGGTGATAATTTTAGACACTACATTTAGCCCCCACTTTAGTGAGAGTATGAACTTATTCTCAAAATCACACTAAAGTAGAAAATCTATGTCAAGAGGGGCTTGATTGTCCAAATGTTGAGGAGATAGGATGAATAAGGATCAAGGGGGAATGCACAAGCCCCCGAGATCAAAGATCCCATGAAAAAACAACATGCATAAAATGTAATAAGATAACATACATAATTCCAAAACAAAATAGTAAATGAGGGCATGCACTAGAAAGTTGCATTATGCTAGAATCCATACCAAGAAATTTCATGACTCACAAACTAGCAAAGTCTAATATTTTCTAGGTGAATCATAGACATAAGGCTCCATGGGCTAGTGAAGTCTGATATTCACTAGGTGAGCCCCTAGGATGGAGATAGAAAATGAGAAAAGAAAAAGTCTAGTTAATTTTGATATTCAATAGGTGTGTACCCATTGAAAACTATACCAGGAGTTATACTCGCTGATAAATCTATTAAGGCTATAAAAATTCTTGAAATGTTATTCCAATTAAACACTAATTTTAACACGTGTAAACAAAGTGAAGAAAAAATTTCATGTTAACTCACCACTAAGTCCAACGTGTGTGAACAAAGTGAAGCAAAAGTTCCATTGTCAATGCACCATTGAGTCCAATGTGTGTGAACAAAGTGAAGAGAAAATGTCAAACTCACCTAAGAAGGTAGAAAAACTCTCCTAACAAGGTGTGAAGACGTCATGACAAGGCAAATAACTCAAGGAGTTTTATAAAATACATCACTACAAAAGATGCTTCAAATATAACAAAGGGACATTGCTCAATACATGAAAGGGTCACACCTTATGGAACATCACACATGACATCGCCACCAAGAGAGGACAAGTCATGGAATAGAAACTAGCACCTTAGGGAATACTAGCCATAGCATTACCACCAAGGGGAATGGCATATTCCATAAAAAGTCACACCCTTAGAAGATATCAAGCCCAATATCACCATAAAGGAGAAACAACATAGATTGAGAAGGCCACACATTCATTTCTAAGGTCGCACTTTCTATGATATGTATGTTGTCATCACTAAAAAGAACCATTTCTTATGAAAATAATAAATGGGGCATTATATGCCTCCCTTAAAATGTTAGTGTAGTTGCTACACTAACATTTTAAGGAGATAGAAAGAGACCCCTTGCTAGAAGGAATTCACCTAACACAAAGCTACCTAACCCCTTGCCCCCAAGTGTAGGGACAAAGATGAACCCAAAATGGATGATGACATGTTACTCCTTTCAAAATGAAGTATGATTGCATAAAGCATAGTTTATAACCCCATGCATGGTAGTGAGTATATTGTGATAGTACAACTACCATATAGAAAGGAGCAACAACTAATTCTATTTGTCTTTAGTATGATTAGGTGAAGGTTTTTGTAATGATTTTTTAAATTTTGACTAAGAACTTTTGTTGTTTCTTATGTGTTAGGCTTTATGGGGACACAAATATTGTGTTCTTTTATATCACAACCTTTTCCATTTTAGCCGAATTGTTTCAAAAGCTAGTAACCTCTTCCATAAATGGCTTCCATTTCTTTTGAAGAAGGTGGGTTTTCATAATCACTTTCATCATAAGTGGATGTGTAATTTGTGTTTTCCTCTTTGCTAGAAGCTGTGCAATCAGATGCTTTTGATGATTCAATGATAGATTGTGTTGATATCATTGCAACTTCTTTCAATTTTTCTAATTTTGACTATGTAATCTTGTATTCTCAAATGATGTAAAATCTAATGATCCCCAACATCATCCAAAACAATTTTCATGGATGAAAAACACCCATATTTGTCTTTATTTTATAAAGGTTCCACTTTTGAAGTTGGTAACAGTTTTCTAAAAGAACTTTCTATTCTTGTTTCAGTTGGTAAACAATTATTAGATTTAGGATCAGATTTTATCATGTAAACCTTATTATTTTATGTTTATTCCATTAAATGACGAAGTGTTGAAGGCACACCTTTCATCTCATGAATCCATGGTCTACCCAAGATATGTTCATATGAAATATCATGGGGCATGATATGGATGGGATTTCACAATAAAACCTTACCAACTTTAACAAGTAACGTTATCACACCAAGCAGTTGTCTTTCCACATTATCAAAACCTTTGATTGAAAAATCAGTAGTTTGAATTAAATTTTTGCCTTCTCTGATTCTATCTAAAAAATGAACACTACAAATATTAAGACCTCAACCTCTTTTAATAAGAATTTTCCTAATCCCAACATTGTTAATAATAGAAATTATCATCAAAGCATCATTTTATTTTTTGTCTCTATACAGGTAACTCATTTCCATGAAAGACAATATCCATAGTAATTGAATTCATACCCTCAATTAAGGCTACTACATCATTTGGTTGTGCAAGTTAGGAGGTGCAAAAACATTTTGTAAAGCATTTTGAAGCATGCAATGATATATAGGTGATATTTGAATCAAATCCCACAAGGAGATCTTATCAAGAGTGTTATCAAGTTGCTCAACAAGATCAAATTCGTTACCAAGTTACACTATAGAATGTTAGGAGTAGGTGGGAGGTATGGTTGACTCAATGGAATGAATGTTGGTGTTTTTTTTGGTCACTTATTATTTCTAGTATTATATGTGAGAAAAAATATGATAACTTGGTTGGTGTGACACAAGATTACTAGTATAGTTACTAAAAATTGACCACTTTTGTTTGGTCAATTTACCCCTAGTTCAACCGATTTCATATTCTATATATTAAGTAAATAATATCTTATTATTTAATTGATATTCATTATAACCCTTCATCCTAATCTATTTATTCTATCATCTTTAAATCCTAGCCTAAAGTAAACAATTACCTTTAATTATTTATTCCCATCACTTATCCCTTTCCTCTAAAAATTAAATAAATAATCTATTTATTTAATTTCCCTCATGTCCCATCCTCCATAATCCACCCCTAATCTTAATCCCCATTGCTTAATTGTTGATTAAGGATGCGTATATTCCTAATTATTGATTTGTGAGGTGTAAAATCCTCCATAAAATGCAAGTGGTCTCCTAATCTCCCTTAGCCACCTAACCCTCCTCTAATCATCCATTAATTATCCTAACCTACCCCTTGGTCAACTCTTCAATCATCCCAATGAATTTTCAATCTTCCCACATCCCCAAATAGAATTTTAAATTCTATTTTATTTGCCCAAGGTACTTGGAGGAACTTTTAAATCATCTCCCATCCCCCAAGGACTTTAAAATTCCTTTTCCTTCTCCCCATGAGGATTTAAGGAATTTTTAATTCCTCTTCCCTTTCTTCGAGGAATATTAAATTCCTTTCTATTGTCCCCATGTCCTTGAGGAGTTTTTAATTCCTTTTATCCTTCCTATGTACATTAAAAATGAATTTTTAATTATTTTGGTCAACTCTTGATCTCAACCCTTGATCTCTTGTCCTCTTTCAATATCCATAGACTACTTCCTTCCTCCCTTGCTAAATGATTAACACTTAGCCATTTTTGCATTCTCAACCCATTATTCTAACTACATTCCAACCATCACATTCATCTAAATCCCTCTCAATTTCTCAAGCTCACACCACCATCTTGCATCCATACCCAAATCTGTCATCCTTGCATCCAAATCAAGCAAAATCAAGCCGTTATGTTGCCGAAATTGATCTAGGAGCACACATCTAATCACATCTAAAAAGGAAAATGAGCTTATCAATCTCAACATGGTAATATTTGGTCTCTATTTCCATTTTCAAGTTGAGTTTCATCCTTTAAGCCTCAATTTGAGTGTTGTTCTTGTTTTTATGTCTATTGCATTTTTTTTCATTTGCATATTATATAGGCATAAAACATTGCACACAACTAGTGAGGTTTTTTGCAAAGTTTAGGATATGACCAAAATGTTTAGGAGGTGTTATAATGAGAGGTGACTTAGGAGGTCCAATAATTAGATGAATTTTAGGGGGTCCAATAATTAAAGGTATTTTAGGAGGTCTAGTAATTAAAGGAGAACTAATAGTCAATTATGCACTCATAACCTCAACAAAGTTGAATACTTTTTGATGATTTTATATCAAGGGGGGTTCTCAAGTCATCATAGCGTATTCATATATTTAATCCATCCTATTGTCTTTTGAAATAAATGTTTCAATGATTTCATTGTCTTGTCCAACAATATCTTCTCTAGTAGAAGATGTAGCTAAAGAGAAACAAACAATATTCTCAGTACACTCCATGATTGTATATTCTAACACCAAGATACCTTCTTCACAAATAGGAGAGATAACAAGAGAAGAAAAAATATGATTGTCATGATTTTCAATGATTGTAATCTCTTGCACCAATGTATCCTCACAAGTAGGCGAGATAGTGGGAGGGGGATCAATGAAAAACAACAAAAGAGGGGAAATAAACTCAATGTGACATGCTTGAATGACAATTGAGAATGCAATTTTTGTTGTAGATCCATCCTAAAATTAATCCTATTGCAACCTATGATGCAATATTGTATGTAATTTTTTTAAAATTTTATGCCTTTTATGATGAAAAAAAAGAAACCCTAAATGAGAAATACAAAAAATGCAATGTGAAAACCCTAGATCTTGGATGATTTGCTTCAAATTTCAAAATCCCTATAATGTCGAAATGTAAGGTTCACAAAAATGAAATGAAGAAAAGGGGCGAGGTTGCTAAATGAAATAGAAACCTAATATTAAGGCTTCCTTTTTCTAGGATTTCATTAGGATAAATTAACAAGGTGATTAGATTGACTTTCAACCTTGTAGGTGAGTCAATCAAACCTAGATCTGCATCATTTTGGGGGTGTTGGATATTGATTTGGATTTTTTTTTCCTTTATCAACCTAATTATACTATGCAACCTTATATGAAATGCAAGATTCTAACAATAGAAAAAGGATAATAGACATTTGTAAGCAGATTTGAGAAGGGTAGAGTTCTCTACACCTACCTTTCAAATTTGGAGATAGTATGGATAGGAGTACATAGCTACCTAAGGGAATCTATGACCTTGTAGGGGTGTCCCAGAGCTATTTTGTAGTCCTCGAATGTCAGAATTGACTTTGATGTCAGATATGAGCTTCTCAATTCTACCTTCAAATTTATCGGTTCACTGTCGGATATTTATGTAGGTGAGTTATGTGTCTTGTCAAGGTGTAGGGATTTGAATGTAACAATAGAAAATAGATCTTTAAACTTCCTTCAATCTCTTCTAAACTTTAAATTTGCACATTCAAGGAGGGAGGGAGGGTTTTGTCACTTAGGGGCTTCCCTTATTCAAACCCCATGTAAGTGTTTCCATTTCCACAATGGAAATGCCAATGATAGGAAGAAATGATGAATCAACAAAGTGTTGAAACTTTCCACCCTTAAATGGCTTACTCGAAGGACTAAAGCCATGCACATCATGTCAAGGTCTTGGATCTTACTTGAATCTATTGAATTACTTGGATACCTAGAAAAGGGTTAGCCTTCACAAGCAATGATAACATAATTACACATAAACTTACATAGGATTTGACATGATGTTTGGATCTTGAATTGCTGCAATAAAGCTCTAAAATGTTGCTCTTGAATTCTCTTAACAATAATTTTCTCCAATGATGTCCTAGATGATCTAAAATGATGCAATAACTAGGTATTTATAGACATTTACTCAATTTACCCAAAATTGGATCCTGATAGCTGACATTTGCAACCTAAATTCCAAATAATAAAGTGCCACCATCAACCTATTTCGATTTGGAGTGAAAGAGAATAGGGGGACATTTCTGCCCAAGGAAATCTCTGTCCCAACCCTATTTTCCAAAATTTAAGGTGTCAAGGGAAAGGTATTAGATAAATTCATTTGTTTTCCTCTTGCAATTCATCGCTAATTGTTAAAAATAGGCCATAAAGTGCAAAATTTAGGAAATTAGGGGTCCAATAAGGTCCAATAAATTAAGGGGGAATAAAAACTAGTGTGAAATTATCAAGGGTGACAATTTTTGATGTTGCACCACCTAATTTGAACTCAAAACTATTAGTTTTAGGTGCAAAACCACATTCTAGGAAAAACTAGGGTTTTCACCCTTGGGATGGCACTCTAGTGGAAGAAGATAAGAAACTAATTGATTTTGTTTTTAGAGATAATGAGTCCACTTAGGGAATGGTAGCATTGACTATTTATAGTCATGGGATGGTGCAAATGGTTTCTTACATAGAATAGTCGATATTGGAGGTGGTGGGGAAATGAGTTCCCTTTGTAGTGGTATTTCTAGAAAATGCTACCACCACTCCAATGTTTTGGGTGATGTGTTACATTTTAAGTTTTAAAAAATATATCTAACTTTGACAATATAATACAGCTTGTGTAGGGCCATATGGCTCTAATTTGCTAAAAGAAAATATCTACACCAAAATTTACAAATTATATACCAAAATAGATGTTTATGGGCCTTTTGGATGTAGTTATACGGTCTATTTGGCCTCAAAAATTCCCTAGAAATGAGAAGCATGCCTAATGCACCATTCAACCATGCTTTTACAAATTAGGATTATGATCTTCAATTTTTTGAAATTAAAGGGAAAATTAACTCTTTTTATCATTTTGGAAACTATTAGACAACTTAAAATATTTCCAAGGTTACTAGAAAGTTATAGCTACCCTAATTTTAGAAAAATAAAAGAGATAAATGTTAAAAGTTAAATTTTTTGTTATTTTCTTTTTATTATATAGATCAAATTAAGATGAAATAGAATAGAATAGAGTTTTTAGAAACTTACATAAAAGAATAAATTATCCCCCTTGAATTAATTATATATGGAGAATACAAATCAAAACTTAACCCAAGAAGACAAAAAGGTCTTGATACTAGAAAGGAATCATTAAAATAAATGATAAACCAAGATCTAATGCAAACAAGAGAAACTATTAAAATTATAAATAAACATGATTAATAAAATTAAAATACAATTATATCTAGTTAGTCTCCAAGAGAGTAATACAAATTCGCAAGAATAAAACTAGCAATAGGAAATAATAATAAAAGCTACAAGATACATATACAAGCTAGGAGAATGGCTATATATAGATTAAGTGAGAGGGGGTGGAGTAAAGTATAACAAATAAGGATACTACACAAAAAACATACAAGAATATTAAAGTGTAACTCTTGTGTAATATTTTGACACATAATACCTACTCACATTAATATTCACTTAATTGATCTAAGAAATCCTAATTAAAATCGTTTAGGAAAAACCTAGATAGTAGTAAAAATGAATACCCACTAGGAACATGCAAACTTACACTAACAAATAAAACCTCCACAAGAATATGATATGAGACTGTTCCTCTTTGTATGGTGATTTGAACCAATATAAATATTTTAACGAGTAAATGTTGGAACTATGTTCAAACCTAGGTGGATTCTACATTTTGTTTTTTCTAAAACTTCTCAATGTTAGCATAGGCTTTTATTTGCCTAGTGAGTTAATTTATTTTTCCTTAGTCTAAGATTTTACCTATACTTTTATTAAGTCTTCTTAGGTTAATTAAGTGAGTTTAATACTTTAATAACTAGGATATAAGGTGTTGATGTGTCATCATCCTAAAAGGGAGGAGAATTTACAATTTTCAGAATAATTGGTAGTCACTCCCTATTGGTTAGATTTTCCACCTCCATCCTCTCCCTAGTTCTATATAAACTCACTACTTAGCTTGTATTTTCATTCATGTATTATTTATTGTATTCATTAGATTCTATAATTTTTCTTTGAGATACTAATGTAATATTGTAATCTTAACATTTTCACATCTATATTTTAATCTTAGGTTTTTAATTGTGTTATTTCATTTATAGTTTTATAGATTATCTTTCTCATAGAAATATCTCGATTATTCATTTGTCTCAGATTTCTAACATGGTATCAGATCTTTGATTTTGGAAATCCCCTTTCTTAATTTAGAGAGTTTTTACCATCAACATTTTTTTATTTTAGTTTCTTTTGTGATCTTGTAAATTCCCCTATGCTATTCTCTTCAATTTTAATATAATTTAGAGAATCGGGAAGGATTTATCAAGATATATATTGATCTTATATTGCATACATTGGTTTTTGTGAGATGTGGTAGCTACAACTATTCTAGCTATAGAAGTAGAATTTTTATTGTTCCATTACATTTATGAGTCTCAAGAAAGTGAAATTTTGCTTTTTTCACTCAATTTGGCCACCATATGACACATTAGAAAATAAGGGTATGAAGTTCATATTTGGAAAAAAAATTACTAGAGCTTTTTCGGCCCAAACAAATAGTTTCATTACACTTAGAAGGATGATCAAACAAATTTTGATATTAAATTTTCCTATATTCTACCCCAAATTTTTTTAAGGAAAAAAAATTAGTAGGGAGACCAAATGACCCCCTTGCGTGGGTTTATTTGGTGTATGATTTATAAATTTGAAAAAAAAAAATAAATAAAAATTATAGTGTTTTGTACTATGCATAGAACACTTTAAGTACTAAGCACTTTTAGATAGGTGCATAGTATCCAATGTTTTGGCCACCCACTAGTTGAAGATCACTAATAGGGAAGCTTACTTGCTAGCTGCTAATGGCTAAGAAACAAACTGCAATAAAAAATATAATATTGTGATTACAACCTATCGACTGCCACCCTATTTTTTGGTCAGTCACAACCCAAATTCCATTACCAATGGTAGCACCACTTGAGGGCCACTCAAGGGCCACTATGGCCTTCCCTATAGGACAAATTGGGCCTTTTTTTCTCAAAATTAAATAAACATTTTCTATAAGTGTGAAATTTTGGTAAATGAATAGTCAACAAAAAGTTAGAGAGAAGTACTTTCCATCAACAAAAATTTTAGAGTTCTTTTTCATTTTTTTAGATATTGCATGTTGAATTTGTTTGTGTATTTTTTCGTCAAGAAGATATATCTTTCACCTTAAAGCTCTATTTTAAAAAAAAAAAGTGTTGAAAAGGTATTGAAGATAAATACACAACTATAGATTTATTTTTTCCATATTTTCTATCAAATTCATTTTATATCAAAATTTTCAATCTTGGCCATTATGGGACTAGAGAGCATTATGATTTGGTGAAATCCTTGTAATTACACTAATCATATAGTTCCAACTTTTTAATCCCTAAGAGGGATGATTTTTGAGACTAGCGGAAAGGGGGTGTCTTTTTCACAATTTACATTCTCTATTCATGAAAGAATAAAAATATTATTTTCTACTTAAAATATATCAAATAATAATTAATACGCTAATACCCTACAACTATTTTGATTGAAAAATTAAAATGTCAATTTGCTAGAAAAGGTCATGATTGTATAGGGTAATAATGGGACTATAAATTGAATTAACAAGCTATGAAAACAAATACATCTATTAAAAAGTTACCACTCCACGGTAGGAATTGAGCTAGAGTGTGGGCATGAGCGGTGGGCAGGAGAGGCTGTTTGAAACCTGTAGAAGGTGTGGATGTGACTAAGGGCTTGGGACAAGGTGATGGTGGGGGCGACGATGAGGACCCAAATGGAGGTGGGTTTGTTACTCCTGCTAGCGTCGTTTTGGAGGGTTGTAGTGATGTGGGGCCTCCTGGTCCTCTATCTCTGGCACTTGGTGCCTTCTTTGCTAGTTGCGGGTTCTTTCTTGGGGTTGGATTTCCTGGCAAAGCTATTGCCGGAGATTCTGAAGTTGTTGTTGGTGGATGGAAGATGGTGAACTAGTTGCCTAAGTTGTTCTTCCTCTGGCTGGGTCTATTTGATATGGGTGTTGTGGCTAAGGTTACTGGTGATGACATAGCTGGAGGGGTCTTTCCCTTTTCTACCTAGGGTTCGAGTCCTGCTCTATCTTGGACTATTTTTGGCTCTTGGTGGGTGCTAGTTACTCCTACTTGGAGTGATGTTTTCCTTGCTTTCATGGGCTCCCATGGGTCTTTTGGTGCTGAGTTGGGAAGGGGTGGATCTCCCCTTGGCTTGGAGATTCCCATGTGTTTTGGTTTCTCCTTCAGAGTTTTTGGGTACCCATTGTGGGTTCTCTCTTCTGAGGAAAGTTCTTTTGATGTTCGAGTCTCGGTGGTGCTTGCTGGGAGGTGGGTTTCATTGGCTTCTTGCATTCCTCTTGGAGTCTCTATTAGAGTTTTTAGGAACCCTTTGTGGATTTCTTGGCTTTCTTTCTCGATGGGGTTTGTTGTGGTCTCTTTCTTGGAGCCCCTACATGCTCAGCCAAAGGATGGATTGTTTCCCCAGACTTCTAGAGCTTTTATTTTCTTCCATTTTCTATACACTATGTCTTCTATTGAGGAGAAGACAACTCTTGATGGTTAGGAGTCATTTCCTATTTAGTTGGAGGTGGGTGTGGTGAATGTGGATGGAAGTCCTCTTTTCTAGTTCCCTCTAGATGTGTTCCTATTGAGGTGGACATTTTTCCTATCGAGGTGGAGCCTAAGGTTATTGGAGAGGTGTGCTTTTGGTGGTTTGGGTCTTCACTGTATCCTCTCCTTTAGAGGGGAGCTCAGTCCTCTTGAGGTGGACTTGGAGTTGGGCTATGGTGCACTTGGGTGCTCCAAGGGGTGGATCTCCCCTTGTGTGCTAGTGTTTTTTATTAGGAGGTTGGATTTAATGGTGGTCTTTTCCATTAAACTTCCTTTTCTTATGTTGGGTTTTGTTCTATTGCTTTTGAGCAAAAGGTTGGCTGCTGCTTTGCAGTTTTGTTGCCAGAGTGTTTTAGGTGGTTTTTACAGTCAAACATTGGGTGGGGTTTCTGGTCCTGGATAAAACCAGGTTGTGTCTGGGCTTCAAGCCCATTCTTGTGTATCCTTTGTAGCCTATGTTGTCATGATTATCTGTTAAGAGGTTGTTGTTGGGTTGCTGGTGGTTTGAGCATTATTTTATGTAGCAGCTTGTTGTTGATTGGGCTGATTTATGCTTAGTAATGATCTTTTGTGTATCAGTTGTCTTCTTTTGTATAGGGTTCCGAGCCCCTTCAAAACCCATTATTTACCCCTAATCAAAACAATCTATGCAAAAAAAAAAAAAAAGTTTAATAAAATTGATGAAGCATTTAGAACCTTCTGTATGTTTGTATCTTCATATTTTCTCTTCCTTATTGAATTTGTGTTTGCACCAAATGATCTATGGTCCACATTGGAAATATTTTTGGTAAAAATATGAATTGAGAGGTCATCAATTGGAGAACGAGCTGATAGGGTGAAGTCCTTAAATTTTTCATACTATTGAAGAATTATTCACCAAACTAAAGACCATAATATTGAAATTAAAATTGTATGGAACTAAGAAAGATGACAAATAATTGGTCTTCAGTATTATATCTAAACTTGGTCTAGAGTATTTAGTCTTTGTTTCTACATTCTATGCTACTAAAAGTGAATTAAGATATTTTTACACAACACCTTCCCTTGATGTGCTTGCTAATGAACTCACAAAAGGATAAGACAATTTGGTTCAAATGGGTACTATCAAATCTTTTGTCTTATTCCATGGCTGCAAATCAAGGCACTTAAGATTAGAAAGTGTCATATGGTTAGCTCAATTGATCAAATAACATCAAAATAGAAGCAATTAGGATCTTAAAACACTAAGAAACTACAAGATTAAGATCAAATGAAATCCATACTCAATGAAATTCAATTGACAACACTGGGTAAGTGCACCAATCTGTGACACAATTTAGGTGCAAAATTGGAAAAAACATTGAAAAAAACCCGAAATAAGACATTTGGCACACGCCAAACGTCTTATTTGACATAAAAAGCAAAAATCGGGTTTCAAACCCTCATTTTGTCTTCAACCTGCGGCTTGAGGAAGAGGATTTCAGGTCTGCAACTCACACTCACCAAATCTCTTCCATTTTTTGCATCCTTAGCTTGCCATTTTCCACGAGGATGCTTCCAACATGTCAGAGAGGTCAAAGATTGCAAAGAGGTGTGTATTTTTATTCTATTTATTTCAAATTTGATTTGGAATGCAAATTTAAATAAATTTTTATAATAAAACTTTGTTCTAATTCTTAGGGAATGAATCTCCACCTCAAAACATTGACAATTCACAATTACCCCCTCATGAAGAGCCTCCTATACAAGAACAACCCGAAACCCCTCCATCAATTCATAAGCATCCTCAAGGAACATAAGAAAATATTCAAAATCAAATTGAAAACAATAAAAGAGACATTCAATAATTAATTGCAAGATTAACCGAGCATGTCGAAAACCACCCTTATAGGAGAGGGATTGTTGAATCATTGAAGTCAATTTTAACTCATGTAGGAGAAATGAGCGAGCAAATGAATTTTTGGTCAACTAAGAGGCATAAGATGAGAAAATTTTATGCTAATGGTTTGTCATATGCACATGTCAAAAAACTAAAAATTAGCGAATCCGAGTTGTTTTCCCTATTTATAGATCCAAAAACCAATGAACCTCTATCCCATGCATGTAGGAGGTTCCCCATCCATTGGTGCCACCATGAGTTAATTAAAAACAAATTTTGGGAGTGGTGGTGGATGGTATTTGACCAATCTCCATGCAATAACCATGAGGTGCCACAATAATTTTTGAGGAAACTCTATTGTGAGTTTGTCCTCAAAAAAATTCCAAACTATTTTGATATCTTAGACTTTCAGGGTAGAGGTGGGGGCTCCACACACGATAAACCTGCTACATGACATCATCCACAGTTAGCATCGAGAGCCTTAGGAAGACCCATGGTGGAGCATGTCGTTGTTCCTTCCATTGTTAAGGACAATGTAGAGGTGGACACAATGAAGTCGATTGGCTCACTCACCCAGACCATTTTATAGTGTGTGAGTCCTCTAGTAGAGCCTGGTGTGGAGGAGACGTGTAGGCCCCAAGCTCCACCCCACCATTGTGGCACTTGTGGTGTTGTTTCCACGTATGATTATTAGGGTGCTCATGATGCAACTACATAGCCTATGTCAGTTGCAGAGGCGATGGATTTCACAGATGATATTCTGAATGATACATTCAACATTGACACTCAGGTAAAATTTAGCAAGTTATTTTAATGTTGTTTATTAAAATATATTTTGAAATTTAAGAATAACTAAATTAGTAGAATTTTGATATGATGAAATTTTAGGGTTGCACTGTTCATGAGGGATTCTCTATTCCTACAGACCCTTATACATTCTCTATGATGAGTCCACAGGTATGCAACTAGTATTAAAGATATTATTATTGCTTTTGAACAGTTGAATGTTATATTTGAATGTTTGTCTCATAACATGCTTCGAATTTCAAATAGTTTCCTAGTGCACCTTCTTCCTCCACAACTCATAATTCATATCCTCAAACAATGTACACTCAGGTAGCCTTTATTCATTAATGGTTTTGTAAATCTATGTTAGCTAGTTTTCATAATTTTGCGTATATACAAATCTAAAAAATTGATGAGAAACACAAACATTGTATTCAAGTATTCCTTGATCATGTCACATTATGTTCTCCTAATTTACTTTTTGTTCCTTTATTCCTTCCTAATCCCTTACCATTAAAATTTAATAGTTCACCCTATTTTCCATGATCCCCTCCTAGCCCATCCCACTAATATCTTCTAGTCCATGCTATGTGTCATTATGTCCTACTCCCATCTTATTGTACCCATTATTATATCACCCTAGATGTTCCATGATCCCCTATGTTCCACCCTATGTTCCTATATATCATCCTATGTTATACCATATTTATCCACGTTTCATCCTAGATAACTCTTCTCTATTATTGCTACACACAGGTCAAGTTCACACTTCGTACATACTGTAGTCAAACCCTAGACACCTCCTAATTCACCCTATGTTGCATTATTCCCTAATAATTGCACCCCATTAACCTCAAATTTTCCACCCTATATTTTGTTATCCCATCCTAGCCCATCCCATCAATATATACTAGTCCATCCTATGTTCCATTAATCCCTTTGGTGTAGGGGCACCACTCTTTTCTATGTTTCTTCATTAAGTGTTTGATAGTGGTGCAGGAGAACCCATGGGTCTAAGGGACCTAGAATCATTTTTTACGTTTTGTTTTTTTGTTTAATGTTGGAATAAGGTCTCATGGAACACTTCATTGCTTTGTAATAGGTCTCCTAGGGATTTGGTGGAGTTTTGGTCTTGATGACCAAATTTTTGTACAAACAAGGTCTCCATCCTCCTTTGTAAGTCTAGTGCATTTTGGAAAATTAAGAAAAAAGGATACCTTGATGTAGCTAGACACTTGAGGGGAGTCATCTTTTTCATTTTGAGGAGTTTTGGATGCCTTTCACACAATTTGGAGGTATTTTTGTAGTCGGGTTGGTGAAAATTGGCAAAATTGCCTTAATTATGCATTAAAGAGTCAAAAATGAAGTCTTTTTGTGTTTCCAATGGCCAACTGATTCAAATTTCAGTTGGAGGAGGTTCGAAGGCTTCATATATGCCTCTCTTGGTTGAGGCAAGGCTATTCTTGAAGTTTGGAAGAAGTTTTCAATAAAGAGTTTGCTGATTTATGTGTTTTCTTGAAGAAATTGTTGATCCCGTACTTGGTACGGTCTGTAAGTGTTGTTTCATGCTCCAAGCTTATAATGGTTGGATAGGTAATTGAATAAGATTTCTTTTTGCATCGAAGTGATGAGATTCCATTGAGTATCAAGGGATATATCTTAATTTTACTCCTAGGTGGTATGAAAACCCTCAAAATCGGGGTTTTGAGTGAATTATGGGTGTTTGTTCCATCCACACATTGTAGAGTCGCTAAATCTTGGTGGGATGGAAAGTATATACTTGTACTATTAAGAGGGAGTGAGGTCTAAATCACCATAGTGATAGTTGTTTGTTGAAACCTAAGTGCTAGAGGGTTGTTGAACCTTGTTTTGTCCTAATGTGACATGATCCAAATGCTTTCAATTTTTGTGGGTGGTCTGAGTTGTGAACCCTAGGTGTGTGGGGGCTGATCATTTAAAGAATAATGGATTTTATGACTCCTTGTAAGACTATTTGAGAGAAGCATTGAATTGGATTGTCTTTGCCATCATAGTTGTGTGTTTACCTTCCCTGCCACTCTGCATCAGATAGGCAAGGTGTGTTAGGATGTTTGATTTGAGTCCTTGAGTCTTAATAAGGTCCAATGTGACCATTCTATTGTAATTGATCAACTTTGAGGGGCTTTTGTATTCATCTTGTAAGGTTTGCAAATCACATGGAAGGAATTCTCAAAGTTCACAAGGGGTGTCAAGGTAGATAGGATGATGTTTTCTTGAGTAAGTCATGTTTTCTTAGTTGAATAAGGTCTCATTAGACTATTAGTAATAGTTTATGTGTTTAAGAGGGTCTAGGAAAATATAAAGAGTCAAAACTTAAAAGTGCTAAATTTGTGAGTTGCATAAATGCAACAAATTTGTAATACAACTGTCATGAGAGGTTTAAAAAGTAGTTGTAAGGCAGTTGGGAATTGGTTTGATGAGGAGAAGACTTTAAAAAGGCATGAAAACTCATTTTTTAATGTTGGCTTAAAGTTTGAAGCATTGGCAATAATTTTAAAGGGTCTGTGTTAAGTTTAAAGGTATGTTGCTTTGTAAATCTGGCCTAATTCATGGCCTAGGATAGCGTTGAGGGTCTAATTTCAAGGGATTGGTCCAAAAGACTTGTATTTGGTTAAGAGATATGTTGTATAACTCTAAAATGGGTATCTGAATCCACCTTCTGATTGTCAAGTGTTTTGGAAAGCATGGGAGTTAAAGGCCAAAAACTGAGTTTGCACTACAACTAGGCTACATGGGTGAAAGTGAGAAGTTAGACTCCTGATTGTTGTCAAGCTTTGAGGATTGTTTGGATAACTCTAATAGGCCATTTTAATCTTGTTAGATGTCTCTTGAATGCAGGTTGTCACTTTGAATGAGTTTGAGCCCCCTCTCTGCATCACCCTTCTATTCCCATCACATTACCCTCTCTTATTTCACCTTATGTTCCATTATCCCCTCTTGGTTTCTATATCAACATGATACTTGAGATATTGTTTCACTTGTAGATGTTGACAAGAGATAGCCCTAGTGATGTTGGTGGCACGATGGACCATGGAGTTGCTACAACAATAGCCAGTTCTGACCCATTGAGAGAGGTATGGAATAGATTAGTCGATTTGACATTATATTTTCTCTTTTATGGTCTATTATAGAAAATTTTCATGATAATTTTATGTAGTTTTATTTCTATCTTCATGGTTGCTACAGGTGGTTGTCACTCCAGATTGTGGACTTGGTGATGTTGTAAATGTGCATGATGACTATATGCATGCGGTAAGTGATTATATATTTGGTTATATGCCATTCCACAATTCAATTTCTATGTTTTAACATCTTTACTTTTAATTGTATCAGTTGAAGGTCTAGAGTGAAGAGAGGAGGACTAGCGAGTATGTTTGAAAGACAAGAGAAGCAATAGTCACTCCATCCAGCCAAATTTCAAAGGCAACACAAGATCTATTTCCTTCCCCTAGAGGGAAATGACTATGTATTAGTGTTGTTTGTTGTATGCCTATGTGGCATTTTGGAACATATGTTTTGTACTAGTGATATATATGTACGTGATTTTTTATGTCCATATGGCTCCTTTTTACTAAGCCTATATGGTTCTTTTGGATATATTGTATATACTTTTATCAATATATATCATTGTATAGCCTTTCAGATTTTTGATTAAAGAAACTCTTATTTTGCTATTGCCATTCTTGAATGATGTTATCATGCGTATCGTGTAAGTTGTATTCTTGAATGTTGTAGGCATAGATTTTATTTACATCTAATGCTTAATTAATTATTGTCGAATGCTCAATAAGCCCCATCTAAAGCGTATTGTATAAATAAGCTCCATTCGTGGTGGTTTGTATCCTTTGGAATGCTTCAATTACTTGTGCCTCACTGATGTAGAAACAAGGTGGCTCAAACCCAATCAGTCTGACAACCTGCCTTCAAGGGGCTCCTAACAAGATTAATACAACCTATTTTGAGCAATCTACACAACTTCAAAGCCCCCATCAAACCAAACTCTTCTTTCAACACCTCACCCAACAATTCACCCTTGTAGCACTCAAAACTCGGTCCAAGCCTAGGTAATTTCTCCCAACCTTTCCAAAACACCCAACCATTTAAAGGTGGATTAAGATACCCTTTTCAGGGTTACACAACATATGTCAAAACCAATAGTAACTCTTATGGACCAACATGAACTTTCAATACACCTCCCTCGCTCTAGGCTTCACAATTAGGCCTAATTTCCAAAGGAACCCCCTCACAAATTCACCTCCAAACCAAGGAAACTTGAAACAGTCTTAGGGATGCTCACCAAAATTAGGATTCTCCCATTTTAAGAGCCCCAAGAACTTGTTCTATTCCTCTACTCACAAACCCTCCTAAACCTTCACAAAAATAAGGGTTTTAAAGAAACTCATAACTCCAGACCTCCCCCAATCCTTCCAAAGGTCCAAACACCCCACAATACCTCTGCCCTAACTTAAAAGACACTCACAATCCCATTCCTTTCAGTATTTCTTAGATTCACTACTTGAGTTCCTTACTTTCATGGTGGAAACTGTAAGACCCCACCTTGCATATGATTAGTAAAACCCTAATATGTTTTATGTTTTCCTAAATAGATGGTAAGATGTATTGTAGATGATAAATAGTGTGATTATTCAACAATATTCTTACATTTCATTTTGACATTTTTATTGATGCCACTATGGAGTTAGGATTCGTAAATTATGAATATGAATTGAAATTGTAAATAAAAATGTTGCACAATTAAATATTATTTCAGCTATTAGATTTAATGTGATATACAATTGTTGCGTATGTCTTCATTGGTAATGTGCAGGAAAATCGGTACCAGAAGGGAAGACCTTTGAGAAGACATTTCCTTGTGATCATGAATTTGACCTCCCTTTTTTTGGGGGGGCTTAAAAATAGGTAAAGATATTATGCCAGTAAACTAAGGTGGTGAGGGTTGATACTAAAGGGGATAATTGAATATGTGTTATGTAGGTGTAAGTGGGGTTGGGGGATTAGGAACCCTTATCCAATCATGAAACTCAAAAGGATGCTTAAGTGGGTCCTAAAAGAGAGTAGTTGGTCAATTTCCTTGGTTGAGATGCAAAAACAAACCCCCTAGGGTCTATACCATAGTGGTAGGGGTCAAATGGGCATGTAATAGGGCCCCAAAGACATGATTTGACTCTTGAAAAGTCCCCCTAATGAGGAGTGACGAGTTTGGAGAGAAAGGGGAGGGTTTGAACTTAAAGCTTCTATATATTGGAAGATGAGGAAGGAGTGGGATGTTACCCACTTCTCCTTTTGGAGAATTCTACTTGAGATTGGAGAGAAGATGTGAGAGGAGGGGGGATATGCTTCTTAGAAGATGGTGCCCAAACCAATAATTTTGGAGAGGAAAGATGGACAGAAGAGTTCAATCCCTTCAACTAAGAAAAGAGATAAGTTTTTCTATTTCCATTTCCTTTGCTTATTGGTTGTAAGAAGGTGATATAGTGCATGAATCATGACTGAAAATAGAAAGTCAAGAACTTAGATGTGTGACATTTGTGCTATGTTAGTTTTATCCCTTGTAAGAATGAGTGAAGACTCCATGAATCATCGTGGATCTAAAATAATCCCTTGCTTGGGAGTATGGCTAGAGCCCACGAGGCTCCATGACGCCATTACGGTAGGGTGGAGAGCAAGCCTTACTTAATTGTATGTCATGCATTATATTTCTTTTGGATGTTTAAAGAAATAAGAGTTCTTCTCAAATAATAAATAGCCATATTATGCTCAAGATAATGTATGAACTTTAAACTTACACTACACTAATAGCCTTCCTCTGCCAAAATGTAAAATGAGTAGTTTCCTAAATTTGTTTTAAATGAGCGATAATTGTTCTTTCCAGTAACTGTCACCATAGTTGGAACAAAATTCCGTTAAAGTCCTTTATTATTATGCATATAAATATGCGATAAGATTAATGATCTCCCACTGTCATATGAAAATCCTGGTAGCTTTAAATCCCGACTCCTAGAATATATTTTTTTTCCTTACCACCATCTCATTTTCTTGTTCTACCTATGTTAAAAAAAAGAGACAATACAATATGAGTATTTGTATAACATATGTGAACTCAGGAAAGCCCATCGATCCGACAGTTACCCAAAGGAATGGAAAATTAAATTAATATTACTAGCCATGACACACAAAAGAAAAGAGTGAGATTGAACAGAGCTCCTCTAAAATACTAGCTCTAGCAGGCGAGCCCGAAAGTAAGTGGATAGATAAATATATATGGTTGTATGTTGTCTGCTAATGATAAGGAAAGGGTTTTATCATGGCTCTATGCACCAACCCATCTGAGGTGGGTTCATTTTCTGCCACAAGCGTTGGGTAGTAGAGTCTCCCGGATAAAAATGTTGGCCAATTGCAGCACACCCAAACCCTCATAACGGCCAGCCTCATCAAAGCGAACAAGTGTAAGGGTTATTATGCAGGCTGTAACAGGGTAGTATGTCGGAGATTTCTTCCCATCTGCCACATGATTCAAACAAGGAGAGAGATAGAAGGAAGCTATGCAGTCAAAAATAATGAATATAACTTAAATATAGTGAAGTCAATGAGAGAATGGCTCCCGAGATATTATTCCTTACTATATTGGTAGAAACCACCTGAAATGGTGAAGACATACGTAAATGTCATGGTGTCCAACCATACTGCCTCCATGAGCTCTGCTTTGCATTGTCATCAAAGGCTTGTTAACCATATCCTTGAATGTCTCGCGCTTTCTATTCTTGGCTCACCTCTGGTACATGAAACATGAATGGCGTGGGATTTCCAATTAACCCGTGAGCTTCTCTTTTAATCTTGAAAGATTAGTTGAAATTTGTGACCTGAATTAGCATGCGCCAGAGTTGCATCCCGAGGTGTGGTATCTGTAGTCTATATGAGTACATTAGCCAGTATTATTAGCATTAGATGCATTAAATCTCTCTCCAACTAGTTTATCTTTCACCGAAGTTGCTTGACTTGAACACAAAAGTCATTAATAAATTGTCAATCTTAAAAGCTCTAAATCGTTCTGCACAAGTATTCAACGCATAGTGGTTAGGTTTCCTAAAATATCACTTCAACTTATTGCTTCACCGACCATGCCGTGAAGGGTAGTAAGTTGAGCAGTGGGCATTGAACTGTAGTTTTACTGCAAATGGGGTAGCAAGTTAAGTGGGCTTGAGGGAAACTTCATAGTTAAGCGCGCTTGAGCTAAAGCAGTACTGGGATGGGTGACCTCCCGGGACGGACCAATGCTTCACCTCTGTGAGCATCACCTAGATGCATTGAGTGCTAAGTGGACCATTCATTATCATGAGAGATGGGTTCTTGTGAACCACTACTCATGAATCATGGGTCAATGAGTTTGACTCGAAAACTACACTGTTGAATCCTGATAGCAATATCATAATTTGACACGCTGTGGAAGAAACCTCCTACTTATCAGTAATAAATATTGTTGTTATTGTCGATGGTCAAAATTATTGATGCATGGTGAGTTGAACGAATTCATTCCCCCGTATTTAGAATAGGTTGGTAAGATAAGAAAATATCTGTAGACTCCTTGCAGGCTCGAGGTGACTTCTTAAGAAGCGTATAACATAAGCTATGGTTATGGAGACAGACAGCAGTAGATACATTCCCTTACTTGATTCGATATGCTTTGTAACATTAGTTAGGTAGCATTAAACATAATAGGGGTTCAATTGTCCTATTTTATTTAGGCCGGGATTCATCACTGCAAACAAATCTTACAAATCTGATCATGATCCCCGTTGCGTATCACTCGTGTGCCTATGAGAAGATTCAAAGGATACCACATTTATTTTCAACTCATTGTTGTTACGTTGAGGTTAGAGACGTGTGTGAAGGAATCGTCTATCTTCATTATTGTGACTTTAGGCGAGCATAGTTCTATGTCGGATTGATTGTCTACAATAAATATTTGCAAAATTCTGTAAGGCCTTCAAATTGAATAAGTGTTATCTGGTTGTCTTGAAAAAGAAAAACGCAAGCTGACACTTGAATAAATTAATATAGATATATATATATAATGTGAGTGATCATTAATTACAGAAACAAAAGATGGATGATGTATCAAAGAGCTTGTTGACAGGGTAGAGCATATGCTTCTAAAGGATAGGTGGCGTATAGAATAGGTTCTTGCCTTCAGCACAAAGATAAGAGGAAAAGAATAAACTTATAAATTTTAATCTTAAACCTGGTTGTACTCCTCCTGTAATTACGTTAGCATTTTGTGAGAAATCAGTAACGCAAAGAGGAGAGTAGTTTCATCACGATATGAAACCATATGTAAATGCCCGAGATCAGGCCGCGTATAATGTCTATGAATACCTCATTGGTGGCTGGCCCATACTAGCATTGGCGAGCTAAATGAGTACGTATGGGTAGATAAATATGTACATCTATCTTCCATGGAAAATTCATGGAAAGATTGTGCACTGGAAAGATCGTGAGCACCATAGGTTAGCAATTGCAAACATTTATTATTATTTGTGCTGTAAAGAATGTTTTTTGTTTATAGCATCCAGCCCGGCTGTATAGTGATTAGTCTGGTAATATTCCTATTGAGGGAAATATAGGATAAAATAAAATATCAAATCGAGTAATAAAAGAACTGTCAACAATCGCTCCCTAATTGTTAAAAAATAAATCCCCGTCATTGAATCATTGCTGTATTGTAGATAAAAGAAAATAATAATGAAAAGATTGTATATTTATTTACTATAAGTAGGTAAAAAAATTGGAGAAGTGAAAAAAAAAAAACTTCCCTTTATGGTGAATAAGTGAAAGAGCAGCAATGGTGATAGTGATTGATTTTAGAAAATATGTATTATAGTCTCAATATTGTATCCAAATTTATACTATTAATAAGAATGAATATAATCTAACAATAAACAATAACGCTGAGAAATAATAGTGATATTAATTAAATTTTAATGAAAGAATTAGTATTACTAATTATTTTTATGAAAGAATAAAATAAACAATTTAAATGAAACTTCTCCTTGCCAATTTACCCACAGTGAATAAATAATTTAAAGAAAAACTTTTACATGTCAATTTACCCAGCATGAATAGAAAGAGAAGTTAATTTAAATGGTGACTAATGTAATTTCTTTTGGATAACTACTTGACTTTTAACCAATAATTATATATACAAAATAAATGGGAGATTCATTTATTTGTTATTTGGATGGTATAAATTTATGCATTATGAGTAAATAATATTATATAAATTTTAATAATAAAAATAAAAATTAAGGCAACTAAAGAGCAAGGTTATCATTATTAAGAATTAGCTATTGACTAGATAATAATAATATAATTAAAATTTAGTAAAAAATTAATAACAATAATATTAATTATATTACAAATGTTCATTTATTTTTAATACCATTAATATTCAGATTTGAAAATTTAATAGTGGGTTATATAAAATTATTAGTTCTAAGAATTTGTTGTCAAGCCAATAATGATATTAAATTATTATTGTGGATGAATGATAGAAATATCAATATTAGGACCAAAAAAATAATTGAACAAAAATAAATACTATCTTATAGAGAGGAATCATTGAAGCTACTATTGTTACAAATCTTTAAACTTGGATTCATTAATGATCAATTTTATTAATTAAATAACTAGAGTGTTATTGCTAGGATTTAAGTGTTAATTATGTAATAATTTGTATTATCATTTATATTGGGCAAAGAATGAATACTAATCAAGTAGTAATAACATACTTAGCATTAAGATCAAATTGTCCACTAAACAATAGCATTACCAATATTGCTATCATCTAAGATTATGGGGTAAATAAAGTTACTATTAATATTTAGATAGTGGATTAAACAATGATATTGTAATCATTATATATATTACTTGTCAAAATATTATGCACAAGGATTAGTTGATGAGTAAACCAACCCGAGGATTTTCGATAAAATAATAGCATTAGTATTAGTATATAAATTTCTGATCAAATAATATTATTGTTATTATCAAATAATGATAATATTTATGTCATTATGTTAAGTTTTGCATCTTAAACACCTAAAGTGTTAATTAGCCTAATTAATAGATTTCAAAAAAAAATTGTTACATTTGCTAGTGGATTTTTTTTTTTGGGCATGACAAAAACACCCCTTAATAGCATTAGAACTTCACACCCCACTAAGTTTATTCATTCTGTTGGCCTCCAAAGTATTCATACACCAAACTAATCATGATACAGGACAATCCACCGAGCCACAAGGTCAAAACAGTAGGTGGATTGGCTAATGTGTCATGGTGTTGCCCTCAAAACCCCTAACACATAAAACAAAGTAGTAACCAAGTTTGCTGATCCCACACACACCAACGGTGGATTTAAACCTTTAGAATAGATGCAAAAAGAGTAAACACACATGCAATCAATTATCCAAAGCCTCAAGTCATGATAGACTTGTACGGTCCTGTGCAAGGCAAAGAAAATTTAGGAAAACAAAGAAAACCAGTGATCAACAGTTTCAAAAGTATATTTTCTTATTAGAAACTGAACAAAATCAACCCTCAACTCGGGGTATTACAACAATATATCTTGATACCACCTTCCAACTACCCCTTGAGCCAATCAACCACCATAACCACCCTTTGTTAGACATCTAAGATGGAAATTTTCCAATTTTTCTCTTAATTACCATTCATTCACAACTTGATTTTGTAAATACCACCTAACTAACCTATTAAGCCTTTTAAATACAATTGAAAATGGTCATTGAGACCTTATTATAAAGGAAAACATAAGACCCAAGCCTACACTAAACCCTATCCATTTGGAGCACATTGCCAACATGGCATAAAATGGACAACTTGTTTATATTACATCTCATCTTGGCATATTTTGCAACTTCCTCATTGCATACAATTTAAAGATCTTCAAATTCATTTGATGAACCTCAAGGCTCATGTTTCTTTCATGCCAAGGTGATGGTGCCCCTGCACCATACACCCCCCCATAGAGAGACTCTTGTCCCAAGAGTGAAAGCTTGCTCCATGCCTTCACTTTGCTGCTCCATACTTGTCCAAATTTGATGTGGGGTTTCTCCTGATCCCTGGATCAAAATTTGGTACTGCTCCACTCCTCATACCTGCAATCAAACAAAAGTTATTAACACAGTGCCCTACCTTCTTCCTTGTTCCACCTTCATGCTTGTACCCATCCACCTTAGCATGTACAATCTTCCCTCTTATTATTGCCATAAGATCTCTACACCTTTGTTCCTTTACTATGATTGGACCTTCAAGTTTCATGTACTTTGTCCTCCTTGTCTCATGACTCATTGTCTTCTTGTTTGCCACTCCACCAAACTCTATCTTAATGCCTACTGACTATCCATTGACCTGCTGCAATACTAAAGGACATCTAACTATCCCTACAAACACATTATCAGCCTCATCTTTCCTTTCCAAAGACTCTTTTCCCTCACTCTACCCTTTACCAGTCCGAACCACTTGGCTACTCAACTTCTTATGCCATACAAAGGCATGCTTCACCCTATCCTCATGCAAACCACACATTTCCTTCTTACCCACTGTCCGAGCATTACTCAATTGTTCTCCTCCTACTGTTCCATCCTCATGAACATACTCTAGACCTGCAAACAAATTGGTCTTGCTACCCTCAAGCCCTAAAGGCTCTTTCTTCCCAAATATCACTACCTTAGACTTACCCTTATCCCTTCCACTTGTTTTCAAGGGAATCAACTTAAAAATTTTATCATCCTTCTTGATGGTATATGTCTTCTCCCAACCATCATATATAGACCTCCTATCAAATTTCCAAGACCTCCCTAAGAGCACATGACAACAATCCATTGGAAAAATATCACATAGAACCCTATCCTTATATTCCCCAATCTGAAATTCAGCATATGCTTTCTCTTTTACCACCAAAGTTTGATTATCATTGACCCAAGAGACTCTATAAGGTGCTTCAAAAGGTAATTTTTCCAAACTAAACTTGTTCACCATTTCCCTAGACACTAGATTATCTTGAGAACCAGAATCAATGACAACTTGACACACTTTACCTTTGCTTTTGCATGTAGTTTTGAATAGGCTCCTTCTTTGACTCAAATCTTCCTCCTTGGATTCTTGCAACATAGTTCTTCTTATCATGAGTGCCTCTCCTTCTTCTGATGTAAGGTTCACTATAGGTGAAGTCACACCCTCTTTATCTTCATGCACTAGTTGATTCCTCCTTTCTCCACCATAAGAGCTTGAGCTTTCTTTTCAGGCATTTAAAGGCTGGATGTCCAGGCTGGTTACAAGTGTAGCATCTCCTTGAGAACTAATAGGAACCTCTTCCTCTGCTAAATCTACCTCTTGAACCTCTCCATCCACCTCTTAAATCAGATTGTTCTTGGTCCTTCTTATCATCTCCTTGGCCCTCATTGTTTGACTTTGAATTAGGATTGAATCCTCTTCCCCTAGAAGTGTTGCCTCTTCCTCTTGCTGCCTTCTCTTGTCTCCTTTTTAACTTTTCTTCAACCCTCATTTCCATTGGAAAGCATTGTTCAACTGATGTTGGTGCCATAAAGATGATTTCATCCTGAATGTTGAATCTTAAACCATTCAAATACCTAGCAGTCATTTCTTCCTCATCTTCTTCATGTTTAGCCCTTATAGTTCCGTCCCCCCGCCATCCCCCTGCTATTCCCAAACTTAGGCCCCCCATCCCCATGTCTTGGAAACATGTCCCCTATCATCCCCGTCCCCAAAACCTTGTAGAACACTGAGAATTTACTATGTGTCCTGATTTATTCTCACGCCTTTCTATTGAGCACCAGTTTTGCACGCTCCAAAATATTTATCTACTATTGTGCAATGACATCTCTAAATAGGTGAGGATGACTTATGTTTCTCAAGAAATCTACACATATCAGTCACGTTGTTTGGCCTAAGTAATGTAAGAGGTTGCTCTGATCTTCTTTCAAAACTCCATGCCTAAAATGCCAGGAAACCACTCCTTTGATCTGGTCGTAGAAGAACCCTCATTCGCTTTCCCCAAAAGGTAGTGGATGCTTGTAACCAATGCATTACTTGTGTGTTATGGATCCTTCATCTATTCAGAAAGGATCATGCCTTTGCTCACATGCTAGAGAATGGCACTTTTGTGTGGCATGCGACTAAGGTCACAGTTGAGTTTGGCACATTAATCTCCTCTCAAAACATTCTTCACAACACCACACTCTTCAAAAACTTCACCATGTAAGTACAGGGTTTCTAACTTGGGAAACAATGGTGGTAGACTATAGATCTTTCACATGAAAACACCGCGCCTTAGATGGCATGATCTGTTACATGCATCAAAACATATCACAAGTATAGAGACTCTAACACCATATGTTGGTAAAATGCAAAAACGTTAATGGTGAAAAAATTCATTCATCATGCATTTTAGTATACAAGATACAAATAGATCCATGCCTAGAAAATAGAGCAAGTTGATAAGCTTCTATAGAAAATTTCTTAGGACGATGAATCCTATATATGGCCATTAAGTGTAGACAACATTGAAATAGTGTTGGCAACCGATTGACAAAGAATCATCAAGACCCTATATGCCAAATAAATCTCTTAATTTGAAGACTTCCTACTATGCAGCCTAAAATGATTGTTAGATTGTTACCCTTTTCAAGCTAGTTTTGAATCTCAAGATATGAATTAGGAATGAAAGTTGAAAACAAAAACTTGGGATGATGTGGTTCCCTGATGTGGTTACTTGGTTTGTCTGTTGGGATATTATTTTAACTATCAAAAGAATATTTTTATTTTAACTATGAAAGAGATCATGTTTGTCAAATTTTTTCTCGAGTGAAAATTCGCCACCATAGGAAAATGCCTCTGAGATAGAAAAACTGAGCAAGGTTATTGTAGAGTGGCCCAACATGATCTCATATGATTAGACAATAAATTTCTAAGCATCCCGGTGTCTGAATACTAGCATGTTGAAGTTTGCAGCCATTTTGCACTTTGGACCCTTAAGGGATCAATTCGGTTAAACGTAGTTCAGAGTGGTTTCACGTGTTTGGGTGCAAAAGAAGACCATGCCTAGCATAAAAATACCCACATGGATGTGTTGGAATGGTTCATTTGGTCACACGAGATGCAGAATGAAAGTTGCACCACTTTGCAACTTTCAACTACTTGCATTTGACAACTTTTTTCCCAAGTGAAAATTCACCACTACCAGAAAACACATCTGAGATAGCAAAAAATGAGAGAGGTTATTATAGATGGGCCCAACACAATCTTGTAGGATCAGACAAGAAGTTTCTAAGCATCACAGTGTCTGAGTAATAACATGCTAAAGTTCACAACCATTTTGCACTTCAGACCCTTAAGGGATAGATTCGGTTGAACGTAGCTCAGAGAAATTTCATGTGTTTGGGTGTGAAAAAGGACCATGCCTAGCGTAAAAATACCCACCCAGATGCATTGGAATGGTTTGTTTGGTCACATGAGATGTAGAATGAATGTTGCACCACTTTGCAACTTTCAACTACTTCCATTTGACAACTTTTTCTCCGAGTGAAATTTCACCACCACAGGAAAATGCTTTCGAGATAGCCAAAACCAAGAGAGATTATTGTAGATGGACCTAACATGATCTTGTAGGATCAGATGAGAATTTTCTAAGCATCACGACATTTGAGTAATAGCATGTTGAGGTTCGTAGCCATTTTGCACTTTGGACCCTTAAGGGATCGATCTGGTTGAATGTAGCTCAGAGTGATTTCGCATGTTTGGGTGTGAAAGGGGACCATTCCTAGCATAAAATTACCCACCCAAATGCATTGGAACTATTCATTTGGTCACACAAGATGCAGAATGAAAGTTGCACCACTTTGCAACTTTCAACTACTTGCATTTGACAACTTTTTCTCTGAGTGAAATTTTGCCACCACAGGAAAATTCCTCTAAAATAGCCAAACCTGAGAGAAGTTATTGTAGATGGGCCCAATATGATCTTGTAGGATCAGATGAGAATTTTCTAAGCATTACGGTGTCCGAATAATAGCATACTGAAGTTTGCAGGCATTTTGCACTTTCGACCCTTAAGGGATTGATCCGGTTGAATGTAGCTCAGAGCAATTTCATGTGTTTGGGTGCAAAAGAGGACCATGCCTAGTGTAAACGTACCCACCCAGATGCGTTGGAATGGTTCATTTGGTCACACGAGATGCAGAATGAAAGTTGCACCACTTTGCAACTTTCAACTACTTGGATTTGACAATATTTTCTCCAAGTGAAAATTCACCACCACAAAAAAATGCCTCTAAGATAAAAATAAAAAAGAGAGGTTATTGTGGATGGTCCCAACACAATCTTGTAGGATTAGACGAAAAGTTTCTAAGCATCACGATGTCCGAGTAATAACATGCTGAATTTTGCAGCCATTTGGCACTTTGGACCCTTGAGGGATCGATCCAGTTGAACATAGCTCAGAGCGATTTAGCATGTTTGGGTGCAAAAGAGGACCATGCCTAGCTAAAACGTAGCCACACGGATGTGTTGGAATGGCTCGTTTGGTCATATGAGATGCATAATGAAGGTTGCACCACTTTGCAACTTACAACTACTTGCATTTGACAACTTTTTCCCCGAGTGAAATTTCGCCACCATAGGAAAATGTCTCCGAGATAGAAAAAACCAAGAGAGGTTATTGTATATGGGCCTAGCACAATCTTATAGGATCAGATGAGAAGTTTCTAAGCATCACGGTGTCCGAGTAATAGCATGCTGAAGTTTGCAGCCATTTTGCACTTTGGACCCTTTAGGGATCGATCTGGTTGAACATAGCTTAGAGCGATTTCGCGTGTCTAGGTGCAAAAGAGGACAATTCCTAGCATAAATGTACCCACCCAGACGTGTTGGAATGGTTCATTTGGTCACACGAGATGCAGAATGAAATTTGCACCACTTTGTAACTTTCAACTACTTGCATTTAATAACTTTTTCCCCAAGTGAAAATTTGCCACCATGAGAAAATGCCTCTGAGATAGAAAAAATGAGAGAGGTTATTGTAGATGGTCCCAATATGATTGTGTACGATTAGATGAGAAGTTTCTAAGTATCACGGTGTCTGAGTAATAGCATGCTGAAGATTGTAGCTATTTTGCACTTTGGACCCTTGAGGGATCGATCTAGTTGAACGTAGTTCAAGGCGATTTAGCATGTTTGGGTGCGAAAGAGGGTCATTCCTAGTGTAAACGTACCCACCCGGACGCGTTGGAATGGTTCCTTTGGTCACACAAGATGTAAAATAAAAGTTGCACCACTTTGCAACTTTCAACTACTTGCATTTGACAACTTTTTGCCTGAGTGAAATTTTGCCACCATAGGAAATGCTTCCAAGATAGAAAAAACCGAGAGATATGGGCCCAACACGATCTTGTAGGATCATATGAGAATTTTCTAAGTATCACGGTGTCTGAGTAATAGCATGCTGAAGTTTGTATCCATTTTGCACTTTGGACCCTTAAGGGATCGATTCGGTTGAATGTAGCTCGGAGCGATTTCAGGTGTTTGGGTGCGAAAGAGGACTATGCCTAGCATAAATGTGTTTTTTGGTGTTTTTGCATAGCAACAACTTAGACAAAATAAAATTTATCCTATCTCTCTTGAAAGGTTGGTCTCTTTGAATCAAAGAGATAGCCCCAAGGTCTCACGGGTGTCAGGTCATGACAATGCAGTAGAACAAACTCAGTGATAAAATGTGAAAATGCTGGTAATCACAAGGGGTCTTACGTACAAATTCTTGAAGCTCTAGGGTATGTGCAGGATCATCATGGAAAAAATAGGCCCTTAAGTGGCAATAAAAAGAGAGAAAATCAGAGTTAGACATCTTGATGTAAAAAATTGAATAAGTTATCTATATTATTTCAAAAAACATTTAAAAATAAAATCTGTAGAAAATTGAATGTAGTTTCTAAACTACTAGACCTTTATTTAAAAAAATAAAAATCTATTTGGTGAAAATTTGAGATTTCAATGCAGTAGTATTTAAATTTCAGGGTAAAAATAAGAAGTAGGTGTCTGTTTGACCACCCTAACCACAATAAAATGATAATATTTTTTTATAAGATTTTAGATATTAGTAGAGGACTCATGTCCCGATGTGATGCATATTTTTTAATAATTTTTTTCCAAGTGAATAATTAATTATGATATTTTTTTACAACTTTTAAAAAATATAAAAGATCATCTATCTAACCACCTTAACTTGGTCAAAAATTCATGAAATTCAATTTTTTTTTAATCATGTATTATGCAAAGCATAGAATGTGACACATGTTTCAGATTCAAAAAATATGATACCATTTGAAAGTTATAGATTTTTTCAATCAACTTATCAATCAGGACTTTATTCGTAATTCTAATAGAAAATGAATAATAATTATTTATTAAATTCAAAGTAAAGCATAATTTATATTGGTGGAAAGTTGAGAATCTCCTCTAAAAACCTTTTTCGTTTAATCAATTTTGGGTAAAAAAAAAGTCGTCAACCACATGGGCCATCATATGACTTACATATCACCACTTTTTGGCCCATCATGATCCTGCACATATCCTCTAAACTCATCATATTTCAAGATATGGTGATGCTTTAACTTCTAGTTCTAACCATATAATAAAAAAACAACAAAAGATGAGCGTTTCAGAAGTCCTAATGCTAACACCACTTCTAAGATTAACCATGCAAATGATGAAATGCTTGGAATGGACAAATCCCTTAAACTAATTTTTGTTTGACCCAGGCTATACCAGCAATCTTGCAAAAAATAGTGCAATTTTCTAAGGTGTTAATTATTTTCAGGTTGTAGGCATTCATCCAATAAGACTAAATGAATATCTATACTTGAACTAAGCACATGAATATGAGGTACAGGTTGACCTTGCACAACATTCCCACAATCAAGAAGCTGCCCAAAGTATGAACCAGGGATTGTTACAACACTCCAAACATTAAATCACAAGCATTACTAACTAAACGTGAGATACATTTAAACATATCCAAGCAATTTGAAAGATGAAACAAGAGCCATGCAAGATAATTCGATGCAAGAGAAGGCACCAGTCATAACACAATGTCTGCACTTTGTTTAAATCATCACATTTGCAATAATTCTAGTTTGTTACAACACTTGCTTGAAATGTCAAAAAACTAACTTCTAATCTTCTAACATGCTACTCTACTGCTAACTCTAATGATTACAAGTCCTTTGACTTAGTCTGCTAATCCGAATCCTAACCTAGCCAATTCCAACCAAACCTTTACAAATGAGGCAGAGTGCCATACTTATAGAAAAAATTGGCCAGCGTGAAACAGAGTTAGGGCTACAAGGAAGCTTGGCCACCAATCCAATCGGCCCAGATAGCCGACAATAACTTGTCTCCAAGCATTGAATGCAGAAAGGACCCCCATTAGATTGATCTGGGATCACACAAGGTTAGGGAAATGGATCCTCAAGCCACACCCACCAAAAAGACGTCACCCACACGAACAACAACGTGTGCGAAAACACTGACATGAATATGGGCCACTGATCAAACCTGAGTTGGGCAAACGAATGACCCAGATCGAGCAAAACCAAGTTGAACCCCTTCAAATCACGACTGCCTGCCATCGATGGCCACCAAGCAAATCGACCTTGCATGCGAGAGCAAGTTTCATGATAGCAGCCGCAAAGTGTACTTGACTACACCTAAAAATCATGCCAAATCCTCAAAGTACATCCAACAATCCCAGCCTGAACCAACCTACAATCAAACGGGCCACCATTAATGCCCAATACACCATCAAAATCCAAGCAGGTCCAATAGAGTTCCTAAGGCAAGAGAATCAAGGATAAACCCAGGTGGAGGAAGAACCAGAGACAGGCAGAGGTAGATCCATGAGAAAAATAGGAACAAAGAGCCAAGACAGGCAGAGGTGGAGGCGAAGACGAAACAGGAACGTGAAAGGAACAGAAATAGGAGGAAGTGGAGGCGAAAGAGGGACCGAAATGAAAATGGAAGGAAGACAGGAGGAAGAAAAACCAACCCAGGTGGAAGTAGAGGTGGAATGGCAATCGAAGGGGAATAGGCAGGGACGGAGACAAAACCAACCCCGATGGAAGCAGAGGTGGAAACAACACCAACCACGACAAAAGCGGAGGCGGAACAGGAACCAAAGGCGAACAGGCAGGGATAGAGACAAAATAAACCTCGACATAAGAGGAGGGGGAATAGGAACCAAAATGGGAAAGGAACCATGAACTTTTCCAAAGTTCAAAACCAAATTCCATCCCAGTCCTGGCCCCGAAAAAATGACAGAAGAGCAAACCGAAGAAAGCCCAAGGGAGGAAAACCAACCCGAAGGTCGAAGACAAACAAAATAGCGGGAAAAAGAAGAACGCGGGAGGCGGAGCCGAAATGGGAACGAAAACTAAACCGAGAACTTTACCAAGGTTCAACAGTCAGATCCATCCCAGTTCCACCTCTGGCAGAACGAAGGGGGAAGTGAAGCAAAGAAAAGACTAAGGGAGGAAGCCAACCCTAGGACGAAAATGAACAAAACGCAGAAGAAAGCAAGGGAGCAAGAAGTAGAGCCAGAACGGGAACGGGAACAGAACCGAGAACTTAGCCAAAGTTCAAAGTTAAGTCCCATCCTGGTTTCGCCTCCGAAAGAACAAAAGAAGCAAGGAAAACAAGGAAAACCTAAGGGGGAAAACCAACCCTTAGGACCCAAAAAAAAAGACTAAGGGAAAAAACAGAAGGCAAAAGAAGACCACCCAAGAGAAGACATCCGCAAGACTCCAAAACCACCAGGAATTCAACACAAAGGCACCCACAACCAAGGAAAGCACCAAAGACCAAAACCCCAAGATTTTCAAAGATAAGCACAAAAGAGGGGGCAAGCCACAAAAGTGGGCTGAAAGGTAGGCCAAGAGAGGGTCCCTACTTTTAGTGGGGCATGTGTGCAAAACTGCACAACAAATGGTGATTCCACTGGGGAAATGCTCCAGAGCATTTCGATGACAAACTGGCATCAAGAACTCAGAATCTCTGGTTTCAATCCAAACACCAGGTTACAAATAGACAAGGTTTTAGAAATCACTAACAAGCCAACCTTTCTTATACTAGGGTCAAAGTGTGTGCATATGCATTCATTTCCTTTTCATAAGTTGCAACAAGGACCAAACTCAGTCTGACAAGGCTACCTAAGGATTCTAGCTCCAAAAGAAACCTGGATAGAGCCTCACTTCCATTCAGACGTCCATAGCCTCGGTGAAGTTATCACCGTGACCCTCCCTAGCATAGCTCTACTGCCAGCCAGGCATCCATAGCCCTGGTAGAGATACTAGGATACCCTTGAAAAGGTGAACATTTTTTTATTTTCAATATTTTATTTTCTTTTTGATATTCTCTTTTGAGATTTTCTTTTAAAGCTTTACTTTTCACCTTGCAGGAAATGAAGCCCACACTCAAGGATGAGAACCACAGCGACACTAGAGAAGAATTTAAGATTTTCACCCAGTCAGACCTCCTAAAGACCATATGCAACCTTGAAATTCTTAAGATTTGTGTGAAGATATAAGACCCAAATATATTCCAGAATTCAACTTAGTCAAGTGATACTAACTCCCAACCCATGCAACACTAGATGAAGGAAATCTACCAGTTTGAATGGCTTTGAGAAGATGATAAGAGTGTAAAAGAAATCCCAGAGTAGTCCCAGACAAGCAGCCAATTGTATAGATGCAACAAGCCTAGAGGAAATTAGGATGACCCCACAAAGCAAAGTAGTAGGGAAAATCAATCCAAGAAGACCAAAGCAAACCAAAACCGAAGTAGCAGACAAGCAGAGAAAAAATCAAAAGAAACCCAAACCAAAAGAAGCAAGAAAAATAGTAGAAAGGAAACCTAATCTACTTATTTACAAGGAAAAAGCTGAGAACAACTCAAGACTAAAAATAATGCTTCAAATACTTCCCATTGACAGGTAGTGGGACATCTCCTCCAGTGAGGGTTTTCAAATGGAAGACATTATCTCCCAGAATCTCTACAATCTGATAAGGGCCGAGCCAAAGCTTGTCAAATTTTCCATGCTCCGCCTTTTTGTCATGGGCTTTATCCTAGTAGAGAACCAAGTCAAATATTCTAAAGGATTTCACCTTGGCTATCCTATCAAACCATATTTTCACTATACCCTGATGTTTGGAAAAGTTTTTTAGGGCTTCATCTCTTATCTCTTCAAGGTGTAATAACTTATTTAAGCGGGCTTCATGCTTATCCTCTCCATCATAATATTCATTGATGAATTGCAAGGTAGGGATCTTCGACTGAATGAGAAAGAAAAGTTCCAATCCATACACTATGTGATAAGTAGAGGTTCCTAAGGATGTTTTTTGTCTAGTGTGGTCTGCCCAGAGAACAAATCTGAGCTAGGTATGCCAATCCTTGGGATTCTTTTCTAGCAGTTTCTAGATGACTATCAATAGGTTTTTATTGGAAAACTCAGCCAACCCATTCCCCTGTGGATAGTAATTGGATGCAAATTTTATGGAAATTCCATGGTCATAAGCCTAATTAGAAAACTTTAATGATGCAAATGCAAAACCATTATCACAAACTACAACCAATGGATGACCAAAGCGATTGATAATACCTATCTCCATAAAATTGATTACTAATTCAGAAGTATATTGTTTGCAAGAAAGAGCTTCAGTCCATCTGGTAAAATAATCAGTTATGGTAAGAATATACCTATGGCCTGCAGATGAAGATGGGTTGATTGGACCTATGAAGTCCATTCCCCACTGCGCAAATGGTTTTACCTCTATGATAGGTCGAAGTGGAAGAGTTTCACACCTCTCCCTGCTTGTTGCAATTTGACACACATGGAAAGTTCTCACGTGGTGATGTGTGTCCTTGAACAAGGTAGGCCAATAATAGCCTACCCTCAAAATCTGATTTGCAGTGGAAGGTGATGAACCATGGCCTATGCCATATTTATCATGAAATTCAGTCATTACTTTCCCAACCTCTTCCTTCCCTAAGCATCTCAGGTAGACACCTTCATGATTTATCTTGTATAGGACAGCTCCCTTCATCATAAAACTTCCACTCTTCAAACGTAGAGCCCTCCTTTGTACTGAATTAAGGTGCTTGGGGCACTGCTGGTCCAACAAGTAGTAGATAATGTCATCATACCAGTCCCCCAGGGAAACATCTTCAAGGTTATAATGTTAGGCTACAAGGTTAGGACCCATTTCTTCCATTGACTTGGTCAGTCCCTGCCCTCTTATCAACTTCATGGGTTGAATTTCAATATCATATTCTTGTAACATAGTCACCCACTTGGCTCCGTGTTCACCCAACTCATTTTGCATCAGCAACAACTTGACTGTAGGATCAAGGACTATAGCAAAGACCTTGTTTCTCATAATATAGTGCCTGAACTTCTTCATAGTTCAAATCAAGGGATAAGCCTGCTTTTCAACACTAGGATACCTCAGTTTGGCATCCTTCAAAGGTGCACTCATGAATGCTATGGGATGCTCGTTTCCCTGATTAGACTTTTGTGTCAACAAGCCCGCACAGGAGTGATCAGAAGCAAATGAATAGATGTAGAATGGCTTAGCATAATCAAGACTTACCAAAATAGGGGCCTCAACAATAGCTCTCTTGATTTCTACAAATGCTTCCTTAGCCTCTGTATTCCATTCAACCTTTGATTCTTGCTTCAACATGGCATATAATGGCTTGATTATTTTTGCAAATCCAGTGATAAATTTTTTGACAAAGTTAATCTTGCCAAAGGACTTCATTTCTTTCTTGCTTGCAGGGGGTTGAATTTTCAATATAGCCTCCACTCGTTTGGGATCAATGGCAATACCTTGTTCTAAAATAACATGTCCTAACAACTTCCCCTCAGTGACTCCAAAGATGCACTTCTTTGGATTAAGTGAAATACCAAATTCCCTGCACTTCTAGAATACTTTGCATAAATCTACAACATGATCACTTCTCTTCTTGGAAAAGACTATCAAATCATCCATGTAGATGACTATGCACTTGCCAATGATGTCCTTGAAGGAAATATCCATAGCTCTTTGGAATGTAGCTCCAACATTGATTAACCCAAAGGGCATTCTCCGGTAAGCAAAGGTTCCCCATTTTGCAGTGAAGGCAGTCTTGTGCCTATCCTCATATTGGACCATGACCTAGTTGTATCTAGAGTACCTATCTAGAAAGGACATCATATGAGATCCATTGATAACCTGAAGCACCTCATCCAGTGAAGGGACTGGATAATTATCCTTTTCTGATGCTCTGTTCAGATTCCTGAAATCAACACACAGTCTGATTTCTCCATTCTTTTTCCTAACCGAGACAAAGTTTGCAACCCATGTTGAATGTCTTACTGGGAATATGATTTGTGCTGAGAGTATCTTCTGCACTTCCTTCTGAATAATGGGCTTCAGCAAAGCATTGATTGGTCTTTGTCTTTGCCTGAATGGCTTGACATTTGGCTTGAGGGGGATAGTATGTGTAATGATTGAAGTGTCATATGTCCTCAAGTCATCATAAATCTAGGCTATCACATCTTGATATATGTGCAAGGCATCAATAATTCCTTTCCTCTCCTCTAGAGTGCACACCTTACCAATAAAGACATTTTTGACATCACCTTGGGTCCCCATGTTGTATGTTTAACACTATTAGTTGAGAGATTCCCTTTTCATTCTCTGCTCTTGGTCTCTTATCCTATCCAGATCAAAGATCCTTTCCAATTGCACCATGCCTCTTGGGATGGTATTGGTCTTCAGATTGAGGACTCCTTCTAGGTCAATTTCGGCCTCTTGAGGCTCAACCTCATCAATTAATTGAGAAGCAAACACATCACAACTAGTGACAAAATTAAGAATATGCTTATCATCTTCAAACACCTAAAAATTGGTGACATTGTCAAGCACTGAGGGTACTGGAACAAGTTCCACAATGAACTTCTTTAAGCTTGAAAGTGATAAGGGCTGCAATGTACTTGTTGCTTGCGCCAGAGAATCAACAGTCTGATTCTTACTTCAAGGTATCAACTAATGTTAAAGGCATCAAATGCTTCAATAAGATCCCAAATTTTGTGTCTATAATTGGCCATCCTTCTATCATGACATCAGTATTGTTTCCTTACTTGCCTGACCACTAGCTCAGAATCTCCAAACACTTGCAGAATTTTAAATTTCCTTCTTAATGCCATTAATAGCCCATGAACTAGAGCTTCGTACCCAGCCACATTGTTAGTGCACTGGAATTAGAGTCTGTGAGAAGAAAAGTAGGTTTTTCTTTTAAGACTAATCAGCTCTAGCCCTACTTCAATACCTTGCTTGGATTTGGATCCATCAAACCTTAATGTACAATAGTTATTAGCTCCTACTTTTCTTGAGATACCTTTTTCCTTACCGCCACCCGAAGGCTCTTCAAGAGGTTTTGGATCCTTCCCCTTTTGACTATTTCGAATGCTTTGTATGTTTAACTCAATGGTTGGGGTTGTGTTGATGTGCCTTTGTATCTGTCCTACTACAGTCTGACACAAGAAAAATTCTAGTTCAGAATGAGGAGCATCATGGTATCTACACCAATTAGGAAGAAGCAATTCCTCGAAGTTCATATTTCTACCCAGTTGAATATGATCTTCTACACATTTCCAGATAAACTGAAAGTTATCCAATAAATAGAGTTGTCTATCTACTTGATCATCAGGTTCTTTTGTTTGTTCAAATTGCATCTTGGAGCTGTTGGCTTCTAATGTGGACTCACCAAAAGAGATTTGCAACATCAAGATTTCCTCTATGTTCGAAACAGGGGAGGCTGGGACATAGTTCCCCATACTGACTTCTGATATCAGTATCTCATTTGAAGTATTCTGATACTCAGTAATGACATACTTCATTCTAGGTTCTCTCTCAATTCTGATTTGGGACTCCTTTCCAAGGGACCCACATATGGGAATGATCTCGGGATGTGTATCCATTTAGTGCCTTGGTGAAATCTCTACCCAAGATCAGACCATAAGTGTCAGGAATATCAGCTACCTGAATATTAAGCACTTGTTGCACTCTAGGATCTGAGGCAATTTGCATGGGGATCATGTTTAGTTCTCCTACTATGTTCACCTCTGTTTTGTCTAATTGGGTGACTTTCTTTTGAGAGGCTGCATGGGTAATACCAAGATCCCTACAAACAACAAATGACATAACATTTTTGGATGCCCCTGAATCCGGTAGGCAATTGTGAAAATTTACCAAATATATGAATAGAAATTAGAAAGGGAGGGGTTTCCATTTTTCCTTGGAATAAATTCAACTATGAGTCAGCTTATGCAACCCGACTCTTATCCTTTTCTTTACCCCTATCCTCGGGTTGTGATTGAATAGGACCTTTGGGTGTTTGTGAACCAGGAGGCCTGGCAACTACCTCATTGGTTGCTAGTCCTTATGTTGCTATACTTGAATTAAAGGACCCTAAGACTACATTTCTGATTTCAGGAACTCTTAATAACTCAAAAAGCAGAAAGACTCACCTTTACTTTTCTGAGTTCCTTAGTGACATATTCTCCCAATTGTTCCATGTTCATGTCCATGTGGACCTCCTTGGAATTCCTAGTCTTCCTATCCTTTGTTGGATCAACATTGCTTCCTTTGGAAACATCTGGCTATCCTTCTTTTGAGAGGTATTGTGTTGGAACCTGGGGGTAAGATGGTTTGTTATTGGCATGTGGGTTTGGTGGAGTAGTAAAATTGTGTGGAGGGGAAGATGTAGTAAACAATCCTCCAGCTTGTGGATTCCTATGGGGATTGCTCCTTAGATCATACTTTCTGATAGGTTGCTGAAACATTTACACTTCCTCAACACCAGCCTCTTCCTCATCCAATGGGCCATTGTCATTCTCAGTTTGTTCATCGAATAGCTGAGAGATTTCATCTTCATTGAGCACTTGTTCAGCCTCCCCATTCTGGCTACTTGAAGTAGCTTCTGCTAAGTACACACCACCTAGAGGTCTCTCAGGATTGGAAGGTTGATCTAGTGGAGTGGGAACTCCTCCATTGTTAGGCCCAGCATTCCATGGCCTATTCTATCTAGGTGGTTGTCTTCTTTCAAATCCTTGTCCACCTTGTTGATTTCTATCAAATTTTTGACCAGAACCTTGTCCTCTTTCAAAGTTCTTATTTTTGTCATAGTGTTGCCCTCTATTATAACTTGATTGCATGCTTTTCTGATTAGCCTGGAGTTGATTGTTCTGGTTTCTCAAGTAGGTTACCTCCATCTTCAACTTCTTCATCTAACCTTTCTTTATCAGGATTGTTGTAAGGCATTGGATTCATAGTGTTTGGAAAGTATCCTAACACTCCTCCAGAACCATAGACTGATTCAAAACTTCCGATTTCTAGAAATATGTAGGGAAACCAGCTTGTGATTGTGAATGGATGGGATGGTTAGCATTTTTCTGGGGATAATCGGGTATTGGTTGGACCTAGTTTATTGGATGACCCGGGTGAGGGACCAGAGACAAATGTGGAATAGGATTCATAATAGGCGTGTGATTGGTCAAAGCCTGGTTGAGAGATTGGACTTGGCTTGGGTGAGCAACTGGTCCCAGAGATGGCAAAGGTCCTGACAACTGTTGTCTCAGGTTTCTACCAACCTTAACAACCTCTATATATGCAGTGAGCAAGGTAGTTGGTGGATTAGTTCTCCACTTAAGGAAGGTGGATGTAAGGTTGTCAAGGGCTTTGAAGTAGACCTCTAGGGCAGTGTCCTCATTTCCAGCATAAGGTGCTTAAATTCTAGTGTATGCTCGGTAGAACCTATTGTTGAATGATCCTATAGGCTCATTAATCTCTCTTTTTACCCTAGTAAACTGCATATATAGCTCATTAGCATTAATGGGAATCTTAAATTTCAACAGGAATGCAACCTCAAGCTCAACCCGGTTAGAGATGGATGCAGCAAGTAAATGGTTATACCAATAAAAGGTCTCCTCTCTTAGAGAATAGGGTAAAAGTCTAAATGCAACATCCTCATGATTAATCCCTCTATCCCTCAGACAAGTCTAAAAGATCCTAATGTGCTCTTCTATTGTCCTATTTGGATAATTTGTTTGAAACTTAGAGAAAAAATCATCAGGGTTCTTGGGTAGAACATTGTAGTTATTGAATTTCAGAGGCGACGGGTTATTTGTCAAGCAAGCCATTGTTGGAGGTGGTAATGGTCGATGGATAACTGGTTGGGGTTGTGGAATGAAACTGTGAACCCCTAAACCTGCAAATGCACATGAACAACAAACATGATTAGTATGTTATATCAAATACATTGAAACAAGCATGAGAGATTCCCCATGAAATCCATCTATCTAAAACTTATATTAGGAAATGAAGAACACAATGAGAAATGAAAACTTATGTAAATCCTAATTAAGCAAATAGCATGTTGATTCCATGGGGGAATTGGTGCCAATGGTATGCTGCAATTGGCCCTTTCCCAATTCCTAATTGCAATGTTTGATTAAATGAGAGAAATGGTCAAATCTCCAAAGAGATTTGAGCATAACCTTGTTGCAAAATCTCAAATATGGTGGATGATTGGATGAAATTGGCAAAATTAGCTCTCAATGTGGAGAGAGTAACTTTGCATATGAGTTGTGGATGAAGATTGAGGAGAAGAGTCTCCAATTTATAGATTCAAATCTTGGAAGAGATAGTGGAAGCAAGCAATGTGGGACAAAAGATAGTCCAATGGCATTGTGCCACTTGTCCAAATGTGATTGGATGAGGAATGTGCAAGTTTTGGCCAATGTGCCAATAAATGCAATTAGGTGGCATTTCAAACTTGAGAAATGACATGTTGAAGAGGGAAAAGGAATGAAGTTAATGTCACTTGGCTCAAGGTCAAGGACATGTAAGAGGCTTTTAATGCCTTGTTGGAAGGACCAAGTCCACTTGGACTTTTTGAATTCAAAAGAGGAATATTCCCTTTTTGATGCTTTGTGAGGGAAAATAGGAGAATTAATAAATCAAAGTAATTGATTTATTGTGCAAGTTGCATTTTCTAGAGGATTTTAGTGAGAAGGATTAAGTTAATCATGGATTTGATTAATTTAATGAAGAATTAGGTGATGTGACAATTTAGACTTAGATTTATGAATTGATTTAAGTCAGAAATTGAGAGGAAATGATTCATTAAATAAATGATTTGATTTATTTAATAAAGAAGGAATGTGTTAGATTAAATCAAATAAGGTTTAATTTATTTAATTTAATAGGAGGACTTTAGAGATTTTAATTAAATAAAATGATTTATTTAATTAAACAACAATGTAGGGTTAATTAAATTAAACTGATTAATTTAATCAAAGGAGGTGAGAATGACTTAATTAAATGAATAATGATTCATTAGATTAAGAGATAGAATATGATGAAATGCTGAGAATGTGATTTAAGAGGAAATGTTGTTAGTTATTGGGGTCAGGTGTGCCAAGATGAGCTTGTACATTTTCCATGTATACATTTTGCCCCTCTTTGAAGCAATGTATTTGTTGCATTGATTCAAAGAATAAACTATTGTGATCAAAGTTTGAAATTTCCTAATTTTTAGATGCCCCACTACTGCCCTAGTGAAACGATATTGGTGGATATTGCCCCCTTGAGAGATCGGACAAAATTTTAGAATTTTTGGGTGATCTCTTGAAAAAAGATAACAAGGTGCCCGACAGGCCAGAAATGCCCCAGAATGCCCAAGAAAATGCACTAAAATGCTAGAAGGGATGAAGAATGACCTTCGGTTAGGTGAAAATGGGATCAGGGCAAGAAACCCCCTCCAGAAAGTCAAACTAGGTCAAAAGGAACCCTAATTTTTGAGCTTAAATAGACCCTAAGGGGTCATTTTCAAAAAATTTGTACTCCTACCTTTGAAGATTATGACATTTGAGCTCTGAGTTCTAGACACCATGGTGCAATGAGAGCTTCCCCTGCACGTGTTAGAGCGAGTACGAGTATTTCAGCGACCAGTCGTCGTAGGACCTGCGGTATGTACCCCTATCCCACTTTCTATTTTCTCATTTTACATGCATTTAATAGCATTTAGGTACGGTCGAACTGGCGCGGTGTGATATTGCATCGTGGGAGCTCTCCAAATTGGCCCACTCTGTCCTATATAGGGCCGCGGGTGCATTGAGCACCACGCGGTGAAATTTAAGAACTAAGGAAATTCAATTTTTTAAGTTGGTCGCCCGCTCAAACAGCGCCGCGCGGGTTAGGAGCTATCTAACTCCGCTGTGTGGTGCACTTTGGAAATATTTTCTACCTAACTCAGTCGTGCGACGCACTTTGGAGACTTCCAAACTGCCTCGCCTTTGCAAACAGTGCCGCTTTTGCTGTTTCAAAAGCGAAAGGTAACACAGACACCATAATTTTTTTAGGGAACTAATGCGGTACCTTCCTTGTGCATGAGACACCCGAGGTTATTCATTCGAGGGAGCATCGATGGCCAGTACTAGAGAGATTGCACGACATGGACATATTCCGTCAGGAGTAGCTTGGGATGCTAGGTCTGTGGTTCGTTGCGTATGTCCCCCCCGTTCGAGCACACCTAGGTATGATGCACACTTTGGCTGAGAGGTGGCATAGCGAGACTTCCTCTTTTCATCTTCCCACTGGCGAGGCCACTATCACCCTCGAGGATGTCTGGCGTATCCTGCGATTACATATTCATGGAGAGTGGGTGATTTATGATATGGATGAGGGGAGGAACACCTGCTTCAGTGTCATGGGTGTGGAGGAGCTTATGCTCTGCGATGGTCATATAGATTTCGAGCGGTATTGGGGTATAGCCCCTACTTACAGCCTGATTGTGGCCACTATTATTTCTAGCCTTGTAGCTCCTGATCGGGGCAATCGATATTTCAGTCCAGGTTGGGGGTTAGCATGGCAGCAAATGTGCGCTCATCGAGTGTGTTATGCTTGGGGACCAGTGCTATTGGCCTCCCTATATAGGGACCTGCATGAGTTTGCTTACTTGGAGGGTCGGGCTCTGGGGGCCAGATTGACTCTTCTTCATGTTTGGGTATTTGAGCATATTCCAGTGCTTTGTCCATTTGTTTCACCAGTTGCCTTAGATATTGATGATCCTTTAGTGTGGTGGTATGGTGATGCGACGATTTGTTTCACTCACATGGGTACCGATGGCATAGCTCACTGGCACCGGGTTCTCGATGAGATGACAATATTTATTTGGAGGCCGTATATGGGTATGGGCCCATGGATGGACGATGCAGAGCAACTTTTCTTTACTCGTCAGGATAGACTTATGCAGGGTCGAGAGCATACGTTGATAGAGAGATATCTTCTAGATAGAGTGGTTAGAGAGTTCGAGGAGGTGAAGGATGTACCTGATGCTCAGTACACAACTATCTTTTCCTGTTTGGCTAAGGAGACAGCCTGGGGACAACCTATTCTAGCAGATGAAGCAGTGACCTCTTTTAGGCAGTTGGTGGCTCGGCCTTGGGCATACGATTAGGGGCCAGCAGATGCAGGGGTGACTCCGGCGTTCAGGGCCTGGTTCAGGCCGCTAGTGAGATTGACAATTCTGGGGACAGTGCTTCCACGTCGTAGACCGAGAGGTAGGTCAACAAGTAGGGGTCGTGGATGTGTACCTCCTCCTTAGCAATCACCTCCGAAGGATCCTACACAGCATGCAGTAGGACAGGATGGGCAGCCCCATGTGCCAGCATAGCAACAACCAGTAGTACAGCCAACAAGATAGGATGGGTAGACAGTAGGGCAGCCAACAGGTCAGCCAATAGGGCAGGGTAGGCAACCAGATGCTCGTGACATATTAATTCAGCAGTTACAGGGGCATGCATAGGTTCTAATAGCTAAGCATGATGAGGCCCGATAGTAGGTTGCCATACTGATAGCAAAGAGAGACCAGGCACGATCCGAGAGGGATCAAGAGATAGGTCGGCGAAGATAGCTAGAGAGTGTTGCTTCCACATCCCGGGGCTGATCAGTCGATATCCGTGATTATAGGGATGCCATCAAGGAGGCCAAGTACTATCGACATCATTATCTATAGGTAGTACCGTCAGACCGCAGAGTGCCCAACTTTTCTCAACAGACAGGGAAGCGACCAGCAGAGGCACATGGTGAGAGACAGGATGGGGAGGGCAGCAGCCAACATGGCTCACCCCCTTTTTGATCACAGGATAGTTTTGCACCTCATTTTTGATATACGGGCTGCAGTATTTGACCTTATTGTATTATGTATCTGATGGACACCTGATCCGATTTATATCATAATAGTATTTTTGATGATGTATATATGAGATGATTTACCCGTTTGTGATGTACATGCAAATATGTGAATGCAGATATGTGATGTTATGAGATGTTTCTATCCTTATGGTTCATGTGATGTAGTGTATATAATGAATGCATTTCTTTTTGTATTTTCTGTGCTTTAAATGATGTAATGCGTATTAATGATGGTAATGGATGCAAATAGTAATGGTAATGGTTGTAGATGACAATGTATGATGTAATGATGTCTTAAGATGTTTAGAATAACGAATTTATATTATTCCTCATAACTTAAGATATTGATATGATATAATGCTCTTCTGATGTTAACTATCTAGTGGATGCAGGATGTATGCATGAGCGATGTTTTTGATTACTATTATGATACCCTATTAGTGTGGAAAGAAGATAGAAGAATTGCAGAGTTAATGAGTTAGTCATGATGATGATGTTTTGCATTGCTAAGAATCAGGATTTTCAAAGGGTCAATTGTGTTATGTTTGATAACACACATAGGTACGATGCATCGAGGTATTAAGAACCAGGATGGTGTGGTACCTAGTGTGATGGACTTTGACTTGAAAATCAGATAGGAGTATTCTTGCTCATACTTAGCATTCATACTTTATTCAGGATGTAGTTTAGACATTCTAAATATCTCAGACCAAAACACAGAAAAGCAAGTTTTCCTATGTGGTCAACAAGATAATTAAAATATCCTCCCTACAAACCAAACAAAATATGTATAACTAAGTTATTTTACAAGCGTATCCCACAAGCATAGTAGATAAAAGATAATGATCATTGCCCCATTCCTTTCTCTCTAAACCTGTTTTGTTTAGACATCATCGAGAGGTCCTTGGAATGAGCAATCAGATAAGTCTAAACAAGACCAAGATAAAGTAAATAAACAAGTTAATGTTCTTAGTACTGCTAGCCAAGACTAACTACTGTGAGGGGTACCCAATTCTTATGTCCATCGCAGGAAAGCTTCATCCTAGGACCTATAGTGATCAGGGTTTTGGTGAGACTGATTGCGTGATAAGCTATTGATACTCTGAGTTGACCAACTTGCTGACTTACTAACTTAGACTTTATAGACTTTGATGATTAAGGTGTTCACTTTGAGATCTGCTAAACTTGCTTCTGACTGACTCACCAAAGGGTGAAAGTGACGATTGACTTTATTATGAGTGAGACGTTCACAGGTGAAAGCGAGATGAAATGGATGCACCATTTTGGTTTTTTCAAATGTTTTGAGGCTGTTTTTGGTATTTTCAAGGTTTACAATGAACAGACTAACATAAAGACCTATCATAGGGGTCTCGGGAGCTGATCCATAGATTAGCCTTGCCTACGTTATACACGTAGAGACCACGCAGTTCGACTGATGACAATTTTGACTTGATGAAAAGATGGATGGGCAAATGGATTGCTAATGCGACCAATGCCTAAAGGACTGACCTTAACTGTAAAATAGATGGGCAAATGGATTGCCAATGCAATAGACACCTAAAGGACTGACCTAAATGTCTCAGGGGATGATCAAAGATCAACCTTGCCTATGTTCCAGCTCAGAGATGACGTAGTTCGACAAGGTGAAAAGACTCAATGATGAAGTTTTTGATTTTTGATGATTTTTTGAATGTTTCAACATGTTTTTGATGATTTTTCTGATGAGATTTTAAATGTTTTTGGATTTTTGATGATTTTTTGAATGTTTTTGGTTTTTTCTGATGAAATTTTTGAAAAAGATCATGAGAACGTACACCAATCCGATCCGATGTTGCGAGAATGTGCCCCCAGTGTGGTGTGATAGACTACTTCAATAAAGGTAGGACAGAATGACCTTAGAAATGCCAAGTAGTTCCATGGTGGAATATGGTGTAGACACCAATGCAAGCTATGGTATGGATGTGAGCGGATGAGTGGAAATTTGATGGAATGAATGAGTCGTGCAAATCTTGGTAGAGGGGGAAGGTGCTTTATTTACACTTGACGCCTGTTTTCCAAGTTTTCACCAAGGTACTTGTCCAAAGCGCCACCAAAGTGGTTTTCACTAGAGGACGATTTTTTTCTTTACTATTTTCAATCCTTTTCTGATTTTTTTGGATTTTTTTTTTGATCTTTTGATTTTTTTTTATTGTCGCCAAGATGCCTGTTTGCCAAGTTTTCATCAAAGTAACCATTTTTTCAGGACTTTTTTTGATTGTTTTTGTATTTTCTGGTTCTATACCTTGTAAGATTCAGGCATAAAACTTTTTGAGGTGCGAGCTATTCATGGGCTCCTACAGGGGTTCGCCTTCCGGTGTCGATAATTGATATGCCCCCGATTTGTAACTTGCAGTGATGACAAAAGGTCCCAGCCACTTTGGTTCAAAATTTCCCTTTGTATCTAGATTTGGTACATTCTTTTGGTTTTCTTTCAGCACGAGGTCACCAACTTGGAAAGTGCATTGTCTGATCTTCTTGTTGTAGCTCCTTTTTAGGCGATTCTGGTACACTTGTAGATGATTAAGGGCATCCATGCATCTTTCATCTAGTAATTCTAGCTCATTCAGTCTTGTGACCCTATATTCCTCATCTGTGATGAGGTTTTGCAGTGATATCCTCAGTGATGGGAGCTCGATCTCGATGGGGAGGATGGCTTCTGACCCGTAGACCAGGGAGAAAGGGGTGGCATCTGTTGGCATGCGGATGCTGGTGCGGTAGGCCCATAAGGTAGGATTTAGCTACACATGCCAGTCACGACCAGAGTCATTGACTATTTTCTTGAGGATTTTTAGAATGGTTTTATTTGTAGCTTCTGCTTGGCCATTGCCTTGTGGATAGTATGGAGTGGAAAAGCGGTGTTGGATTTTGAAATTTTCACACAAATCACAGACATCTTGATTTTTGAAGGGCGTCCCATTATTAGAGATAATGGATTGGGGGACACCATACCGACAAATGAGGTAGTTCAGGATGAATTTAGATATCTATTTCCTTGTGATGTAGGTCATGGGAATTGCTTCAACCCACTTTGTGAAATATTCAGTGGCGGTGATGATGAATTTGTGGCCATTGGATGAGGTGGGCGATATTTTACCAATGAGATCGAGCCCCCATTGTGAAAAGGGCCAAGGTGTAACAATGGGATGCAGTTCTTGAGCTGGTGCATGAATAAGATCTCCATGTTGTTGACATTGTAGGCATTTTCTGACAAAGTTGTGTGCCTCTCTTTCCATCGTCGGCCAGTAGTACCCTGTTCTTAGCAAATTCTTGGCCAAGGTCAGACCACTTGAGTGTGACCAGCATGTGCCATTGTGTACCTCAGTTAGAGCAGTCAAGGCTTCCTCGGGTTTTAAACAATGTAGCAAGGTTCCATTAGTACTTCTACGAAAGAGGGTCTCTCCTAGGATGACAAATTGTGAAGTCCTTTTGACAAAAGTGCATTTTAGGTTCGGAGTGATGTCAATGGGGAGGATTCCTAACTTTAGGTAGGTGTATATATTATGATACCAAAGATCGCTGGGACCAATGAGTTCACACACGTATTTTGACTCTGGTACCTCAAATGTTGGTACGAGAAGTTGCTCTACAAGGAATTCATGTTTTGAGACGTTACGAGGGATGCCCAGTAAGGATCCAATTGTCGCCATTGCATCAGATGCTCTGTTGTTTATCCTTGGTATCTGCTCAAAGGTAATGTCAATGAAAGATTCCTTGAGGCTTTCTACCACCTTCTTGTATGGTGCAAGCTTATCATCCTTCGTTTGGTATTCACCGTTGACTTGTTTGATAATAAGTTGTGAGTCCCCATAGACTTTTAGTGCCATGATTTGCGACTGTGCTGCAATCTTGAGACCTATGGTCAAAGCATCATATTCTGCAATATTGTTAGTACAAGGGAATGCTAGCTTGTATGATCTAGGTATGCAGTCTCCTTGCGGCATGATGAAGAACACACCAACTCTTGATCCATGTTGTGTGTGAGAGCCATCAAAGTATAACTTCTAGTGGTCTACTACACCAAGGTTAAAAAGGGACTCATCTGGGAATTCTGATATGAGTGGGTTATCTGTGTAGAGGGGAGCTTTTGCCAGCTGATCAGCAATGACTTGTCCTTTTATGGCTTTTCATTCTACATACTCGATATCATGTTCAGATAATATCATTACCCACTTAGCCATTCTACCTATAAGCAGTGCTTTTGACAATAGGTATTTTAGAGGGTCTATTTTGGCAATCAACTTGATTTGGTGCACTAGCATGTAGTGTCTGAATTTCTAAGCCGCAAATACTATTGCTAGGCAATATTTTTCTTTTGACATGTAATTGAGCTCATGTCCCACCATTGTTCTGTTGATGTAGTAGATAGCCCGCTCGGTTCCCTTTTCATCATGTTGGGATAAAAGGGCCCCCAAGGCGGCTGTTGTTGTAAAGATATATAGGATTAATGATTTCCCCACAATTGGTGGCATCAACATAGGTGGTGTAAGTAGATATTCTTTTATTTTTCTGAATGCTTGCTCGCATTTGTCCTCCCATCTGAAAGCTACTCCCTTGTGAAGTAGGTGTGAATAGGCAATCTGTTTATCTGCCAATTGTGCTATGAATCTCCGGATGGACTGGAGTCTTCCTTGCAATCCTCTTAGTTGTTTTAACGTTCTTCGTGCTTCCATTTTGAGGATTGCTTTTACCTTTGCAAGGTCCACCTCTATTCCTCTCATTGAAACTATGTATCCTAGTAGCTTTCCTGATTGTACCCCAAAGACACTTCTTTGAGTTGAGTCTAACCTTATATTGTTCGAGCCTATCAAAGATAGCACTTAGAGTTGCTATATGGTCTTGTCTCTTCTTTGATTTAGCCAATATGTCGTCTACATAATCTTCGACTATTTTATGGATCATCGTGGAAGATTAATGTCATGGCTCTTTGGTATGTAGCTCCTACATTTTTCAACCCAAATGGCATTACGTTCCAGTAGTAGGTACCCCAAGGACATGTGAATGCTGTCTTGTGTTAGTCTTCTTTTGCGATCATTATCTGATTGTACCCTGAGAAGCCATCCATTAGGGAGAGCATCTCATGTCCGTCCGTCATATCCACTATCATGTCAATGTCGGGTAGTGGAAAGTCATCCTTGGGACATGCTTTGTTTAGGTCTCTGAAATCAGTGCAGATGCGGATGCCCCCTTTTGGTTTTGAGACTGGTACGAGATTTGATACCCATTCTGGATAGTCGATCGGGTGTATGAAGCCAACATCCAGAAGTTTCTGCAGCTCAATCTTTACAAGCAAGGCTATTTGTGGGTGCATCTTCCTTAGCCTTTGTCTAACTAGTTTTGCTTTGGGGTAAATGGCCAAATGATGCACTACTACTTCAGGGTCCAACCTTGGCATGTCTGCATAGGTCCACACAAAATTTACCTTTCTCTCCTTTGGGAATGCTGCCAATAGTTCTTGTTCCTTTGTTTGAAGTGTTTGGGCATAGAATGTGATTTGTTGCTCTGTTTTTGTTCCCAGGTTGATAGGGTTGCACTATTCTACCAATATTGCTGACTTCTCCTGGTGTAGAGCAGTAAGGGGGAGATTGAATCCTTCATCCTCTGGCACCTCGAGGAGGTTTTCACCATCAGATGTGTCCTTTATTTTTACTGTTTTATGGTTAGAGAGTGCCACAGTGTGGTTTTCACTCAATAACTCTGAGCTTATTCTCGCTCTTTTTCTTTTGCGACTGAAGGACTCAATCGTCTCCCCATAGTATGCTTGTGTGTCTAGTGTGATGTTGAATCCCACCTTATGATCTCTGCATGAGATTGTATCCCTTAGTCCCATGAATTCCAAGAGAGCCTCGCCATTTTCGAAAGAGTCTAGAATTGGCGGTCCCTGTTGGTCGTGATCGATTAGTTGGGGGTACACTAAGTTGATTTGGTGGGTTCGTTGGATTGTCTCAGTGGGTGAGGCACTAATCATCAGTAGGGTGGAATCTTCAAAGAGCCTAGGTAAGCCACCTATGGTGTCATCGTCGTCACTGCTACTACAAACCTCAGTTATGTCAAATGTGAAGTTATCGAGAGACCCGAGGAGAGGACCTGACTGCCCTATTAGGAACACTTCTACCATGCACGATTATACTCAGAGGGGTACAGCCAAGGCCAAGGTTCCGCATTCTTCTTTCTACAATGATGGGCTCCAACCGTCCATCACTGTTTCTTCCTAGGCTTTCATTCCTGTTATAGCCCATGTCGAACATCATTTGTAACCCTATATTTGTTTCCTCCATGGGTAGGGTGGGAGTGGGTCTTTCATCTTAGTATAGGGTGTTTGTGATGTCCTCCTCATCCACATTCTCCCAACTAAGATCCCCCCAATTATGAAATCCAGAGGGTCCCGTTCTAGTGCGGTCAGGTGTTTGAATCAATTGTGGTTGCCCATGTGACCTAGGAGATTGTGGTAACTCTCCTACAACAAAAGCATTTCTCTTCATTCTATAATCATCGTAGCCATTGTCCTGTATCATGTTTTTGATCTCGGATATGTCAGGGATGGTGGGTATCTCTATCATAGAAGTGGAGGCAATATTAGCTAGGTCTATGTATGAAGTGGATGGTCCTTCATCATTTTTAGGTACTTGAGGGATCTTGTAAAACTTGGCTTCCAAGTTTTTGCAATAGGCAAAAGGTTCGGGATCCCCATGTATAGTAACCTCCTCATTTTGATATGATAACTTAATGCACTGGTGATAGGTTAAGGCCACTGCCTTCATTCCATGTATCCATGGGTGTCCCAAGAGGATGTTGTATGGTAGATCAAGGTCAAGAACTTGACAGGTTGTTTCCATGGTTGCTGGCCCCACTTGGATGGGGATCTTGATAGTGCCCTAAGACACTCCTTCCTGGTCATCATATTCTCTTATCGTGATACTTTTTTTCTTATTGATGGAATCCTTGACAAATCCCAATTTTTTTATGAGTTTTAGCAAACAAATATTAAGACCTACACCACCATCTACCAGGACTCGTTTGACTTTCTTTTTATGGATTAGGACTTGGAGGTGGAGTGCATGGTTATGAGATGGCTGCGGGGGGAAATCTTGGTCTGAAAATGTGATGAGATTTTGGGTAATGATGTTACCCACCATAGCCTGAAATTGCTCTGTATCAAGGGTGGCAGCAATGGTAGACACAGCTAGTGCTTCATCCAAGATCTGTCTATGGGCGGTGGAGATTTTTAGTAATTCCATGATGGAGATTTGCATGGGTGTTCTTTTCAATTGGTCAATTACATTGTAATCATAGGGGATGGCCTTTGTGTTGGTAATGGGGGTCTTAGCAGGTTCCCCAACAATGGTAACCTTTCTGCCTTGTGTGGTGACTCCATAGTCATTGTTGGCTCCCTTGATATTTATGACAGTGACCATCTCGTCAACACATCTAACTATCTCTTCATATACTAGATTAACACTAGCATACTTTTGTTTACCCTTATTATTCCCTTGGTTATTTCCTTGATTGTTCCCTTGGTTATGATTCAACATCGGATTCGTGTAGATTTTCAGGTCTTGGTTTCTGGCCGGCTACTCGATGTTGATGACCTTATCCTCAATGAGGTCTTGAATGATATTTTGGAGTCTCATGCAGTTGGCAGTGGTGTGTCCTTTGAATTTGTGAAAGTCACATAGGAGATTCTCATTGTACCACAACGGTTTGGTCATGGGCTCCATGTATTGTTTGGAGTTAGAGATTTTGATTAGGTTCTCTTTGACTAGTTTCTTCATGATAGACTCAATCGATTTGTCAAGGGCTATGAACTTCCCCTTGGGGGGAAACTTATTGCGGGGAGGTGGTCCTCCTTGATTATCCACATTGTTGACTTGACTGGTGGAAGGTGGTTATGACTGTGCTACTACCGCATTAGTTTGCACATTGTTGCGATTATGATTTTGTGGTTGATGATTCAGGATGTTCTGCTTAGGGGCACTAATGACCACCTTAGCATCGACCACGCTGTTGTTCGTGATATTTTTATTCCTCGACCATGTTTGAGGTTTCTCATTGTAGTTGTTAGATGGGTGTTTATCCTGCGGTGGAGTGAATGTTGGTGTGCCTCCTCACGCAGTAAGGGCTCTTTCAATGTTGAGCACCTTTGGAATTAGTTGATCGTAAGATGTGATGCACTACATTTTTAGGTAGAACACCAAGTTTTCATCTAGATTGGCTAGGATGGTACAAACTTGTTGTTCCTCTGGCATGGTCCACTTGCTCTGATTGGCCTTGGATTGCCATCTTTGCAAGAAGGATGCAAATAACTCTCCTTTTCTTTGTTTGAGTGTAGATAGTTCTTCTAAACTGACATCCACACCCATATTAAAAGCGTAATTTTTAAGGAAAGCCTCCACTATTTCTTCGAATATTTTAATGCCCGTGGGTAGGTGAGAAAACCATTCCATAGCTGGACCATTCAGGCTTCAAGGGAAGAGTTGCATTAGATACGTGTCATCATATGTGACTTCCATGCAGTGCACCTGAAATTCCCTGACATGGTTTTCAGGGTTGCTCGTTCCATTGTATTTATCAAATTTGGGGATCTCAAATCCCTTTGGGAACGGTACCATGGTGAGACTTCTATCGAATGGATAGGGGCACAAGTTGCCTGGTGTCCTTGTGGTTTTTCTTGCTTGTAAGTCCAACACCTGCTGCAAAAGCAGTTTGATTTGTGTTGCGACATCTTTGCTTGGATCGGGGGGTGGGATGAATGAGTTGTAAGGTGTTTGGGGAGTGCGCATGGTGAAAGGAGTACTAGTGGGCATTTGCTACAAGCTTGGCTGTGTGTTTAAGGCTTGTTTGTAAGCTTGCATTTGTGCCAACAACGCCTATTGTTGATCTTGCTATTGTTGTTCCAATAGCGCTTATTGTTGGTCCATCTGCTATTGTTCCCATGAAGCCTATTGTTGGTCAAGCTGCTATTGAGATAGTAACGCTTGTTGTTGGTCTAGCTGCTCTTGCACCAACAATGCTTGTTGTTGGTTGAGCTACTATTGTGCCAATAAAGCATGTTGTTTAGCTTGGTGCTATGCCTGAAAGTCTTGCAAGGCTTGTTGGTAGGCTTGTAGGTGGATCGCTTGAAATTGCGCTTGGTATTGAGTTTGTGCTTGTTGTTGGGCTTGAGCTTGAGCTTGGGCTTGCGCTTGAGCTTGTGCTTGGGCTTGGGCTAGGGCTTGGGCTTGCGCTTGCAGTTGAGCTTGGGCTTGCTACTTTTTCTATAGTACTCTTTGTTGGTTGGCCTTTTGGAGGGTTTGGATTAGAGTGGTGAATGAATTTGTTGTGTTGGATTTTAGTGGGATTGGTGGTGGAATAGGAATCATGCCAACTGTCATGGCAGGTGGAGGGATTGTGGTGGTGATTGTGATTTGGGTTGTCAGAGGGGTGTTTGAGATGATTGGTCCTTGAGGAGGCATGCTTTGGGAGATTTGAGGACAAATAGATGCATTAACTGTGGTGACAGGAATAGTTGCGATTTGTTGTGAGGATATGGGCAAAAGAAGTGGGTTCAAAGTGGTGGTCAGATTGCTCGGATTGGCAAAAATTTTGATGGGTAAAGGTGGAAGACCCATTCCAAGAGGTGATGTGGATGTGAAAGGAAGCGGGGGAAGGGATGATGCACCACTTTGGAAAGAGAAAGGATTGATAGCTTCCATCATTCCAAGCAAGCCAACTTCCTCATGTGGTGGGGCAGTTGGTATGTTCAATTGATAGGCTGGTGTGGCATGAAATGAGGATGAACCAATGGGATTATGAAATGTGAGTGGGACGTAAGGGTGAGATGGGTTTTCTGGAATAGATGTAGTCGGTGTGGGGGTGATGATTGCTTCCTTATTAGCCACAAGGCGGTGTTTTTGCAATTCCTGGAACATGGTACTCCCCCTGTTCACGTTCGAGGAGGTTGGTGTGATGACTGATGTGGTACAAGGTACTTCTTGATTGATGTTTGACAATGGGGATGCATCTATACTAGTGCTTGTGTTAAGGTCGGGAGGGGGTATGACCCCTCCTCTTGTTATCGTATTTAGGTATTTGAACATAGCACTAACAATTTTGTGGTTCTTTGGATTTTGAACCATTTCCATGATTTCATTTGGTGTCATCCCCATGTCTTCATTTGTGTTGTCCTCTTGATGACTCTCCTCTTGAGGATTTTGTGATGATAAGGGAGAGTTGCTTGGGGGATTCCTTGATCCCCCTAGGTTCACTTCGGTGTTTAGATGACTCATGTCCATAGAAGATGATATTTCTCTGATATTCTCCATGTCCTTCTTGTGTTGAGATCTTGTTTGGACCATAAAAAATAGGGATTTATTCGATCCTAATCCTTTAGGTCCAAAAGAGAAGAACTAGGGAAGCTAAAAGATCAAAGATGGTGATAATGGTGATGGGTTAAATGTATAGGATGAGTGAGTGAATCCTTTGGAGAACTTTTGAAGGTATGCTAAACTTTGTAAGGGCTCTTCATTTGACTGATTGTGATAATTTGACTAGATGCGTTAAGTCAAACAAGATTGTTGTGAAGTTGTTTTCCCTAGGAAGTTGTGTTATCCTAAGGGAACTTGCACAAATGGATGAATTGACAAAGTGTGTTATGCCAATGCATTTGAGCACTAATAGACTTTAAGAAGTTGTGTTATCTCAAAGAAAATTTGTCCAATGGTTTAAGACTATGTTGGCTAAGTGTGTTAAGCCAAGATATGATGATGTTGATTTAGCCTTCAAAGTTTAGCATGATGATTGATTCTAGAGTTTCTCAAAAGGTTTGATGATGAAATGTGACTTGATTGATGGAGGAATGAATGGGAATGACAACTTTGATCTTGAACCTTAACCTAGATGCAACTCTTTCTACCAAACCTTGGTATTGAAGAACATGCTAGACTTCCTATGGGAGAAATGCAAACCTTTGAAAAAGTTCAGGATTTTGCTGGCAATAAAATGCATACAATGCGGGATTGTTCCTTGAGGATTTTTTGTAGAAATTGTATACAAGTCTCTCCCTTACTTCAAGGAGCATCTCAAGACGTTGCTCATGGATTTTTAGACTCACTTTTTTGAACTTTGGCTTTGGGATTTTAATCTTGCGGGAAATCATTGTAAACAACACATGTGTAATTCAATTTGTCTCTTTATCTTGGTTAGATGAGGTTCTTTTTATCCAAGACACTTGCTTGCTTAGGTTTTCAAACTATATGCCTAGTGTCCCATTCTCTTCTCATCCCACAAGGTCCTTTGTGTGGAAATCAAGGAAAATAGGGCAAAAGTTTCCTTATGTTTATCCTTATTGGAAACAAATGATGGTAGAACTTGTACACTTAGAAACCTCTAGGAATGTGATTCCTAGGGAAAGCAAGAGTGGGAAAGTTCGTCAATAGGTATTTTTTTCCCACAAGGTGTTTGAAATTTCAAGGTTTTTGTGTATGTTCATTTTTCAAAATGTTTTCAAGATCAAGCAATGTGTTCTTTCCAAGCACTTTTACACTCCTAGGTTGATGAGGCAATATCTTGTTGGGTTCCCACTTGGATAAATCTAGCTGCGCATATCTTGTGCGAATGGCTCAATGCTTGACCACATTGGCTCCCCTCCATGACACTCACTTATTCGGGTCAACCAAGCATTAGTACCCATGAATCTCCCATGGCATACTTTTCATTTCTACAACGAGACCGCATGTATAACGTGGGGTGGCTTCGAAGGACATGACCTTTTGCACCAACAAGATAGATAAGGTTTTGGCCTTTTTCTAAACAAAGGGTTCTAATTCGGGCATTCCATTCGTGGGGGATTATCCAACATCGGCGAGAGTCCATTGTTGTCCATCTCATCGGAATAATCCTCGTGATATTGGCCTTTTTTCCAATATCCACACTTATATCCCAGGTGGAAGTCGCTTGGCTTTAGCGTGTTCCTGGTTGGGTCATTCCCTTGGGTGATTACTTTTTCCCACAAGGTAGGCCCTCTTAGATAAACAAAAGTGAGCTAACATATCCCGTCGTTCACACAACCTTCATTGAAAAACAAAGGGGAGAACCTCTGCAATATATCGTGCTCACACTCGCATGCTTTGTTCAATTTTAAGTGCCCCAAATTGAAATGTGGAGGCAATCTTTTTGACAAATTAATATCACAAAAATGCTTTTGATTCTCAAGATTGCTATAAAGCGTGAGAGAAGCGCATATGCATTTTAATGATGTTAATTTGTAAAAAAGTTTGCAAAATATAAAAGACACTTGTTCATTTTAACCTTCAAAGCAATGATGAATTCTTTTTAAAAGCACCAAATGAAGTGTGAAATTGCCTTGTTCAATTATTACCTTTCAAACCAACTCTAGTGTATTTGCCTAAAATTCTTTTTAGCCCCTTGGCAACTTAAAAAAAGAAACAAAGTTTGTTTGTTCTTTTTAGATCCCAATGAAAATTTAGTATTCTAAGGTCAAATATTTTAACAAGTTCCTTTAAAAAGTGTTCAAGAACACTTAAGTGTTTAGAAACACTTTGCACAAAATGAACATTATAAAAGAAAATTTGAACATTTTTTTAAAGCCCAAAGTACGATTAGTTTTCCTAAGGCCAAAGGTTTTAACAAATTTTCTCAAGAAGTGTTAAAGAACACTTTTAGTGTTTAGAAACACTTTGGTTTTGTACACATGATGTCATAATGACCCCTTCCTTTGATCCAAACTACAAAATGATAGTAAAACAAAGAGCTATAAAGATAGGAAATTAAATTGAAAGGTAAAAAAAAATCCTGACCTTAGAAAGCACATGTTAATTTAAATTTTACTGTCTTCCCATGGCGTAGTTTGGAAAAGCGGTGAAGTTTGGAGAAGCGGTGGAGTTTGGAAGACAGGCAGCGCTATATAGAGCCACGTGGGTGGCTTTGGAAAGAGCTTTGCATAGACAGAAGGCATAAAAGCAGCGAGACAGAGGTCCGTAGTGCAGTTTAGAAGCGGCCTACTTTAGATATTTAAAATTTATAGGTGGCAACAGTGGCGCAGTGGAGTTTGGAGAAAGCGCGGTTCAAAATAGAGCTGCGGTGCTGAAGGCAGTGGAGTTAGGACCTGCGTGGGGAGGTTAAGAAATTTAAAAATAGATAGGTGGGAATTCCTGTGGCGTAGTTTGGACAATGTAATCGCAGGTTGATAGGGAGCCGCGAAACTGAAAGCGGTGGGATATTGCTCTGCGGAGCTGAGGGCATCGTGATATGGCACCGCGTGGGCTAGTTTACCTATGTTTGCAACAAAAAAATTAGAAACCGCGGAATTTGAAAATGTGATTGGATTTTTCAACTTCAATCCCTCCTTCTAGCACCAAAATGTGAACCCCTAAACCTACAAATGCACATGAACAACAAACATGATTAGTATGTTATATCAAATACATTGAAACAAGCATGAGAGATTCCCCATGAAATCCATCTATCTAAAACTTATATTAGGAAATGAAAAACATAATGAGAAATGAAAACATATGTAAATCCTAATTAAGCAAATAGCATGTTGATTCCATGGGGGAATTGGTGCCAATGGTATGTTGCAATTGGCCCTTTCCCAATTCCTAATTGCACTATTTGATTAAATGAGAGAAATGGTCAAATCTCCAAAGAGATTTGAGCATAACCTTGTTGCAAAATCTCAAATATGGTGGATGATTGGATGAAATTGGCAAAATTAGCTCTCAATGTGGAGAGAGTAACTTTGCATATGAGTAGTGGATGAAGATTGAGGAGAAGAGTCTCCAATTTATAGATTCAAATCTTGGAAGAGATAGTGGAAGCAAGCAATGTGGGACAAAAGATAGTCCAATGGCATTGTGCCACTTGTCCAAATGTGATTGGATGAGGAATGTGCAAGTTTTGGCCAATGTGCCAATAAATGCAATTAGGTGGCATTTCAAACTTGAGAAATGACATGTTGAAGAGGGAAAAGGAATGAAGTTAATGTCACTTGGCTCAAGGTCAAGGACATGTAAGAGGCTTTTAATGCCTTGTTGGAAGGACCAAGTCCACTTGGACTTTTTGAATTCAAAAGAGGAATATTCCCTTTTTGATGCTTTGTGAGGGAAAATAGGAGAATTAATAAATCAAAATAATTGATTTATTATGCAAGTTGCATTTTTAGAGGATTTTAGTGAGAAGGATTAAGTTAATCATGGATTTGATTAATTTAATGAAGAATTAGGTGATGTGACAATTTAGATTTAGATTTATGAATTGATTTAAGTCAGAAATTGAGAGGAAATGATTCATTAAATAAATGATTTGATTTATTTAATAAAGAAGGAATGTGTTAGATTAAATCAAATAAGGTTTAATTTATTTAATTTAATAGGAGGACTTTAGAGATTTTAATTAAATAAAATGATTTATTTAATTAAACAGCAATGTAGGGTTAATTAAATTAAACTGATTAATTTAATCAAAGGAGGTGAGAATGACTTAATTAAATGAATAATGATTCATTAGATTAAGAGATAGAATGTGATGAAATGCTGAGAATGTGATTTAAGAGGAAACGTTGCTAGTAATCGGGATCAGGTGTGCCAAGATGAGCTTGTACATTTTCCATGTCTACAGAAACCAGTCTCAAAATCTGATGAAGATGAAGTGGGTGGAAATGGGAATGGTGGAAATGATGGATTGGATGATGGTTCCTCCCTTCTTTTGGTCCTTCTTGACCTAGTTGGAGGTGGTAATTCTTGAAAATCTTCTTCTTCACCTGATATATATCTGGTTCTCCTTCTAAGCCTCTCAGGAGAAATAGTGTTTAAAAAATGCTCCAGCTTGCTTGTTCAGGCCCTCCTTGTAGTGCCAATCCTATTGTTTGGTGTTTCTGCACAGGAACAACTCAGACAAAATAAAATTTATCCTATCTCTCTTGAAAGGTTGGTCTCTATGAATCAAATAGATAACCCCAAGTTCTCGCGGGTGTCAGGTCATGGCAATGCAGTAGAACAAACTCAGTGATAAAATGTGAAATGCTGGTAATCACAAGGGGTCTCACGTACAAATGCTAGAAGCTCTAAACTCATTAGATTTCAAGATATGGTGATGATTTAACTTCTAGTTCTAACTATATAATAAAAGAAAAAAAAAAATATGAGGGTTTCATAAGTCCTAATGCTAACACTACTTCTAAGATTAACCATGCAAATGATGAAATACATGGAATGGACCAATCCCTTAAACTAATTTATGTTCGACCCAGGCTATACCTGCAATCTTGTAGAAAATAGTGCAATCTTCTAAGGTGTTAAAGATTTTTAGGCTATAGACATTCATCCAATAAGATTGAATGAATATCTATAGTCGAACTAAGCACATGAATATGAGGTATAGGTTGACCTTGCAAAACATTCCCACAATCAAGAAGTTTCCCAAAGTATGAACTAGGGATTGCTACAACACTCCAAACATTAAATAACAAGCATTAATAACTAAACCTGAGATACATTTAAACATATCCAAGCAATTTGAAAGATAAAATAAGATCCATGCAAGATAATTCGATGCAAGAGAAGGAACCAGTCATAACACAATGTCTGTACTTTGTATTAAATCATCACATTTGCAACAATTCCAGTCTGTTACAACACTTGCTTGAAATACCAAAAAAATAACTTCTGATCTTCTAACATGCTACTCTATTGCTAACTCTAATGATTACAAGTCCTCTGACTTAGTCTACTAATCCGAATCCTAACCTAGCCAGTTCGAATCGGACCCTTACAAATGAGGTAGAGTGCCATACTTATAGAAAAACAGGCCCATGTGAAACAAAGTTAGGGATACAAGGAAGCTCGGCCACCAATCAAATCGGCCCAGATAGCTAGTAATAACCCTCTATGAAGCATTGAATGCAGAAAGGACCCCCATCAGATCGATCTGGGATCAGACAAGGTCATGGGAATGGATCCTCGAGCTACACCCACCAAAAGGACCTCACCTACAAGAACAACAACGCGTGTAAAAATACCAACATGAATATGGGCCACCAATCAGACCCAAGCTGGGAAACAAACGACCCAGATCGAACAAAACCAGGTTGAACCCCTTCAAATCACATTTTACTGCCATTAATGGCCACCAACCAAATTGACCTTGTGTGCGAGAGTGGGTTTCATGATAGCAGCCACAAAGTGTACTTGACTACACCCACAAATCATGCCAAATCCTCAAAGTACATGAAGTAATCCTAGCCCAAACCAAACTACAATCAAATGGGCCACCATTAATGCCCAATACACCATCAAAATCCAAGAAGGCCCAATAGAGTTCCTAAGGCAAGAGAATCAAGCATAGACCCAGGCGAAGGTGAAACCAGAGATAGGCGGAGGCAGAGCCACGAGAAAAACAGGAACAAAGAGCCAAGATAGGCGGAGGTAGAGGCAGATACAGAACGGGAATGGGAAAGGAAGGGAAATAGGTGGAAGTAGAGGCAGAAAAGGGACCAAAATGAAAATGGAAGGAAGACAGGCGGAAGCGAAACCAACCCCGATGGAAGCAGATGTGGAACGGGAAGCAAAGGGGAACAGGCGAGGTTACTTGGAGACGCCATTGTTTTTTTAATATAAAAATTTATAATACATAGAAAATATGAAAATATAATGACATTGAACTTTCAAAACAATAGTATTAGTAAAGTTTAAGAATGAACATTAACTTTAAAATTTAAATACACAAAATGTCAAAATGTCAAAATTCAAATCCAAATGTCATTGTCACATTGTGTCAAAAAGCCAAAGAGTTCATACTTGATACCTCAAATTCCATAATCATAGTTTTAACTTCTAAGTTCACATTTGACATTACATATTCGATTACATATTGAAATAAAAATATTGATAGTTTGATTGGCTGATATGCAAACAAAAAAAAAAAAATCAGAAATCTATTTGATATCTAATATCATCTACACCACATCAATATTATCCATGTGAAGGTCCTCAGTTATGAGGGTCTCCAAATACTCATCACTCTCTAACTTAGGTTCCTCTATTGGTAGTAGAACTGGGGGTAAATCAATAAGGCCATCTGGTTCAACCACTTCATCCACTATGGCTACAACATCTCCATCAGGTGAAATTTGGTCCCATTTTGCTGAAGGACCCTCATTGTATGCAGGATCTACACGAGAGAGAAGGTGAAGTGAGCTATGAATGTACACCAGGTTCTCTGCTTTCTTTGACCCCAATTGGTTCCTCTTTAGTGAATGAATAAAACCATAAGTACTCCAATTTCTCTCACAAGATGAAGAGCTAGCCACTTGTGAGACTAATCTTATAGCAAATGATTTCAATTCAGGTGTTTCACCTCCATGGTTCCACCACCACTCTATAGGGTCTTTCTATGCACGCATATCATATAAAGCTTCCATAGAAGAAAAGTCACCATGCCCACATGAAAAATTATTCCATTGACTCCTCATAACTGATGCTTCCTCACCTTGGCCATATATCTTTTTTATTGGCACCCAAAACCGCTTCATTACCTTTCTATACTGATATGGAGCCCTCTTATTGGTCTCTTGTATATTATGCCATTTAGGACTTAAGGCATAGGCAACACAATGAAGAGGTGTATTAAGTTTATTCCATCTTCCATGTAAATTTTCTTCTATCAAAGGATATAGTGAAGGATATTTTGCATCTATTATTTTCTTAATTCTTTCACACATGGAACCTATTTCTTCATAAATCTCCCCCAAACATGGCTTGTCTGAATCTACAAAGTTGATCACCTCACATATGGGCTGAATAAAGTCCACAACAAATCTAACATCAGCCCAAAAATATTCATCAAGTATCACACCTCTCACCTCAACTGCATCATTTGATGTGAATTGCCTCTAAGCTGCCCATGCATCACTAACAACCATGGAACACAAAGCATCTTTCACTTCACAAAGACAGTGAAGAAGAACAAAATAAGAAGCAAACCTTGTATCGGCTGGTTTGAGAAGCTCCACCTTGGAAAATTTTCGATAAATAGCTTGTGTTTGGTGATGGTTGCATATAAACATTTGAATTTTTCTACCCTTTTCTATGAGAGCTGAAACCCACTCAAACTTGCCAATATCTTTGAGTGATTCAATGAATGTAAACAACATGGTGTCCAAAATATATGCTTTTATTTCTTTTTCACCAACATGCGTGTTGCTTTACAAACAGGGGCAGCATTTATAACAATTTGGACTACATGTGATGCCCCTACCTCCTCAATGTTGTCACATAGCTGGTTAAAAGATATTCTGCATTTTTTTCTTTCCCCGAACAATCTAATGCCTTCAAACAATAAGGCCCTTTGCTGCATGTTACCATGATATTAAGTAGTGGATGGTTTCTAGTATCCGTCCACCCATCCATCACAATGTTGCATCCTTCTGAAGCCCACACTCTTTTCAATGGTGCAATTTGTTGCTCTAATCAATTTTTTTCTTTATTAATTAGAGTAGTGTGAAGCTTTTCATACATAGGTGGTCTATATCCAGCTAGTGCATTGCTGATTGCTTGGACCATCTCTATATAGAAAGGTGATTGAGCAACATTAAACTGTATTCCATTGGCATAAAAGAAGCGTGCAATTGCTACAACTGCTTCTTGGCCTTGCACATCAAATAATCTGCCAATGGGGTTTGAGCTACCAATGTGTGGCCTCTTGTGAGATTGAGAAATTTCTATTGCTACATCTCTTGAGGACACATCCACCTCTACCTCTATATTTTGAGTTTTATTTACAGTAATTTCCCCTGTTGCACTTGTTGTTGAAGTGTGAAAGCTCATATTAGAAACTTTACCATCAACCCTTTCTTGATCTCTCATAGCCTTGCATCGTTCCACCTCATTTATATAAGGATCAACACCTTTTCCAGGTATGTGAAGGAAATGAGCCCTCACCCTCGTGTAAGTACCTTTCCATGACATTGGGCATAATTTGCATGAGATTATAGTTGTTCCACCTAAACCCTTCGGCCTCTTAACATGATCAACATACTTCCACAACATATACAAGGCTTTTTTGTTTCCCCCACTTGAAATTTTTGATTCAAATTCAAAAATTCTACAGAAAAACAAAAAAAAAACAAAAAGAGTTAATATTATTAAACCATAGATAATAATAGGACAGCGATTAGGTCTCACATACAACATTCACAGTGGTTTAGAGACAAAACAACATTATGATCCATTTATGGCATGAGAATAATAGACATAAGAAAGTACATAATTTTAGGGTAGAAGGCAAAGCATGAAAGAGGCAGGACAGTCCATACATGGACAATTAAAAGGACAACTGGGTATGCAAAGTGAACTGGGGTAATGAGAGCCATAACATGATACACATAAAATTCTATGTATGGAGGGCAGCACTATGGAGAAAGGGTAGTGATCTTAAAGACTTAAACACATGAGCTAAAGAGTGGTCCAAGTTTGTGGGAGTTAAGGAAAGCATTAGGCTTGATGCATTTAAAAGGATCTTTCAAGAACTCCCCTTTTCACTTGAAGTTTTGTTGTTTTTATTTGTTCCTTGGTTTTTATTAGAGAAACCAACAATGGAGAGCTGGAGTAGTGACTGTATAATGGCTGATGTATTAAAGGACTAGATACTTATTGCATTTTCAACAATAGTGTTTTGAAAGTACCTACTAGCAACATTACAAGATAGAATGGCATGGAATTCATGAAATAGGTTGTATAGTTGAGAGATTACAAGATTTTTTCTTTTGAGATACTCGGTGTCAGGGAGAATTGTTAAAAAAAGTAGCACAATACAGTGACATGACTGTCATGGAAAATGGAGATTGCAGTTACCTTGGATTAGGATAATGACTGAAAGAACAGAGAAACTCAGAAATAAGAGAGACAGTCATGAAGACAGTTGATAGTGGGAAGTCAAGTGACTAATGACAAAGACATATCACATTCATGAAGGTGGTTTTCATATCATGACATTCATCCTTGCACATAACAGTTCACTTGTGTTTGGTTCCTTGGCAAGGTTTGGTTTAATCTTTTAGTGCCTTAATTCATCAAATTGCTCCTACCGGGTTCCTGAACAACCTTAAGGGTTTGGGGTTATTCTAATGGGATAAGCATCATCCCACCTACTGTCATCAAATGTAACTTGGTGGGATGATGTAGTTGAGTGTAGGGAATGTTATTTTAGGAGGAGGAGGTGTGGAAGGATGATCCCTTAGCTTGTAAAATATGCATCAGTAGGGGCAATAAAATATGCCTTTCTACAATTATATTAAACATTATTTCATTCTTACAAATAAATCCACATGTTTTTCCTTAAAAACAACTTTAAATGTAAACCATGAATCATTACAACTAATTTTAAATATAATATACACATTTAATTGAGGCATATATTAAGGAATATACACATTTTCATGTATTAATTTCTCATAATTTTAGTATATCAAAAAATACACTAAGTCAATGACAAATATTACAATAGTGATGGAAGAACATCTTGAAAATATTCCCATTTGTCAATACTTGTAGCAATACATGAAGGGAAATAATCCTCCCATTTCGAGTACAGATCATGAAATATATTATACTTGAGAAGAAACAAAAGGAGCCACTGCCCAGTTTTGTTTTTCCATTGCACCTCAGTTGGCCCAGCTATTTGCATTCCAAAATGGTTCAAAACGTGTACATCCCCTACTTCCTATGAAACAAATGGGCAGTAGCCTCTTTGTGGTTGTTTAGTATCATAGGAATTTGGTCCACAAAAAACCAGCAAAAGCCTCTCAATCTTAGACATAGACTCACATAAAAATAATTAAAAGAGCAATAACTAAATAATGTCATTCATACAACTGACGAGACCTACTATCACCTTCATGCATGCTAGATAAGGAGGTTGATTGAAGGCCCTACAATGGTGATGTGCCCCTTCGCTAATTTATCATCTCTCGATGACCCTATGTATAAATTTCAAATATATCACTGAGAGGCTTAACATAAAACATGTAGCATATAAGAATCTGATAAATGTAGGAGATGGAAAAGAAAGAGAATATTGACAAATAGAAAATGCACCAGCAATCGATGTTTCTCATACCACTGAACACTTGCACCACCAACCGATGTTGTTTTTTTCTTATATACTTTGACAAACTTCAGTATTACCTACAGTCACAATCAAAAAAGGATCAATGATAGTCGTAAATGCATATGACATCAAACAATAATGGTGAAAAATCCTTATTGCAAGGTGTTGGTCCAAAAGAGTGACCAATAACATGACTTTACAAATTCAATGTGCATACTTACAAATTAATCGAGGGAACCATCTGGGTCTGCTCTACTCTTTATCGTGTTGAGCATTTCCTCGTGGTCAGACTCACACACTTTCCATAAGTTATTGTTTGTAGGTCTACCCTTATATTTGATCAAATGAACATTGGTGGCAATGACAAGGTTCGAATAGTGAAGAATTTTTCAATGCGTGTCGAAGTCCTCAAACAACCAAACTACAACATTCTTAACTGGATACCTTCGAAGTCATGTTCCAGTAACAACCACCAAACCTATAGGATATTCTATGTTTTCTTCGTCTATATTTGGGGACTCCAATTTATTTTTGGCCCCGATACAATGACATAGGTAATAATCCGTACTCTCTTCATTGTCTTCATCTGCAATCACCACATAAACGTTCCTTGCATTGATATGTTCATCGTGTTAGATTTATTTATTGAGCAACATAATAAAACTTGTAAGTAAGATATATTACCTAGTTCTAGTAGGTCTGATACATGATCAAAGTCAATGGATAATTGCATCTCCATGATTTGTAGAGCTGTCGAGAGCTGATAAGATCTCAAGCCTTGAGCAATTCTGGTGTCTTTTCGTGGCACTCTACCTAAAAATTCCCATAACTCATTGCTATTTGGATCCTCCACTCTTTCATGCCTTCCTTTAGCTCTCATTAGAGATGATCTACTTATTTTCAAAGACTTACTTGCCTTTGTAAGGCTCACCTTGTTCCTTGTTTGATTGCTTAACAGTGTTGTTTTCATCACATGTCGTGTGGAACAACTATCCTTCGTGCGTGAGGTGGAACCCACGCTCTCGTATGCACTCATCAATTTCTTTACAATGGGATTTTCACTTGAGTTGTTCAAAACTCTTAGCCCAAGAGCCTTCATGGTGGGCCTAAATTTGAATTGTCTCATCATTTCAACAAATAGTTGGCATCTTCCACCCTCACTTAGCTTTGCAAAAAACAAACTCCATATCCTTTGTGCATATCTTTGACATGTACGTTTTGGAATCTTATTAGGCATCCATTTCAAAACATTGGAATCAATATCAATAAAAATGTATGTTTTTTATGCAAAACTCTAGGAGGAGTTCTCAAATGTAAATTTGTGTCAATATTTGGAAGGTCAACAACATCGGGGATAGATCGTGTACCTTCAATTGGAGGTGCAATTGATGACATACCTTGAGATATACATGTAAACGATATTGTACCTCCAACTTGAGATGTCGTTTGTGGAGTGCCTTCAAATAGAGATGTGTTTGCTGATGTACTTTCAAAATGTAATGTTTTTGATGGTGTGTCTTCAATTGGAGATGTGATTTTCGATGTACCTAGAAAACCACATGTTGTTGTCAATGTGTCTTCAACTGGAGATGTGCATTGAGCTTCACCTATGGTTGATGATGTGCCCCCAAATTTTGTATCCATTCTTTTCCTTCCACGAACTTTCCTCATTCGTGCCCTTTGTTTTTCCAATTTGACATCTCTCTTAGATTGCACGAGAATTTGTTTCTATATGGGCTGCAATTATTTTTCTTCACGAGCTACATTTTTTGATTCTCTTCTCCTTGCATTTTTAGTTGCACGTTCTTCTGGTGTTAGAGGCTTCGATCGTTTCCTCAACATGACCTTGAATGCTACATGTTAACAAACACACATAGAACAAAATTAAGTAATGCATTTTACAAAAATATTGATATCACTGATTATATTGCATTAAATATGAAACAAACCAAATAATTTAATGAAAGAAGGTAGTGAACTGTTTGGACTTATCAAACATGTCTATGCTACACAATATTTTTCATACATGATGGAGCTAGATGTTTGTAGGGTCAGATATTAGAGTAGGGATTTTGAGTGTGTTTGAAGAGTTGGAAAAGTACCTAGAGGCTGATGTAGTACATGTAGGGATCCACAATGAACTTGTTCAAAGATTTAGAGGAAGGCTCTAGACTTACACACAACTTGATCACTTAACTTACCAAGAAACACCATTTTTGATGCAGAGAGGGGTGGAAACCATTAAATACAATAAATCAATGAGAATCAATCAGATTCCAAAGCAAAACCAGATGTTCAACTGAAAAATCCCAACTTCTACCAAGCTTTCCCTTGTAGCATAGGTAACTCGGTTCAAGGGCCTTTTCACCAATATTTTCCAAAACACTTGACAAAATCAGGGATGATTAAGATACCCATTTGCAAGTTATAAAACATAGGTAAACCCCAACATCAACTCCTTTGGACCAACATTGACTTCCAATAGACCCACCTTGGAAAAGGCTATTCAATTGGCCTAATTTACAAAGAGAGTACCTTTTAAACACCACATATTCACTCAAAATCCTCAAACAAAAGTATTTTATGTTTCAAAACCTCCAATTTCCTGATTTTTTTCCAAGTCTAGGACCTCTAGACCCCTAATACACCAAACCCTCAATTTCAAGCAAAATACTTGGGGTTTTAATGAAAATCCTATCTCCCGGACCTGCTAGACCCATACAAAGCACCAAACACACTTACTAGACCCTACACATGGTGAATAATACATTACATGGACAATCCTTCCCACATTTTGTCAAAACACCACTTGAAGCCCTAATTTTCACCATGAAAAGACCTTGCTACAGTCCTAGAACATCATCCCAAACAGCCAACCTTGACTCCACAACATTCTAAATAGGTTAGGCATGTATTTTAAAAGTTAGAGGACCCATTCCACAAGTTATAGTAGGCAGAAAAAGTGTAATGGGTCGAATTACATAATGAAACCCCTCAATCCAAGAACACTGTGAAAGTAGGTAGCAGTAGTAAAAATAATATAGATTTTATTATACAAAGAGTTAGAACCTCTAAATAGATGAAAATGAAAGATAATTCATTAATCTACAACATCCAACTAGTTTCATATCATCTTAGAGTCCGTACAGGCCGTACAAGAACAAGAAAAGTGAGAGAAACTAGTAAATTTCTAGAAAATAACGTTCTTGTTGATAAAAAAAATGGGGTACAAATCAACCAACAACCTCTCCTTCAAGGAATTGAAGGTTATTTAAAATATTTTGATTTCATTCCAACTCCCTCGAACTCTGCAACTTTTGCATCTTTTAGCAACTTTTCTGACCACATTTAGCCAAATTGCAAGCTATGACACAATTAAACTCCCTTAGCTCCAAATACATCATAGAATGGTCTAATTGACCTTATTGAACACAATATACTCAACATTAACTTAAATACTAGTATTTGACCATGCTCACTAAAGATGACATTTTTGACAAAATTGAGCTTACAAGGTACTCCTGCACCAGAGGCCTGGAACATTGATTTTGAAATTGTGAACCTTTTGACTAGCATTATTGAACTTGAACTTTATAAAGTTTATGATGAAAAATTCACAGATTAGAGTTTCTAGTAATATTGAGTTTATTTCATTTTGTTAGGAGTGAATGTTCTATGAATAAAATATTTTGAGCAATAGACTTACATATGGTGTGTTTTGTTAAAATCTTCCAGAGGTTTAGAATGATAGTCATCTTAAAAAGCATACCTTGTTATTTATGGATGATCTTTGTTTTGTTTTAGATGTGAATTGGTCAGTTTAACATTGAATTGAGGTTTTTGAGATTGAAGATTGTTTGAAACTGATCTAATTAAATGATTGTTGAAGGTTTTGTCTCCTTGCTCTTCATCACTGACCTAGGGTATAAGTTGTTGCCACCTAAATGAAAACTAGAGACTCTTGTGTTTATTTATCTCAAAACCAAATTTTTGATTGTCAATGAAGTCATGAAGAATATGAATTCAAAGAAGGGTTTGTGATAATATATCTTATAATTATTCACTATTTCTTTGGCAATGAGGCAACTTAGAAAGACAATAAGCATTCTCAATTGCACCAAATCTCCCATTTTGTTATTTATTAGAAAGGTAAATGGTATGAATGAATGGAAACTTTCATTAACAACTATGTCAACTCACTTGAATTTATCTAAGCACATGTTCAATGAAGGTGAATTTTTTATGGAACAAAAAAATTAATGGACACTTGCATTAACATTGATGAAAGCTATTAGGTTTTCCAAATTAGATGAAAATAAAAGTTTTCCAAATTAGTTGAAAATGAATGAAATACAGTGAATTCCACTAGCCATGCTGGAAATGGACTACTATAAGAAATGAAAATAGAATTCATAAGTAAATTTATGTTAAGTGAATGTAATGATTTTAATCTTTTTGTTCTTCAAACTCATAAAAATTGAACTTTTTTATGAAAATCCCATCTAATTTAATATTGAACTCTATGTCCAATTGTTATGATTAATAAAATCATTAAGGAAATTAAGTTTATATTGTCAAAAACAAACAAATATACTAAATATAAACATTTCAGTTTACCAAAATAAATATATTACCTCAGATAATGTAAAAAAATTTAGAAAATTCAAAATTTCTTCTTCTAGGTTGTCTACCATGCAGATTGGTGGTAAAAAGGTGATGGATCAAGCATAGATTAGTACAATATGAAGTCAACTGCATAAAATAAGGCATTTTTGACTCGGATAAAGCACTGAACCAGAAAAATACACAAGAATGTGGGCCTCAATCATGGGGTCAAGCCTTATTTTACTATTTCAAGGTAAAACACATTTGGCGCTTTCCAAATTTGGTGAGTGCCAAATATGTTGTTTTGAAAAGGAGAGACCTGAGAGAGAGGGAGAGAGAGAGAGAGAGAGAGAGAGAGAGAGAGTAGGAGGGAGACACTTGAGAGAGAGAGGGGGGGGGAGGGAGAGGTGTGGGAGGGAGAAACCTAAGAGAGTGAGAGGGAGAGAGGGTGGGAGGGAGACACTTGAGAGAAGGAGAGGGAGTCAAAGTGGGAGAGAGGAGGTGGGAAGGAGAGACCTAAGAAAGTAGGGTGGGAGGTAACTGAGGCTTGATAGAGAGGGATTGTGAGAGAGGGAATTGGAGTGACACTGATTAGTGTAGGTAGCATGGGAGGGAGTGAGACCCAAGAGAGATAGACTTGAGAGGGAAATAATTTATTCTATATGGTGGGGGGGTGGGAGAACTGAGAGGAGGAAAGAGGAGTGGGAGAGAGAGAGAGAGGGTTAGGAGGAGAGACTTGAGAGAGAGGGGGGGAGGGAGAGGGCATGGGAGGGAGAAACCTAAGAGAGAGAGAGGGAGAGAGGCTGGGAGGGAGACACCTGATAGAAGGAGAGGGAGGCAAAGTGGGAGAGAGGGGGTGGGAAGGAGAGACCTAAGAAAGTAGGGTCAGAGGTAAGTGAGGCCTAACAAAGAAGGATTATGAGAGAGGGAATTGGAGTGACATTGATTAGTGTAGGTAGAATGGGAGGGAGTGAGACCCAAGAGAGACAAAATTGAGAGGGAAAGAGTTTATTTAGTTATATGGTGGGGGGGAAGACCTGAGAGAGGGATTGGGACAGAGAGAGAGGCAGTGGGAGAGAGAGAGAGGGGGAGGGAGAGGGCATGGGAGGGAGAAACCTAGGAGAGAGAAAGGGAGAGAGGGTGGGAGGGAGACACCCGAGAGAAGGATAGGGAGTCAAAGTGGGAGAGAGGGGGTGGGAAGGAGAGACCTACAAAAGTAGGGTGGGAGGTAAGTGAGGCCTGACAGAGAGGGATTGTGAGAGAGGGAATTGGAGTGACACTGATTATTATAGGTAGCATGGGAAGGAGTGAGACCCAAGAGAGACAAACTTGAGAGGGAAAGAATTTATTGAGTTATATGGTGGGGGAGGAAGACCTGAGAGAGGGAGTGGGAGAGATATAGAGGGAGTGAGAGAGAGAGGGAGTGGGAGAAAGAGAGAGGGGGAGGGAGAGGGCGTGGGAGGGAGAAACATAAGAGAGAGAGGAATAAAGGGTGGGAGGGAGAGTGGGAGGGAGACACATGAGAGAAGGAGAGGGAGTCAAAGTGGGAGAGAGGGGGTGGGAAGGAGAGACCTAATAAAGTAGGGTGGGAGGTAAGTGAAGCCTAGAAGAGAGGGATTGTGAGAGAGGGCATTAGAGTGACACTGATTAGTGTATGAATCATGGGAGGGAGTAAGACCCAAGAGAGACAAACTTGGAGGGAAAGAATTTACTTAGTTATATGGTGGGGGGGGAAGACCTGAGAGAGGGAGTGGGAGAGAGATAGAGGAAGTGAGAGAGAGAGGGAGTGGGAGAAAGAGAGAGGGGGAGGGAGAGGGTGTGGGAGGGAGAAACATAAGAGAGAGAGGGATAGAGGGTGGGAGGGAGAGTGGGAGGGAGACACATGAGAGAAGGAGAGGGAGTCAAAGTGGGAGAGAGGGGGTGGGAAGGAGAGACCTAATAAAGTAGGGTGGGAGGTAAGTGAGGCCTAGAAGAGAGGGATTGTGAGAGAGGGCATTAGAGTGACACTGATTAGTGTATGAATCATGGGAGGGTGTGAGACCCAAGAGAGACAGACTTGAGAGGGAAATAATTTATTCAGTTATATGGTGAGGGGAAGACCTAAGAGAGGGAGTGGGACCCTTAAACTGTGAA